>JAJOZX010002165.1:37500-432500 GCA_023014485.1 Bathynomus jamesi | reverse complement strand
ATCCGTTAATTCGTTAAACATGTAACGGAAGTTACCGATAAACCGTTAACGTTAACTTTTATTATAAAAAAAATGAAAAACACAATATATATATAATTTAATTTTCCCTCTTCTTCTCGTTCTCCATTTTGTCCATGAGATGCATGTTGCCCTTCATGAAAATTAGCATATCAAAGTTTTCATCAGACAGGGATGATCTCTTGGCCCTCAGGATGTCCTTGCCCATAGAGAACAAACGCTCCACTGCAGCACTGGAGGGGATGGCAGAGATACTAAAAAGTAAACAGCCTCTGGCGCCACACGCTCACATTTACTTCTCAACGCCATCTATTATCTCATAAAGAAACTAATTCACATTGGGACTTGAAAGTACCGGCAGGATCAACAGGGTAGAAAAATAATTATGGAGATTTTAAAGATGTGGTACCTAGAAGTACCGCCAGGACATAAAGGGTTAAGGTGAAAACGCTCCCATTGTAAGACATCAATTGACTTAATTTATGTCATCAAAGTGACATGAGAATTGAAATCTTACCTGATCAGTTTTATGGTTCTTGAAATGTATCAAGGAGACTACTAATAAGGTACTCACAGACATATTATAAATATACATGACTTACTTGACAACGATTATTTTTAAATATTCACTAGCACAAACATGTTGCGCAAGTGACAGACTGCAAATGAAACGAATGTAGTTATTTGTTGTAATTGTTACATATATATTATTGAAAGTGCCTTAAAATGCTCGTGATATTTCTTGAAAGAAGTTGAAACATTCAACTCAAATGGCAAATCTTTCCGCCTGATTTTACAGTTGACCATGTTTTGCTCAAACCAATGCCATAAATAACTACCATATTTGGTAAGACACAAATTGTGGCGACGGAAACAAATATATCGCCTGATTTTGCACTGCGGAAATGGAAATTTGTTCATCACTATTAACAGTGGCGGATTAATTGCGCACCTGCTCAGCACTGAAAATAATAGAAACTTTTAAACGTTTATTTATGAATTTTTTGGGTTAACGGACTTGAGTTAACGGAAGTTAAATGTAACGGAAGTTAATTAGTCCGATAATGATTTTCAAAGTTAACTTAAAAGTTAAATCGTTAACGAAAAAGTTAACTTCGTTAATTAACGATTAACGGATTAACGGTTTGTGCCCAGCTTTGGTAGTCCGCTAAATTTCGCCTGCCCTTGAACTGAAATGAGACACGTTTATTTTTAGGGCACCTAAAGACCTTCTGGTCTTTTCTTAAAATACAAGCACTATTGCATTTAGGGCAGGTCACGGATGTCTTAATTATTCCGTTGTGAAAAATGCTCTGTATGAATTGGTCCACAATTAACCCACCCCTATATATCTCCAGTCTAACTATAGAGTAGATTAAGTCTAGCCCTGTAGGGGTCAGCCTAGAGATTCCGGAAATGGTCCAGAGCGGGCAGATAAATTGAGGTCCACAGTAGGATTCCTCACCAAACTAGGTTAAGGCAATCTACCTTCACCTTTGTTAAGCTATGAGTTGATGCTGGGTCTTAGGCCACAATGTAGGCCTAAGTTGTCTGACCCAGCTTAATTTAATGAGTCTACGTAAAACTGGGTTAAAAACACAATTAGTCACTTACTGCTAGTTATTAGAGAGTCCCTTTTTCTGTCTTGTTTAATTGTTAAGAGCGTACTTGCTGGTGGGGATCTTTCTTCGGTGTCTGTTCTTGTCCCTTCCTCGTTCCGTCCTGTCGCCCCGTTCCTCGTTTTCGTTCTCCTTTGTTCTCCTTTTTTCGGGGCTTTTTCCACCAGCGTTGTCTTGGTTTTTCCTCGGTTGGTTGATCGGTAATGTATATCTATTACCGAACACGCTCTTGTCACACAGTATATAAATACTAGTGTGGAGAATAACTCTGGTGAGCAACCAATTGGTTTCATCCACCCAGTTATTGACATAAAAGGAATTTAATAATTGTTAGATTAACTACCTACCTACTCAGTGAACCATTTTCGTTACCTCCCAACTACCCACTCATCAGTTTTCCATATACTGGGGGCCCCGGGAGATAAAAATTTTGGTGTCATTGTCACCAATTTTTATGTCTGAGTGTACAGTAGACTAGCTAACTATTTGACTGTAAATGCCTGTTAATCTGATTAACAGTGCCTATCCTCACCTTCTCATGGAGAAGGTGTAGCATTTAATTAGAAGAGAAAATATACATCCATAGGATGAAACTGTCTATGGTCTTTACCATAAGAAAAGAAAAAGTGAAAGTTAGAAGATAAAATTACAATTCCCCAGCATCTATTTTTTGTTGTAAAAATAGTCGCGCCTTTAATGCTGTTTGTCGCTGAGGTCTTGTGTCTGTCAATGTTGTAGTAGGATGCGTTACCACTCTGTGATAGCGTGGGGTAGACACCCCAGTTAGGTTACTTAGGTTCTAGCAAACAATCAAAAGCACTTACCGGTGCGTTGAATTAGGTATTCCTTGAAGCCTACCGTTTTATTCCTGTGTCCCACAACAGCCTACCTAACTCTCTCTTACATTACCAATTTAGAAGCTATAGACATTACCCCTAACTATACTTAAGTACGAACAACTTCCTACCCGATTTGTTACCTTAGATTCATCACCTAATTTTACTCAGCACCAAAGATTAGGTCAGATAGGAAAAAACCTGTCTAGGCCAGACCAAAGCAATACGAACAGCCCGTTGTTTCGTTTATGGCTTCGTCTTGCCATTCAGCTTAGATTTAGTGATATTTACTCTTTAGTGACTTTTAGACTATATACATATATATACATACACGTCACCTCACTCCTCCCCTACAAGTTTAGTCTGTCAGGGGGATGAGGGACCCTAGACGACCTGCGGAGCGGGGTTGATGTAGTAGGATCAGGTGCAACCTGTATAGGCGGGCAAGTTGAACCATTTTCCGGAGGATCAGTTCTCTCTTCCGGAAGACTCTGGTCCTTCTGCACTTCCCGTTCCCATATCTGGTCCTGATGGCGTTTAATAGAACGACCATCTTCTAGTTGGCACTTGAAGGAAACAGGGCCCGTTCTCTCTCCTGCACAGTTGCAGGAACCCATTTTGGTCCAGCCCCATAGTTGCGAATCACAACTGGATCATTAGGTTTCGCTTCTAGAACTCTCCCTCTTTTAGTGTCGTGGTACAACTTCTGTTTTTCCTGATGGCGTAAAACTCGTTGTTGTAACATTTCGTTTGGACGTAACAAATCAAAAACTGAACGAATTCCCCGGCCAATCAGAAGTTTAGAGGGAGACACCCCTGTCGTGGTGTGTGGTGTTATTCGATATTTAAACAAAAATTTATCCAACACCACTTGCATTTCCTCCCCACGAGAATGACGCAAGGCCGACTTGAAAGTACGGACCATGTTTTCCGCGAGACCGTTAGTAGATGGGTGGAAAACACTAGACCGGACATGTCTAATGCCATTTAGGTGGACGAAGGAACGAAATTCCTCACTGGTAAAACAAGTACCATTGTCGGAAACCAGGACTACGGGTAAACCCCATCGAGCGAAAACTGAACGGAGTAAGCGAATCGTTACACCCGAAGTCGTGGAAGTGGTTGGAAAAATTTCCACCCACTTAGAGTAGGCGTCCACCATGACTAGGAAATAAATATTATTTATAGGACCTGCATAGTCAACATGGATCCTGTGCCACGGTATAGTAGGCCATTCCCAAGGATGAAGTGGACTTTTCCTTGGGAGATCTCTGTTCTCTAGGCAGCTTTGACAGGAACGAACCAATGATTCGAGTTCTCCATCTAAACCAGGCCACCAGAAATAAGCTCTCGCCAGCTCTTTCATTTTTGTTGCGCCCATGTGTTCAGCGTGAAGTTCCTTCACTAAATTCGACCTGCCTTTATTTGGAATAATCACTCTGTGGCCCCATAAGAGACAGCCATTTTGAATAGAGAGGCCAGACTGACGCTGAATAAAAGGCTGTAATTCACTCTCAACCTTAGTAGGCCAACCAACTGAGCAGAAATGGATGACCCTAGACGGAATAGGGTCTGATTTTGTCCACTGCTCTATTTGTACTGCAGATACTGGAGTGGATTCCAAAAACTCCACCAAGTGAACCCATTATGTAGGTATAGGTACACAATCATTTGGATTTTCTAAGGGCAACCTACTTAGCGCATCAGCCGTACCTAGAAGTTTACCTGACCGATGTACTAAGTCAAATTTATAGGCTTGTAGAATCAGTGCCCATCGTTGAATCCTACCTGAGGCCATAACTGGAATATTTTTATTAGGTGAAAATAAACCTAAAAGAGGCTTATGGTCAGTAATTAGTTTAAATTCATGACCCCATAGATAGAAATGAAATTTTTTTACTGCAAATACTAAGGCTAATGCTTCACGTTCCACTTGTGCATATCGTCTTTCCGTCTCAGTTAGTGTTCTAGAAGCAAAACAGATAGGCCTATCTACACATCAATGTGGTGAGATAACACTGCCCCAATTCCATAAGAACTGCTGTCTGCTGAAACTACGAGAGGAAGTTTAGGATCATAATGCACTAGGAGAGTGGACTTTAGTAGTACGTCCTTGGAAGCCTCAAATGCTTCCTTTTGAGTTTTCTCCCATCTCCACTGTTCCCCAGATCGTAATAGCTTATTTAGGGGTTCAAGGAAAGTCGATGCATTAGGCAAAAATTTCCTATAAAAATTTAGGAGACCTAAATAAGCTTGTAACTGTGTGATGTTTTGTGGAGGTGGTGCCTTTTCTATTGCTTCTAGTTTATCCACCGTTGGATGAATGCCTGAGGCATCTATGCGGAACCCTAAATATGAAACCTCGTTAGTGACCCATGAACACTTTTCTCTCTTTAGCTTAAGTCCAGCATCCCGGAGTCTTTTTAGAACCGTGGTTAATCTAGTTAGGTGTTCTTTTTAGTCGAACCTGAAATGAGGACATCATCTAGAAAGCAAAGTACCCCTGGAATGTGACCTAGAACTTGGTCCATTGTCCTCTGAAAAATACCTGGAGCCGATGCTATTCCATAGCATAGCCTATTGTACTTATATAGGCCTCGGTGCGTATTTATGATAGTTAATTCTTTAGAGTTTTCATCTAAACTTAGTTGAGCATAGGCTTGGGACATATCGAGTTTTGTGAAATATTTTCCCCCAGCAAGAGAGCTAAATAATTCATCAGGCTTGGGTATAGGATAGCAATCTAGAAGGACGGCTCTATTTGCTGTTAAACGGTAATCCCCGCATAACCGCACGGACTTGTCCGGTTTTAGTACAGGAACTACTGGGGCAGCCCACTTAGCGTGTGTGACTGGTTCAATAATTTTATCTTTTAGCAGCCTGTCAATTTCTAAATCTACCTTCTCCCGCAGTGCATGCGCAATTGAACGAGCCTTACAAAATTTCGGAGTTACATTAGGATCTACTTCTATGCAGACCTGATGGCCTTTTAGGTTGCCTACTTCAGGCCCAAAAATAGAAGAAAACTCCCTTAACAATGAGTCTATGTCAGATGGATATGAAAGTGTATGCACATCTGCCTGACCCCTTGGCAAGATTTTGTCAATTGGCATTTCCAAAGCATCAATCCAATCACGGCCTAGTAGAGTAGGCCCTTGCTCATCCACCACTAAAAGGGTTAAGGGATGAGACAAAGTTTTCTGGTTAAGTGTAACTGTGACGTATGCTTCTCCACAAATAGGTATTTGTATGTCACCGTACTTCTTCAAAATTGTTTTAGATGCATGTAGTTTAGGTGTGTTTTTGAAAATCTTATCAAAAACTACCTTGGACATGACCGTCCGGGCAGCACCCGTATCCAATTCTAGAGGAACTGTAATTCCATCTAGGCCTACCTCTACAATATATGGGCCTGTATTTTCACCACTTTGCTGCTCATAGAATAGGTACTCCACTCCAATGTTCGAAGTATTTCCCTTTTGAGGATTTATACTAGAAATGTTAAAATTAGAATTTTCACCCTTTGTTTTCTTTGAATAACACACTTTAGCTATGTGGCCTATTTTACTACAGTTTCGGCAAACTGCTTCTTTAAAAGGGCAATCTTTCTTCCAATGGTGTTTTCCACACCCTGTACATGGCTTGGAAGGCTTAGTAGAATTAGTAGGCTTAGTCATATTCGCCTCATACCTTTTATTTGCCTGTCTAGTAGGCTCGTTAGGTCTGCCAGGCCTAGAAGATTTAAAGCTATTTACGTGTTGGGCTTTACTACTATGATTTCCAAAAGCTCTAACATCTTTAGCAGCTGCTTCTCTAGCCGTAGCTATTTCTACAGCCTGACTAAAAGTTAGGTCCTGTATGGCTAATAGGGCTCTCTGGGTAGACTCCTCTTTGAGACCCATTACAAACCTATCTCTTAGCATTTCATCTAATTTGTCCCCAAATTTACACGTACGGCTATGGCTTTTTATTCCTGCAACAAACTCTGCAATGCTTTCATTTCCCGTCTGATGCCTTGAATAAAATTTGAAACGTTCATAGATGAGAACTACTCGGGGTTTGTAGTGATCGGTTAGGGCCTGTACCAATTCCTTATAGGTGCAAGTTTCCGGTGCTTTAGGAGAAACTAGGTCCATAACTAAACCAAACGTTTTAGGGCCTATTATAGTTAAAAAGGTAGGTACCTTCTTAGCATCCGGAATGGAATTTGCCTCGAAAAACAACCTCACCCTAGTGGCATAAGCTTCGAAGTCCTCCCCATTGTCTTCGTAGGGCTTATATGGCCAATCACCGACATGCTAGAGCAAAACCGAATTAGACCAACTCACGTGAAGTAGGTTAGGTTAGGTTTAAATTTGGTCTAGTTACTGAATAGTGAATTTTATTAGAGTTAGGGCTGAATAGTGAATTGTATTAGAGTTAGGGCTGAGTAAGAATTAGTTTTAGAGTTAGGGCTGAGTAGGAATTAGTTTTAGAGTTAGGGCTGAGTAGGAATTAATTTTAGAATTAGGGCGGCGGGACCTACGCTATAGTACGGTAGCTTCCCCACACAAACAAACCAAATCGGACGACCCACTAGTCTGCATCCAATTTTCCAAACAACCACTTGAACCCAATAAGCCAAATTAACCCAATAAGCCAAATTAACCCAATGAGCCAAATTTAACCCAATGAACAAAATTTAACCAAATGAGCCAAATCCCATCCTCGTCGCCAAATGTGATAGCGTGGGGTAGACACCCCAGTTAGGTTACTTAGGTTCTAGCAAACAATCAAAAGCACTTACCGGTGCGTTGAATTAGGTATTCCTTGAAGCCTACCGTTTTATTCCTGTGTCCCACAACAGCCTACCTAACTCTCTCTTACATTACCAATTTAGAAGCTATAGACATTACCCCTAACTATACTTAAGTACGAACAACTTCCTACCCGATTTGTTACCTTAGATTCATCACCTAATTTTACTCAGCACCAAAGATTAGGTCAGATAGGAAAAAACCTGTCTAGGCCAGACCAAAGCAATACGAACAGCCCGTTGTTTCGTTTATGGCTTCGTCTTGCCATTCAGCTTAGATTTAGTGATATTTACTCTTTAGTGACTTTTAGACTATATACATATATATACATACACGTCACCTCACACTCCTACTGTCAAAGGAATAGTTACTGGAAGTTCAGTGTCTCCAGTTGTTACTGTCAGTGGAGAAGGTTCTCCAAAGTCCATTGTTTTGGGTCCAGACTCTAAAGGGTACAAAAGAGAAATGTCTCTTGTTGTGTCACCCGTTGAAGTCCTTAATTTGACCACTCTTGTTACCCCGTCTACCCCTGGTCTGAGTTCTAAAACTCTAGCCAGAGGCCAGTATTGTCTTGGAGTACTGTCATGTACGAGAACAAGGTCCCCTACCTTAATTGTGTCAGACCAATCCTTCTTAGTCATTTGTTTATGTCTCTCCCTTAGACCCATCAAGTACTCAGTTTTCCACTGTTTAATGAAATGAGCTTTAACTCTAGTTAAATGTTGTAACTTAGTCTGGAGCTCATCATGTCGTTGAGTCCAGTTTGGGTCTTCTGAAGAGTCTATATTGTAGTCCGGCAGGAGACTAACTTGTTCTCCCCGAATCAAATGATTTGGAGTTAATGGTTCCGGGTCATTAATGTTGTCACTCACATAAGTGAGTGGTCTATTGTTGATGATGTTCTCAATCTCAGCCAGGAGAGTGAGCAACTCAAATAAGTGTATCTGTTTTTACCAATTGCTTTCTTCAAGCAATTCTTTACTGTTTGTATATTCCTCTCCCAGATAGAACCATACCAAGGAGAGGCAACCGGAATATACTTCCACTTTATGTTTGAATTTTGTATATATAATTGTGTGAGTTCATAGCTTAACAAGTCGTGGATGACTTGTTCACCAGCCTTGAAATATGTAGCATTGTCAGTCCAAACTGTTTTGGGTACTGAATGTCGTGCACAGAATCTCTTAAAGACAGCAACAAAAGATTCTGCTGTAAGGTCCTCCACAACATCCAGATAAACAGCTCATGAGGCAGCACATGTAAACAGTACAATGTACATTTTTTGTTCAGTGTCAACCACCCATACAGTCAATGCTCCTGTATAGTCAATGCCTACAGTCTCAAAGGGTCTGTTGAGAGTAACTCTCTCCTCTGGCAAAGCAGGAGGATTTGGTTTCCTATAGGGCCTAGCATGAATACGCCTACATGTGACACACTCACTCAGGACTGTTTTAACAGTGATCCTTCCCTTGGGTATCCAATAAGTTTTTCTTAATGTAGTTAGTGTCCGTGGTACCCCCATATGATACATCATTGTGTGTTTTTCTGATGATTAATGTTGTCAAATAGCTAAATCTAGGTAAAAGGATTGGATGTTTGCTTTTGTATGACAGTTTTGATTTGTCTAATCTCCCTTTACACCTTAGAAGGCCTTCCTCATCTCTGAACAAGTTTAGATCCACAACTACTGATGGTACAGGTTCTTTGTTTGTTTCCCATTAGTCAAGAATTCTAACTCTTTATTGTACTCTTTTTGTTGTGCATGCCTTATCCAGTACTTGGTTGCAACTTCTGTATAATTATGATTGTTTTTATTTAGCTGTTTGTTTATTGTAGTTAAACAGTTGTGAGCAAACCTCAAACAGTAGGCTGTGACCCTGACAAGTTTACTGAAATCAGAATACTGTTCATAATTAGTGATTGGTTCAACCTTTTCATTTGAAAAGATTAAATTTAATGTCAAGTTAACTTGTTCCACAGACCATTGGTCTGTATTACAGAGCCACTTAGGTCCTATAAACCAAGTTTTGTTTGACTTCAACAACTTGTAGGATAAACCTCTGGTCAGAAAGTCTGCTGGATTTTGTTTAGTTGGAACATAGTGAAAGTTTACTTGTAGGCTTTCATTAGCTTCAGCTATTTCTTACAAAGATATTCTTACTATTAATGCTATCATTCCGTATCCAGGCAAGACAAATCTGACTGTCAAGCCAGATGTGGATATCAGTTATGTTCACATCATGGTAAGCATCCTTAAGCAATGAAATGGTTTTAATGGCTAATGCAGCAGCCAATAGTTCCAATTGAGGTATGGTTCGGGTAGGTTTGAGAGGTGCAACTTTCCCTTTTGCATAAATTAGATGACTTTCTGTAGGACTTACAAGATACGCACAGCACCCATAAGCTTGTGTGCTTGCATCAGCAAACACATGAAGTCTCTGGGGCTTATCCCTAAACCCACAGCACCTTTGAATTTTAATGTTCTGCACTTTTGTTAAATCAGCAGCTAGCTTCTTCCAAGATTTTTGATCTTCATTTGTTATTGGATCATCCCACCCAACATTTGTCCTCCAAATTTCTTGGAGGAGAATCTTTGATTTTATTGTTGAAGGCAGGAATAGACCCATGGGATCAAAAATTTTGGAAGCCTCTGATAATATTTGTCTTTTAGTATTTGCTTCCTCATCAAGTTTAAAACCTTTAGTACAGATTGAATCATGACTGTTAGAAGTTGCATCCAAATACCAGTTCATACCTAAAGTTTTAACTCTGTCTGATGGCTCAGTAAGACCATTATTATCCTTTAAAATCTTTTTGTTTAAATCCTCATCATTTGAAATCCACTCTCTAAGTTCAAAGTTACCTTGTTGCATAATGTTTTGAGAGTGTTCATATACTTCAGATAATTCAGATTTTGTTGTTGTTGAGCCTATTAGATTGTCTACGTAAAAATGTTCCTTAAGGAAGTTCAATGTTAAGGAGTTATTAAACTGGTTTAAATGATGTCTAATTGTCAATGCTAATAGGCTAGGTGAGCAATTGGCTCCAAACAACACAACATTAAATTTATAGGTTATGAACCCTTTATTCAAATCAAATGGATCCTTGAACCATAAGAACCTAAGTTGGTTCTTATCATATTCACTTTTAAGATTTATTCTCAAAAATGCCTTTGAAATGTCACTTTGTACGGCATATTTATCTAACCTGAACCTCAGTAAGATCTTCACAAGGTCAGAGATGAGATTAGGACCCTCAATCAGGCAATCATTCAAACTGTGTTTATCACTGTCTGAGGCTACAGTTATATACTACTCTGAGTTTTGTTGTTGGGGCATCTTGTCGATAAACCCCCCTGTGGGTTAAATAATGACAACCATCTTTTTTAAAAGGGTTATTTGTTACTTCTTCAATGAAGCCTTTCTGTAGCTGTTCTTTGAAGACATCATTATATATTTGAATATTATTATCTTGTTTGAGTTTTTTCATTACTTTATATAAATGTCCTTTAGCTACTTTGAGATTGTCTCTTAAAGTTGGACAATTTATTTTCCAAGGTAACTCAACAAAATAACTATTGTCTTTGCACTGAATGGTGTCTTCAAATCTTTCTACCATTAACTGATCTTCTGAAGTTTGATTTGTGTCATGTATACCCACAGATTCTAGCAACCATAAAGTTTGAATTGCCTCATCCAAAGTTTCATTTGATAATGATGAATTAATGTTCTCAGTTGAGATAATATTATTCAAAGTGTTGCTATTCTTACAGGTGTTATGTAGGACTGAGTTGAGGCACATAGTATTTGTTAGTCATGAACTATTTTGGTTTAGGTCTAGGTTGTATTTGGATAGGTCACACAAAGGGGCTATCCCTGATGGAGTCTGATAAGCTATACCATCACCTATCTCTACTATGCCCTTATGAATAAGATTAATATAATCTGCCCCTATTAACATTTCAATGTTAGCTACTGTGTTGTTTGTGATATGTCTATCAGCTATTTTGTAGTGTTTTCCCAAATGATTTATGGTTTGTTCTAGTTTGGGTATAACCAGTTTGTTTTGTCCTACTTTAGAAATAATAACTGCTTCAATTTTCTCTAATTTATTTTCTAAATGTAGTTCCAGGTCAATTGTCTTATAGCTATTTTTGTCCGAGTTATCCTTAACAAAGGATGCAATATTGAGTTTTTGTTCATTCGGGTTTGGTGTCAAACCCAATTTATTAACTACATTTTGCGAAACAAATGTTTGTTGAGAACAACAGTCTATAAGACATCTCACTGGAGTGGTGCTACCCTCACTATTCACTAAGTCCAAAGTAATAGTTGGTAAAAGAATCTCAGTGTTTCTTGTTACATTGTTTGAACAAACAGAATGTCCCATGAAAGTGGCATTTTCTTGATTACCTTTGTTTGGTGGAGGTATCTTTTGAGTTTGAGTACTATTGTTTGGACACTTTGGTGAATCACACATTGATGAGACATGTCGTAAACTTTTACAAAACTTACAATTGAATCTTAACCTAGATTTACAGTCTTTCTTATTATGTCCCTGGCCAGTACACTTTTTACATAGGTTCAATTGTTGTTTGGCCCATGGCCAAGGTAGGCCATAAGACCCTTATTGTTTGGCCCATGGCCAAGGTAGGCCATAAGACCTTTATTGTTTGGCCCATGGCCAAGGTAGGCCATAAGACCTTTATTGTTTGGCCCATGGCCAAGGTAGGCCATAAGACCTTTATTGTTTGGCCCATGGCCAAGGTAGGCCATAAGACCTTTGTTGTTTGGCCCATGGCCAAGGTAGGCCATAAGACCTTTATTGTTTGGCCCATGGCCAAGGTAGGCCATAAGACCTTTATTGTTTAGCCCATGGCCAAGGTAGGCCATAAGACCTTTATTGTTTGGCCCATGGCCAAGGTAGGCCATAAGACCTTTATTGTTTGGCCCATGGCCAAGGTAGGCCATAAGACCTTTATTGTTTGGCTCATGGCCACAGTAAGCCATAAGACCAAGGTTCAGTTGTTTGGCCCATGGCCAAGGTAGGCCATAAGACCCTTATTGTTTGGCCCATGGCCAAGGTAGGCCACAATACCTTTATTGTTTGGCTCATGGCCACAGTAGGACATAAGACCAAGGTTCAGTGTTTGGGCTATGGCCACAGTAGGCCATAAGACCAAGGTTCAGTGTTTGGGCTATGGCCAAAGTAGGCCATAAGACCCTTTTGAGTAACCCATGCAATCCTTGCTTATGTTCAGATAGGTTGAGTGTATTTGTGGCACATGTAAAGAGTACAGTGTATATATACATATATATATACACACAGATTGCAAGGAATGCATGTGCCTGTTGAAAAAATCTGTTGAGTGATTCTTCCTTAAAAGAAGAATTGGATGCTTGGAATTGTATGCATTTTAAATGCTTGTTCACTAATGTTGTTTAACTGGGGATCGTAATGAAATATAGGACAAGAAGAAATTACCAGAGAAGAGAGATCACAGACAAAACAGTCAAGTTTTAAATTTGGTTTAATCCCCCCCAAGTACTTATGTATCACTCAGGTCTAAGCTTACAAGAGAATGAGACTCCTTAAATGTAAATGTTTCCTAGTTAGGCCCTAGGTTGTAGACCTAATTAGGCTTG
The DNA here is from genome assembly GCA_023014485.1 of Bathynomus jamesi. NCBI lineage: Eukaryota > Metazoa > Arthropoda > Malacostraca > Isopoda > Cirolanidae > Bathynomus > Bathynomus jamesi. The sequence goes on along the minus strand of JAJOZX010002165.1, from coordinate 419,586 downwards.
ATTAGGTTAGGCTTAGGCTAGACCATTTAGCCTAATTCTGCAATTTTTGTTAAGTAAGGTTAAGGTTTGTAAATTCTCCACACACGGACCACCAATGTGAAAAATGCTCTGTATGAATTGGTCCACAATTAACCCACCCCTTATATCTCCAGTCTAACTATAGAGTAGATTAAGTCTAGCCCTGTAGGGGTCAGCCTAGAGATTCCGGAAATGGTCCAGAGCTGGCAGATAAATTGAGGTCCACAGTAGGATTCCTCACCAAACTAGGTTAGGGCAATCTACCTTCACCTTTGTTAAGCTATGAGTTGATGCTGGGTCTTAGGCCACAATGTAGGCCTAAGTTGTCTGACCCAGCTTAATTTAATGAGTCTACGTAAAACTGGGTTAAAAACACAATTAGTCACTTACTGCTAGTTATTAGAGAGTCCCTTTTTCTGTCTTGTTTAATTGTTAAGAGCGTACTTGCTGGTGGGGATCTTTCTTCGGTGTCTGTTCTTGTCCCTTCCTCGTTCCGTCCTGTCGCCCCGTTCCTCGTTTTCGTTCTCCTTTGTTCTCCTTTTTTCGGGGCTTTTTCCACCAGCGTTGTCTTGGTTTTTTTCCTCGGTTGGTTGATCGGTAATGTATATCTATTACCGAGCACGCTCTTGTCACACAGTATATAAATACTAGTGTGGAGAATAACTCTGGTGAGCAACCAATTGGTTTCATCCACCCAGTTATTGACATAAAAGGAATTTAATAATTGTTAGATTAACTACCTACCTACTCAGTGAACCATTTTCGTTACCTCCCAACTACCCACTCATCAGTTTTCCATACCGTGATTGAAAAAAAGGTCGAAACTCTTGTCTTCATCGAGGGCAATATGGCGGATCACGCCTTCAAAATCAAATATGCATAACTGACACGTCATACTTCTACTCACAAAAAAACCGAACTGAACAGACGAAAAATTGCTAGAAATGATTTATTTGTAAAACAGGACAAATTGAATTACGCAGAAGTAGCCAGAATCACCAAAAATAAGAAATATTCACCAAATAGTCGATATATATATATATTTTGAAAAAACACCAAAAATAGGAAATATATTTTAATAAAAAAAACACATTTTATACAAATTTGCTAAAGATAATATATATATTTTCTTATTCAATTTTGATTGGTTATTCAATATATATTGCTGTTATAGCTGGGTGTGACTGGGTCAAAAAAACGAATAATAACCAATCATTATTATTATCATTATTATTATCATTATTATTATCGTTATTATTATAATAATAATAATAATAATAATAATAATTATTATTATTATTATCATTATTTTTTCGAACGACGGTTTACGATCAATTTTGGTGGAGGCTTTTGCTTCCTTATTTTTTTTGAGTCGTCAGCCAGACTCTACTGAACGGATGCATTTCCTGAGCTCTCTGATATTGCTTCTATTTTGCATATTGCTAACAACTTTACTTTTGGTAAGTTTTGAATTTTATATACTTGCGTTTATATTTACATTGTTATAGTTTAGTAATTGAATATTAGTGGTTTTTAGCGATTTAGAAGATTTTATAGCATGCCGGCTTAGTTTAACTTGTGACGGTTATAAACTAATTTTAACGCGCGATGCCGTCGCAGAAAGCGTCGCGTGTTAGGTGTGAGGTAAACCGGTGGTATTCGGAGTTTAAAGATTATGACGGCGGTCCTATGGCGGTTACCGAGAGATCAGTTTGTTTCTTTTGCAAGTTAAGGGAGGAAATAGTTGAAATAAAACGTAGTGTACGTGAGGTAAAGGAAAGACTCGCACCGCTTGATGAAGGCAGGGTAGGGCTACGGTTGACGAAAGCCGAACCAATACTAACGTTGAAGACGTTCGTAATTTGGAGGGTGAGGTGCATAATCTAGTTTCTAGTTTAGGTAGCTTATCGGGAAGGTTTGCTAGAGTTGAGGAAGTGGTTAAGGCTAGTCCGAGATTAGTAGATGGGGAGGGATTTAGAGAAGTTAAGGGTGGAGCTAGGCCGCGTACGTTAGGTGATAGAAATCACCCCCCTATCGAGGTTTCGAACCCTTTCGCCCATTTGGAAAAGGACGTGAATGAGGGGGAAACTATTTTAATTGGGGATTCTTTAGTGCGCCATATGGACGCAGAGTTCGTTGAACGGCATCCAACCAAGAGGAGGAGCGTCTGTCTCCCAGGGGCTATGGTTGACAGAGTTCGAGACGAAGTGGATAGGATTGACGTTGCCTCCCGTCACTCGATGTTGGTGACGATGGTAGGGGGCAACGATTCGTATAGGCCCGATACGAGAGTGCCTGACCTTTTGGAGAGATATAGGGGGTTAATTAGGTCCCTAAAGGCGAGGTCAGATAGGTCTTTAGTTCTAGGTATTACCCCTAGGCACGGTTTGGGTTTTAGGATTACGTCTAAAACGATATTTTTGAATGCTAAATTAGAAGAGATTTGTGCTGAGGAAAATGTACCCTTCGTAAAGCTGTGGTCCGAATTCAGTGATCCTAGCCTTTTTATAAAAGATGGGGTGCATTTTAATGAAATAGGTAATGCTAGGCTAGGTAGGTTAATAGACGAAAACGTGCGAAAGCTGTATAGGTCGAAGCCTTCTTTAAACGTTGTGGGTCCGGGGAACGCGGGCCCGACGTGAAAAATATTTTAAAACGCCGATCCGTGGTAAAAAATAACTTAAACGTCTTTTATTGTAACGCGCGTAGTATTAGAAATAAATTAAATGAATTTAAGGCGATAATTTATTCCGGCAACTACGATATAGTTGCTATCACTGAAACTTGGTTAAATTTCGGGACTTGTTGGGGGAACTTGATATACCGTGTTTTAAACTCTCTACTAATGATAGGTTACATAGGGTTGGTGGCGGCGTTTTGCTATACATTCGTAATTCCCTTAGGGCTATCGAGTTTGTTATATTTTCAGGCAGCAATTAATGCGACATGTGTTGAAGTTAGGGCGCGTAGTATTAGTTTTAATTTTGTTGTTGTTTATAGACCTCCCGTTCAACCCCTCGATACAGATACTAGATTTTACTTACTTGTTAACTTTATTGACAATCGGAATAGTATAATTGTCGGAGACTAACTGTCCTAATGTTAATTATGAGACTTTTACTGGTAATGAGAAGGGTTTGAGATTGATTGAGTTTATGGAAGATAACTTGGATTTTTTCCGTTTGACTGCCGCCATTGAAACATAGCCTTCTTTAGTTAGCTTTATAAGGCTAACTAACAAAAATATCACGACCTAACCTAACCAATCGTCAAGGTCGTACAGTTGACCTAACGATTGGTTAGGTTAGGTCGTGATATTTTCGTTAGTTAGCCTTATAAGGCTAAGTAAAGAAGGCTGGGGGCACTCACCTATGTTTCAATGGCAGCAGTCAAACGGAAAAGATCCGATAACTTTTTACGACAGATGGTTACCGAACCAACGCGCGGTGATAATATTTTAGGTTTGGTGATGACGAACGGCGAGAATATAGTCGAAGGTTTAAAAGTAGGCGAGAGTTTAGGATGTAGTGATCATCAAATTCTTAGGTTTAAGTTATTGATAGAAAACACTAAGGATAGTAACGAATAGAAGTCCCTGATTTTCGTAGGGTCTAATTTTGATAGTTTTGCGGATAGGATGAGAGTAGTGGATTGGGATAACTTATTTATGGGTAATGACACAAATTTGCATTGGGTGGCGTTTAGAGAAAGTTTTAGGAATATTGAAAGGGAGTTTATTCCTCGTAGGCCCAAGCGCGCTAGAAATCATGTTAGGTCCAAGTGGTGGACTAGGGAAATAGGCGAGTTCATAAACGAGCGTAATAGAGCGTATAGACTTAATAAGCGCAATGGCACGGCAGCTAACTTTAATAGATATATCGAGCTTAGACGTTAGGTTAAAAGCCCAGTTAGGAATGCTAAGCGTAATTTAGAGATACTTATAGCTGTGGATAGTAAACAATCCAAAAAAGTTTTTTGAATACGTTAATAATCGTAAGCCGATAAAAGATAACATAGGCCCTATAGTGGATGTTAATGGCGCTTTGGCTTCTGACGCTCAGGCGATGGCCGGTATTTTCAATAACTTTTTTGCGACAGTTTTTACCGTAGAAGACTTAAATAATGTCCCCGACGTAGACGATATAGTTCCATTTAGTAGCGAGACTATTTTGAATGAAATAACTGTTTACGAGGGTGAGATTTGTCGGTAAACTTTTGGAATCCGTAGTTAGGGATCGTATCATGGATCACTTAGAAAGTAGAGATTTGATTAATAGTAGTCTGCATGGATTTCGACGCCATAGGTCTTGTTTAACTAATTTGTTAGAATTTTATAACGAAATAGTGCGCGAATACGATAGGCATAGAGCGGCTGACGTTATTTATTTAGATTTTAAAAAGGCGTTCGATACAGTTCCGCATAGGAGATTAAATGCGAAGGTCAAAGCGCACGGTGTAGGCGGTCAGGTAGCTAACTGGTTAGAAGAATGGCTTCGTGCTAGGAGGCAGAGGGTCGTAGTTAATGGTAGTGAATCGGGGTGGTTGGATGTAGGTAGCGGTGTCCCACAGGGTTCAGTGTTAGGCCCATTGCTATTCGTAATTTACATTAACAACATAGATGTAGGATTGACTAGTAACGTGTCAAAATTCGCGGACGATACTGAAATAGGCGGTAAGGTTGTTAACGAGCACGATAGAAATAGGCTCCAAGACGATGTAAATAGGATTATGGAGTGGACGGATAAGTGGCAGATGCAACTTAACGTAGACAAATGTAAAGTTTTGCATATAGGTTCTCGTAACAATAATTACACGTACACGATGGGTGATAGGGAGTTAGCCAGCGTTGACGAGGAATTAGATTTAGGCGTACGCGTATCTAAGGATTTAAAGGTTAGGAACCAGTGCCTGGAGTCTTGCGCAAAAGCTAATAGGATGTTAGGCTTCATACCGCGTAATTTCGAATTTAAATCGAAGGATATTATATTGCTCCTTTACAAGTCCCTAGTCAGGCCTCATTTAGAATATGCCGTTCAGTTTTGGTGCCCGTACTTGCGTGAGGATATTGATAGGTTAGAAAAGGTTCAGCGTCGTGCCACGAAACTGATTCCGTCATTGCGCAACAGGCCTTATGAAGGTAAGATTAAAGAGTTAGACCTGTATTCACTCGAAACTAGGAGATTAAGGGGGGAGCTTATTGAAGTTTTCAAAATCGTTAATAACATCGATAACGCAAATTTTGACATTGTTGTTCACTTTCGATAATAATAATACTCGTAATAATGGATTTAAGTTGCGTGGCAGACGTTTCATCACTAATATCGCTAAAAACTTCTTTACGTTTAAAGTAACTGATAAATGGAATAATCTTCCCGCGTCAGTCGTGAACTCTACCAGCGTTAATATGTTTAAGAACCGTTTAGATAGGCATTTTAAAAATATTAACGTTGTTTAATATAATAAAAAAACAATCCCCCTTTTCCCTCTCCCTCGTTAAAATTATTAACGTTGTTTAATATAATAAAACAATTAGCAACAGGAGCTCTAGAGGTGGTGATCGAGGATGAGTCTGCTGAAAAAAAAAAAAAAAAAAAAAAAAACGATCGTAGATGTACCTCGTAGCGTAAACTAACCCACTTTTTGTTTTACTTTTACTTTTTTTTCCCTTCTTATTCTCTCCTTACTTGCATGTCTGTAATTTGCATGGTATGATAGTGAGTTAAGACTGTGTTTGCATGGTTTGCAAGCGTTCTTATTTTACTTCTTTTCATCTTTCACCCCTTTCCTATTCTCTCCGACTATTTTTCCGACTTGTCGGCAGTGGCCGGCGGATGATGGTTTTTTTTTTTTCTTTTTCTAAATGAAAGTTAACCCACGAGTGATAGGTGTTGCTACTTAATTAACCCCCTTCTTCTCTTCTCTTAACCCCCTACTCTTTCCTTTCTCTCGGGCTAACCTTAGAGTGGATCTTAGGGTCTTTGTTAGCCTTAGCTTCTGTAGATAAATTATAATTATTATTATAATAAAGGAAATATCTACATCAGAAGGAAGTCGTTTAATATAAAGATCAATTTGAAAGAATATCTTTTAATATAAATTAATTTTAAAATGGAATGTTTAAAATATTACAGCCTCGATTATTACACGTTTAAATTCATATTTGGTTTCATACTTCTTGACAAAATAAAATATATAAAATTAATCAAGAACTAATTAAATTTAGCAATGCGTTGCTAAAAACAAAAAATACTGTACCATACATTTTTAGTTTACTATTTTACATTAAATAAAACTATACCACACACACGATTAAAAGCATGAAATATATAATTTAGAATAGCGCTTCGCCGTATTCTAATTTTTTTTTATATTTAACCCTTTAACGCCGAACTTTTTTGTAGGGTTAAGTCTAAATGCGTGTATTTGAAACTGTGTTTCGACCCAGTCGGCGTTAAAATCAATCTTTTAAACAATCTGTTTGGGGTTTTATTACTACATAAAATTGTACTCCGATGATGCTCTCTTGAATGTTTCAGTGCGAGAGAGGTTTATCCATTAACACCATTCTCAAGTCCTCGATCTGATTCTCGTTGCTACAATTCCAAACTATTGAGAATAAACCGTTTCCTTTCACTACAGAGTTGTTTTTCACCTGAAAGTATAATATAAACAATTAATTAAATCTGTAGAGGTCAGACAAAGAAATTCCTTTCCCCGCCATTCTCAAACATCATGGAATCAAAACAAAAACTACACACGTGGGCATGAAACAGGCCCACATAGAAAACAGAGATTTTGTGGTATTTCCCGAAACGACCACCAGAGGAAGTCATCAAGGCCTATAAAATGCATTCTTCCTCAAATCATTCTCGCTTGACATTTTCTAGTCTTGGTCGTCACGTCTCTCAGTATCTTCGTCAGTAGCACCACTCATCACGCTACCCGCTGTTCCTTCAAGGCTCCGGTCGAGCATACACAAGTCTATCATCAAGTAAGGCCCGCTACAATTTCATCCTGCAAGAACCATCACTGCTGTAGGCGTTTTCCGTTGACCGCTTCTCAAGTCTCTATCGGCCCTCAACACCTCTCTCGCCGGTAAGGCCAGTCCGCCTGCAGAAGCAATCGCCAGAAGCCCAGGCCCTCTACAGTCAACCTCCAAAGTCATCTACGGCGAAACACAATACGGTTAAACCTTCACGTCGGTCTACAGTCTCCAAGGTCATCTACAGCAAAATGCAATACGGTCAAACCTTCACATAGCCTTCTTCAATCTCCAGAGTTCCAGCGTCGCGGTAAGCTTCTTGTCGGCCCTCACTCGGCCTAGTGTTCTTGTTACGTCGTGCTTCCACAAGCTCTGCCTAATCACGTAGGCCGTAAAAGCGTTTCATTACATGCAAACTAACTCGTCAAGACCGCAGTCGACCTATTCAAGTGTTGTACCAATACCGTAGTGAGTGTTGTATCACCCTGTTAGTGTGTTCTTTCATATAACTCGCTTATTTTGCATCAGTATTTCAGGTGCTGCTTTAATGCATTACATTTTTTTCGACCTAATCCATTTGCTGTGCCATACCGTACGTTTATTATTCCAGTTATCAATAGGCTTCATTATTTATTGTGTGTTCACTCTGCACATCTCATTATCCTATCTGAATTAGTGTATTTACTTAACAATTAGACTGTATAACTATTCCTTATTGCTAAGAACCAGTCATCTTTAGCATAGTATAAATGCCTTATAAATACATTTATTGAACCGTTAATCGCTGGGAACAAATAATTGATTTATTTTCCTAATTAAACACAAAAAGTCATTTCTCTCTCCTTATTAAACATTGTTTGGTCTGCAAGACCTGGTGACCGTAATTTAATTTCAATTTTATTCAATAATTATAGTAAGCCTACTTTTAGCCACATCAAATCGGTGATCCGTAGGCCACTATAAATTGGTTAGCCCTGGAGTGACCAACTATATATCTATTGATGACCCCACCAGGATTCGAACCAAACACCTCGAGTGGAAGGTGATGGCACTACCACCACGCCTCAAGGTAAAAGTTAGTACAACCCTGTGGACACCACCACCAGAAGGAACACAACGCTTTCGTGTCCAAGTGTGTTTTCTGTACTAGGCCCCCTCCACTCGTGTTAATGGCAACATTTTATTAAAATCTTTAGTGTGACACTGGGGACCCATAGATGGAATATCATACACTCAACACTTTTAAGAGGTGCTGGGTTCGAATGCTAGTGGGGACACTTAGGCATTATATAAAATCGTGTGTTCATGTAGGACACAAAAATGGCTTCACTTTTATTTCAGTTTTTTTTTTTTTTTTTTTTTTTAAAGTCAACTGTACGTTCATTCAACATGAACAGATTTAAATGCGACTAGTTCGAGAACAGAACATACCGGTACCTCCAAATACTCTCACTGACAACCGTTAATTTTCAGTTAACACTGGCGGCTGTTTCCGCAAGGTTTATGCTAATTCAAACTTATAAACAGACTTTATATAATTATTTGCGGCGTCTCCAAACTTTGCGCGTGGAACAGACATGAATTGGCGTACAAGCGCTCCTTTATCTGCCTGGAGAGAATATGCGCTTTAAAATTACCCAATCTGCAAACCCAAATTTTTGAGCGATCTACCTCTGCCAACAGATGGTTGTCAAATCCTTCAATCAACCATACGTGGCATTTCTCAAGACACACGCCAGATTCATTTCATGTACTTGTTTATGCGTATAATATCATGAAGCAACCCCAGTTTTCTAACTAAATTTCAAGAGCATACAAAACCACAAACTTTTGCGATTTAATTATACCTGAGGGTAAAAGATGTCTGGACAAACGGGTCTACAACGGAGATTTATGGAACCAAAGCTGACGTATTGATCGAAGACGAGTTTATAAATTAGTCTGTTGTGTAAGGCGACTTCGCGATCCTCTTCAGTAACGCCCAAATTTTGCACCTGTTTTAGGTATTGCGGAGACAGAATGGGCACCACGTATCGCACCTTCAGCAGAAGAATATTTACTGACATTATTACAATCAAGTGACAATTGAGTTACAACTACAAATCTGTAAGTAGACAGGTGAATCGACCCACTTTTGAAGTAAATTTTCGCTTTGACTATATAACGTTGAATTTTAACTCCTTACTTTTAAACCTGACAGTTACTTTTGACTGACTTTTATTTCTAACTTTGACTTTGGATTCTGGCTTTAACTTCAGTTAAGAAATTTGAATCTCACTGACTTTGATGGGTGAACTTAAAACCCGAGTTTTTATTTTGAACTCGGAATAATTCTGAATTAAATTTTACTTACATTTTAACTTTTGAATTTAAGTTCATTCCAAAAACAATAATATGTATGCTCAAAAGCCAATTAAAAGTCTACAGCAAAATTCAAACTTGAACACAAATTAAAGTTCCAATATTGGCGTAAAAAAAACCCAACAAGCAAGCTTCAATTTTCCAAGAAATTTGGGCCTAAATTTCACAACCACCCACCCCTTAACTGCAAAATTTAGAATGACACATTTTAAAAATAAAAATCAATATATTTTGCTCTTCATCAATAGAAAACGGTGAAAACAACGAGGCCTAAAATGGGAGCTAAAAGAAACTAAAATTGTGAGAAATGAGTCTCATTCAAAACGCGGAAGTCCGTCAAGAGGGGTTCACCGAGCAAATGCATTACAAAATTTTAGTGTTGTAACGAAGGTTTCAGACTAAGCAATGGACACCCTAATCTCAATCTAATTTACGAGTGATAAATATCCATTGTCTTAAATTTAAAAAAATTACCTTCAGTTTTAAAAAATTTTGCAGACAGACTATAAATTGGAAAGTTTTCAAAATATGCAATAATCGGAATGGAACCTTTAAAATTTATGGTATTTTCCTTGAATGTTTATGACGACGACGAAAAGATAAAGTACACGACTTCAACTTTCAGTCGATAAATGATAAAACAGGATTAATTTTTTCTTCTTTAAAAATCAAAATAATACAGAGGGTTGACAAAAAATAAAGAAACACCTTTGGTTTCTTTTTCCACTTTTTGATTTGATAAAAAGTGAATAAATAATGAAAAATGTATTAATCACTATATTTAGAATCGTGTTGCTTTCCCCTTTCCATTATGTAAAATTGACACGTTCTGGCATTCCACTGATGAGGTTTGCCATTTGTTCTCGAGGGCAATCATTGTGGTCTCTGAAAAAACTATATAGAGCTATGGGATGATTGCCCGTTACTCTCATCCGTTGGAAATTTCCAGCAGATTTCAGTGGAGAGTTAACGAAAAAAACCCTACGTTTTTCGTTCGAGAGTTACGTACGTGTAGATCTTCAAAGGACCTCGTTAAATTTATTTGTCTTCGGCATTTTAGCGCTGCCTAATGGTAAAGAAATCACCTTGCTTTATGATTTCGTTGGACCTCGCTTCCGTTTCGATGTAGGGCCGCGGTACGATGGAGTTACGCGAGTTTATTCGGTTTAATTAATATTAGGCATTCACTACACTTAAATACCTGAAGGAATAGGCCTATCCTTTTGAGTTATTAGTTTTATATTATGAGGTATTTACTCAGAACTTATAGGAAGATTAAGTACGTCTCCCTTGTTTAAAACATCGCTGTAACATAAGCATTATAGGCCGGGTCGAAATCTAGTCACAATTCACTAATTACTTGTGGATGTGCCTTGGCCCCATTGGCTTTTCCATTCAAACTGGCAGTCTTTTTCTTGATTCCAGTTGATTGAGGATAAATGTGTGCCGATTGCCGTAGCCAATCCTTTGTTCTGATGCTTTTGTCACTAAGTTCACTGCACTTTCCACGCTTTGACTGTGGCATGAAAAGGCAGCAATTTTCAAGGGTTCTGTTCTTGTATGCAGTAGCTCTTCGTTGCTGAAATTCCTTATCAAAGGTGGAGGATTGATAGCTTCCTTTCTCCAGTCAATCATCTCATAGAAGTCTTTGGAATCGAAATTTAGAGATTTAGGAAGCTCAAAATTTCGTGTGCCACTGAAACGTGTCCGACTGAGAAGTATCTTCTGAAGAGCATCACCTCTGACATGTTGTCTGCTATCAGTAAGCATTGCTTCGGGAGTGGCAAAATAGGCATTATTACGGAACACCGGTTCCATAATAATGCGATGTTTTTCTTCCAATCCTCGCATCAAGACAATCAAATGCAAAAAATTCCGTGCTCCGTCAGTAGCTTTAGGATGAGATTTGATATGAAACCATCCGGGAGCATATGATTTCATGACGATGGTTACCAGTTCTTTCAGATTTTGTTCGGGATGCAAAGTCGATACATACAAAGAATCCGGTTTGCTCGGGTAATCCAGCGAGCATGATGAATGGCACCTGGAGACCTGCGGGCTAGACTTTCAGATACCCATCCAGATTGCACTGCTAGGCACATATCAGAGATACTTTTGATCACTGCTCAACTCTTTCACGACATTAGGTGGTATATCTTGGACGTTGCCCTGAACTGATGAAAATGCCACCAAGTCTAAAATGGTTAAATCACATTTCAATTTGGCAACAATTGAACCTTTAAAGGTATTTGGCCCTGATGTTTTTCCGTCTATGGTTTCAAATATGTGTCTGAAGGGGAGTTCATTCATGTGTAAAAGAGACACGAGCCATTGAACTGATCTATGCAAAAAAATTTCAATCAATTTTATGGTACCAGCAATTCTACCAGTATTGACAGCAGTACCGTCGCATAGCAGAGCATTGAGAGTGTCGATGCTCGCTGAATCAATTAAGAACGTTATAATTTCATCAGCTATACACGGAGCATTTCCTGCGTCAGGGCAGAGATGGTCTACATAGATACCTCCAGGGTCTTTCATCAGCACATAATGTTCTTCTTTCTCTTTTCCATGCTTGGTTAACGTATCATCCTTTCTTCCATCAAACCCTATACATTCAATATTCACATCTAGATCAAACAATATTTTTCTTGCCTACACGAATTCTCTCTATTTTCTTCCTATCAAGCATGTTAGATTGATCGATTATTCCCATATCTTTCAATGCAGCATTAACAATAGCTGCTGTAGCTCTCGAACTCACACGGTAACGGTCTGTCACCAATGGTAATTCATTGTATGAATACCTATTTTGATCATTTTCAATCAATTCCACATCGGGCACGAATTCTAGCTCATTGTCACTGTCTTCTATATCTTCGCTAAAGTCATCTACTGAAGAAGATGGTACAACTTCCATAGCCTCTGCTATTTCCACTTGTGACCTTTGTTGCCTCTCTTGTTCTTCTCTTGCTCTTGAGAGGGATCGTCTCTGGACAGCGGCAGCTTCACGATCAAATGGCCCTAATTGATTTATTCTTTGTTTTTGGCCTACAGATGACTCCCACTCTACCATTGGGATTTTTACCTCGCATCGACAAAACGGCCTTTCTATTCCTTTATCATAACATTTGCAAGTACAAATGTCAAACATTTCATCATATGAAGCAAGTTTTTTAGCAAAATTTTCATTCCTTTGACGTAGAGGAACCTTGTTCAAGATAAGAGCTGATCTGATTAATCTTTCCACTGCAGAAGAAATAGATCTTTCTTGAATGACAGGGAAAGAGAACATGGCCTAAATATCTTGAAGATCTTTGGTAACTATATTGTAGCAATCGTTCGCAGTTGCTGATCCCTTGACTTGATTTTTTTCTCTTTTGAATGAAGAAATAGTGTCTGACAAGTCTGCCTTTGTAGGAATCATTGATCGGCGGAATTCAGTGGCAAAACCAAAAGTTGCATTCGAAGATTTGTTTCTGGTTGACATTTTTTCAACCTTTTTAAAAAATTAAAAATCCAGCTTTTATAGAATCATGCATGGATCATAAGTAAATCTAAAGAGCATAAATTCTTATAATTCCTGTAAAAATATGATGATAATTAGAACATGAAATTTATTGGTATTGAATTTGAAATTCAACACACAGCTCAGTAAATTGATTATACATAAACGATGTTTATGTGTAATCAATTTTCTGATATAGCAAATATTTTGAGAAAATACGCGTGGTGAAAATTTTGAGAAATCCAAATTTTTGAGGTAATTGCCTGAAAATTGCACACGATATATATTATGCTATGCAATTTTAGGGGGGGGGGGGGGGTCATCTCTGAGAAGATGCTCTAAATGGTCTCCATTTTCATTTTTGGGGCGGAGCCAAAAATAGGAGGGAGTATGCTAGCGGTACGGGGAGGAGCATAAACTTTCTTTTGGAGTATGTTGGTCAGGACCCCAATTCATAAGCCCCACATAGTGCCCGATCTGCCCCTAGAAATTCGATCCGGCCTAATAAGCAAGCTCTCAGTGCCGCCAATATAAATCGTCGTCTTAGGAATTTGCCGATTTTGCCAAGTTCGTTGATTCTTCTCGAAGTAATTTTCATGAGTCAGCAGTGGAGAATTTTGAATACGAAATAATAAATTTGGTTTTCGTATCATGCAGGCCCAACGCCTACATAAGGGGGTTCGATGTATGGTAATTAATTTCATTCCCAATAGGCTATGTCGCCAATCCCGAGGCAATTTTGAAGTTATTTAATTCAATAAATTAATAATTTGTAAGAAATAAAGGTACCATATTGTAAGCATGTATAGTTTTTCCATAGTGTCCATTACTTTTGTCAACCTTCTGTACAAAAATTTATTTCATAAAAGCCAAACCTGATTAAACCACTTGTGAAGAGTATTACTACAATCCGTGGCCAATACTGTTTTGATAGTAGGATCCCCAAGCATCACGATTTTGAACTTTTTTCTTTTAATTCCATCTCTTCTGAGCTGAGTGGCAATCTGCTCGGAATAAAATGTAATTGTAAATTCATTCGTAAAAAAGAATGGAAAATTTGAGCAAATACAAGGTTTTAAAACTCGTGAGACCCAATGACCTTTTTAAATATCAGTAATGATACATCACTAAAAGTAACAATGGATCGCTGAGACTGTAATGGTCATGTGAACTGGACTGCCAGCCATTATCCAATAAAAAAATTTTAAAAAACACACTGAAGTATAAAAAATGTCTTCTACAGATACTGGGTGAGAAAAAAAATTGATGAACGGGTAATTAATGTTTCGTGTCTTAATAGATATTCAGTTTGTTTCCCATATCATATTACCGACATGTCAGTGAAGAGTTTTACATATATAGTTTAATAAAAATAATTAAAACACAATCCCTATTCTGCATTGGGTGGGCACGCCGCTTGAACTTGGGAGCGAAGACGCTCGAACCATTTTCACAGGCAGGATTACCAATGATTAAAAAAGTGCCATCCCAACTTATTCCTCTCGATTTCTTGTTGACTGTCGTGTTACGCTTAGAATAATTCCACCTTTAATCACATTATTTTCTTTCTTCCACTTCTCTCACCACCTACGCAATCATATCATACATCACCGCCATCGCGTACTATCTTCAATCTCCTATCCAACGTCAGTTTTCACTATACATCTTTCGCAAACCTTATTACCAATGTGAGGGATACGAAGTGGACGGTGCCACAACACCGCTTCGATCACCGAAGTGAAGCGACAATGGGTCTGGGTAGTAGATGGATACGAGACCGTCCTCCGCGCCCAGATCATGTAACGACCCGTGGTTCGGATCTCACTCGAAGCTGTAGGTCCCCTCCGTCATACGACCTTAAGTGTTGCGAAGGAGGTTAAACAACCCCACTATTACATTACTAATGGGATTACTGCATTTAAACCAATCATGTCAAACAGGTCTCACATCCGTACATCAATGTATGTAAACTTTTCTGCATTTACAGTATGCTCAAGCATTTCTTTTCCATCAGAACGTCCACCGCATTCATACTAACTTGCCCTGCTTCACTCTGCTCTCAGCTTCCATAAATATTTAAATATTAATATTTCTTCTGCTTTGCATTTACTTGTCATAACATCCAAGAAGCTCATTTCCCCACGACGTGGAGTGAGTGTGACCCAAAAGGTCACCTGAGCAGGAACAGAGTAAATGGTCAACTCAACTCCACCCGATGCCAGCAGTCGGGAGCGAACCAGCGCCACGCCGCTCGGAGTCCGCCACCGTAACCACTTCTCATTACTGTCGTTAATTCATTCTCTGATTCACCCAGAAGCACCACGTCATCAGCATACACTATGTTCCAGCTATCGGTCACGCTCTTCAGTACTCATATTTACTCCTCTTTAGCATTATTGCTTTCATTTCACTTTATCATGCACTTTTCCAAATCCATAAATGCTTTTTCTTCATAATATTTAGGTTCTCAATTAGTTGTCTCAATACAAACGTATCCACATATCCTCTACATTCCAAAAAGCCGCTTTGTTCATCTCCGATCGGAGGAACTACAATCTTTTTTAGTCTATCAACGCACTCTTCATACTCCTTTAGCTATACTTAAAACACACTTATCCTTATAATTTTTACATTCACTTCTTTCACCATTATTTTTATACAATGGCACAATTACTGCCTTCCGACACTAAAATATTTTCCACAACCATACAAGCGCCACAGTCTGCCTTTATTTAATAATTTCATTTCTACCAAATTTCCCTTCTTTAGCTCGCAAATTGCCCGTTCAGCTTTCTCTAATTTAACGTCTTTCACGTCCTGATAAACATTTCTACATACACCAAAACCAACTGCGTACACAACCATGCCTCGTTCCGCTTTTTTTTTGTGCAGGAAGGAGGGGCCAATGGCGAATGCCCGCAAAAGCGCCCGCCCCCATAGAAGAAGAGCCAAAATCAAGGTCTAGGGTTTTGGAGATGCCTAGACACGCTGCGTTTGAAAAACTGGAGGTCAGAGACGGGGGCAAAGACGGATTGAGGAAGATTGTTCCAGAGTTGACCAGTTGAGTAGATGAAAGATCGAAAATATCGATTAACCATTTCGTTAGAGTTGGACAGAAAAAGAAAGTGTCGAAAGTCTGGTGCCGCGTGCTCTCCTTAAAGGAGGAGGCACGCAGTTAGAGAGTTCGGAAGAGCAGTGTCCGTTATAATAGCGATAGTAAAGGGAGAGTGAGGCAACATCGCGGCGAAGAGAGAGGGGTTGAAGACAGTCATTACTTACGCAATTTACAAATCTTTTCAAAAACAAGTGCTCAATTTTTTCTTTAAACCAAGGAGCTAAGTACTAATTATCACATCATTTAGAAAGTTTTTCCAAAAATGTACTATTCTAACTAAAAAAGCATTTTCGTAGATCCAGTCTACAAGCTTGCTCTCCCTTTTTATCGATGGCACAACAAGAAAATTAGAAAATAGACTTGTAGACTGAATCTATGAAAATATTTTAGTTACAGAGTAGAAGGATTCTGGAATGACTTGCCATATGATGTGGTAAATAGCAGCTCCTTAGTTTTAAGAAAAACTGGACACTTTCATAAATGAGTGCTTACAAACTGCGTAAATGATGTATATTTTTACTCGAGTAAGGTTGGCTACTTTGGTAGCTTTGTAAAAAGCTTAAAAATAATTAGCCGACTGGAAATTGATATTTTGCAAAATTTGATCCTAAAATATAGCTTTAGATGATTTATAGTAGTATAGGTTGGCCTATAGCGGGGTTCTTAACCTTATTAGGCAGCGACCCAAATTCTGGTCAGGGGGCCAGCTCGACGACTCGTACGAGACTAAAATATGGAATGCAAATTTTGAATTATATTTCTAGAAAATCTTCAATGCTGCAGCCTATAATTCTAATTAGCTACATTAAATGTAGACAAATAAAACTCTTGATAATCAACTCTAATAAGTGTAAGTGCGACAGCACTCCTTCAACCAACACAAGACGTTTGAATATAAATAAAAACATGCTATTGATTAGCATTCTTCATACACAAATTTTAGGCCGGGTCGAATTACTGGGGGCAGATCGGGCACTATGTGGGGCTTATGAATTGGGGTCCTGACCAACATACTCCAAAAGAAAGTTTATGCTCCCCCCCCCGTACCACTAGCATACTCCCTCCTATTTTTGGCTCCGCCCCAAAAATGAAAATAGTCTCAAATGAAAATGGAGACCATTTAAAGCATCTTCTCAGAGATGACCCCCCCGCCTAAAATTGCATAATATATATCGTGTGCAATTTTCAGGCAATTACCTAAAAAATTTGAATTTCTCAAAATTTTCACCACGCATATTTTCTCAAAATATTTGCTATATCAGAAAATTGATTACACAAACATCGTTTGTGTGTAATCAATTTACTGAGCTGTGTGTTGAATTTCAAATTCAATACCAATAAATTTCATGTTCTAATTATCATATTTTTTTACAGGAATTATAAGAATTTATGCTCTTTAGATTTACTTATGATCCATGCATGATTCTATAAAAGCTGGATTTTTTAAAAAGGTTGAAAAAATGTCAACCAGAAACAAATATTCGAATGCAGCTTTTGGTTTTGCCACTGAATTCCGCCGATCAATGATTCCTACAAAGGCAGACTTGTCAGACACTATTTCTTCATTCAAAAGAAAAAAAAAATCAAGTCAAGGGGATCAGCAACTGCGAACGATTGCTATAATATAGTTACCAAAGATCTTCTGGGCCATGTTCTCTTTCCCTGTCATTCAAGAAAGATCTATATCTTCTGCAGTGGAAAGATTAATCAGATCAGCTCTTTCCTTGAACAAGGTTCCTCTACGTCAAAGGAATGAAAATTTTGCTAAAAAACTTGCTTCATATGATGAAATGTTTGACATGTGTACTTGCAAATGTTATGATGAAGGAATAGAAAGGCCGTTTTGTCGATGCGAGGTAAAAATCCCAATGGTAGAGTGGGAGTCATCTGTAGGCCAAAAACAAAGAATAAATCAATTAGGGCCATTTGATCGTGAAGCTGCCGCTGTCCAGAGACGATCCCTCTCAAGAGCAAAAGAAGAACAAGAGAGGCAACAAAGGTCAAGTGGAAATAGCAAAGGCTGTGGAAGTTGTACCATCTTCTTCAGTAGATGACTTTAGCGAAGATATAGAAGACAGTGACAATGAGCTAGAATTCGTGTCCGATGTGGAATTGATTGAAAATGATCAAAATAGGTATTCATACAATGAATTACCATTGGTGGCAGACCGTTACCGTGTGAGTTTGAGAGCTACAGCAGCTATTGTTAATGCTGCATTGAAAGATATGGGAATAATCGAGCAATCTAACATGCTTGATAGGAAGAAAATAGAGAGAATTCGTGTAGGCAAGAAAAATAGTTAGATCTAGATGTGAAAATGTGAATATTGAATGCGACGATACTGCTGTCAATACTGGTAGAATTGCTGGTACCATAAAATTGATTGAAATTTTTTTGCATAGATCAGTTCCATGGCTCGTCTCTCTTTTACACATGAATGAACTCCCCTTCAGACACATATTTGAAACCATAGATGAAAAAACATCAGGGCCAAATATCTTTAAGGGTTCAATTGGAGCCAAACTGAAATGTGATTTAACCATTTTAGACTTAGTTGCATTTTCATCAGTTCAGGGCAACGTCCAAGATATACCACCGAATGTCGAGAGAGAGTTGAGCAGTGATCAAAAGTATATCTATGATATGTGCCTAGCAGTGCAATCTGGATGGGTATCTGAAAGTCTAGCCCGCAGGTCTCCAGGTGCGAATCTAGGTATTTTCGCTGCCGGACTTTTCGCCGCAAAATATATAATTTGTATAGATATATAAATATAAGCCTACCAAATTTTCTGAACTCTAATACGTCGGGTTTGGATGACTTGGAAATTTTCATTTATTCATTCTCTTAAATAAGTGATTTCATGTACTTCAAAGGTTTTGAACCCTTAGGTTTTTAAAAACCATTTTTGATGGTTTAAAGTGATACTGCACATGCAATAACAGATACTGTCAAAGTTTTATAAAATTATATGCCCTTGTCTTTGAGCTAACTGGTCTACCCCTAAGCTCCGCCCACAATAGTTTATTTCGGTGCAGTGCTTACATTTATATTCCATTACTTAAGCCCTCTAGGATGCCATATACAGTTAAAAGCAGCAGAGGAGGAGAAAAATTAGTTGATGTTAATTACGTGTACCGAATCGACAGAAAATGTGATAAAAAATCGTATTGGAAGTGTGAAATAAAAAACTGCAAGGCAAGAGCGCATACAATTTTAGAAAGTGACGCTAAAATAGTAATTTGCAAAACATTTGGTGAGCATAGTCATTCTGCAAACCCATCAAAGCCTAAAGTGTACGCCACAATAGCAAGTATGAAAACGACTGCTACTAACTCCCAATTATCTGCAAGATCACTAATTGCCGATGCTTCTGCAAGCCTAGATGATGCAGGTTGTTATCTAATGCCATCAATTGCAACTTGATCAAGAAATATTAGAAAATGGAGGCAAAAGAATGAACAAGCTCCTCCTATCCCTAAAGCAAGAAATGGGTATGTAATTCCTGAAGAATACAAGTGTCTTGAGAGTGGTGAAAACTTATTATATGACAGTGGAGAAGATGAAAACAGAATTTTAATGTTCGGCACACTTTCAGGTTTAGATGACTTGGAAAATTATAAGGATTGGGCTTGCGATGGCACTTTCAAGTGTAATCCTGGTATCTATTACCAGCTATATACATTACACATTGTTATTGGAAATGTTAGCATACCTCGAATATTTGCTCTGCTTCCAGACAAATCAGAAAAGACGTACGATACTTTTTTTCTTATTATAAAAGATTTGCGTTCAACTTTACAACCTGAAACTTTAATGATTGATTTTGAGAGAGCAAACTTCAATAGTTTTTCTAAAAATTTTCCTAGTGCGAATATAACCGGTTGTTTGTTTCATTTGTCCAAGAATATTCACCGAAAACTAGCGGACATTGGGCATAAAGTGCGGTACCAAACCGAGGCGGAATTTAACACCAAGGTTAAATGCTTTGCAGCACTTGCATTTGTCCCTCCTAGTGACGTTATTGAATCATTTGTGGAACTAGTCGATGATGATGATTAGCCTCAAGAATTGGTTTCCTATTTCGAAACTCACTACATTGGTGGGGAACGAGGCAGGGGCCCTCGTAGACGTAGAGTCGCTCCAACGTTTCCTATCGAAATTTGGAATGTTTATGAAAGAACGATGAATAGTTTACCCAACACCAACAACAGTGTTGAAGGATTTCATAACGCCTTACAAAGCTGTCCCAAATACCCACCCAAATATTTGGAAATTAATCACTATTTTAAAGAAAGAAGAGAATCACGCCAAGAAGAAAAGAATTGATATCGAACGCGGCGAAACACCATTCAGAAACAAAAAGTACAAAGATATTTATCAACGAATACAGAGGCTTGTTCTTAATTACGACTCTCAACGAAAACTTCATTATTTGCGGAGTATTGCTATGAATTTGCATTCATTTTAAAATTAACTTTCTATTTTCATTTAATTAATTTCACTGTTTTAATTTTTTATACACAGTTTTATTTATTATTTTCCATTAAAAATTTTAATTATTTATTAAAAATTCTTTTGCGGCGGCGAAAGTTCCGAACGCGTCCAGGTGCCATTCATCATGCTCGCTGGATTACCCGATCAAACCGGATTCTTCGTTTATATGTATCGACTTTGCATCTCGAACAAAATTTGAAAGAACTGGTAACCATCGTCATGAAATCATATGCTCCTGGATGGTTTCATATCAAATCCCATCCTAAAGATACTGAAGGAGCACGGAATTTTTTCATTTGATTGCCTTGATGCGAGGATTGGAAGAAAAATATCGCATTATTATGGAACCGGTGTTCCGTAATAATGCCTATTTTGCCAATCCCGAAGCTATCCTCCTGTCAATGCTTACTGATAGCAGACATGTCAAAGAAGATGCTCTTCAGAAGATACTTCTCAGTCAGACATGTTTCAGTGGCATACGAAATTTTGAGCTTCCTAAATCTCAATTTCGATTCCAAAGACTACTATGAGATGATTGACTGGAGAAAGGAGGCTATCAATCCTCCACCTTTGATAAGGAATTTCAGCAATGAAGAGCTACTGCATACAAGAACAGAACCCTTGAAAATTGCTGCCTTTTCATGCCACAGTCAAAGCGTGGAAAGTGCAGTGAACTTAGTGACAAAAGCATCAGAACAAAGGATTGGCTACGGCAAGCGGCACAAATTTATCCTCAATCAACTGGAATCAAGAAAAAGATTGCCACAGTTTGAATGGAAAAGCCAATGGGGCCAAGGCACATCCACAAGTAATTAGTGAATTGTGAAGGTAATTTTTAAATTAAATTTTGGTTTTACTTCAAAGCTGTTTTGTGTAATAAATGGTACAATAGACTAATTGTCTTCTTTTCAAACAAATATACTCGGCCTATATGAGGTTTATGAATTGGTCTCCTAGGCAATGAGTACTCCAAACTAAAGTTTATGCCACCCTTTTCTATATACTGCTAACACCACTTTTTGGGGATGCAGCAATTTTTCAAGGATTTGAAATTTCTTGGATAATTGCCTGAAAATTGCACACGAGGTATATTATGCAATTTGGGGGGGAGGGGGCATCTCTATAAAAAAAATGCTCTAAATGATCTCCATTTTGATTTGGGGTGGAGCCAAAAATAAGAGGGAGTATGCTAGTGGTATGGAGGGGAGCATAAACTTTCTTTTGGAGTATGTTGGTCAGGATATCATTTCATAAACCCCACATAGTGCCCATCTAAAAAAAATCATTTTGACTAGATTTCAACCTGGCCTAAATTACACATGCCATATATTAATTAGCAGAGGTTACTTTAAACAAAATGGGGGCGCCATATATTAATTAGCAGAGGTTACTTTAAACAAAGAAAATGGGGGTGCCATATATTAATTAGCAGAGGTTACTTTAAACAAAGAAAATGGGGACACATATTATGTGCAAGGTAAACAGATTTAAAAACTAGATGAATGAGAAAATCCAACAATCTAGCAGACCTACAATATGTCTCATAGTCCCCTTTGATCTAAATAGGGAGAGTTTTTAAGTCAGTTCTGGCATTTCACACACTCCATGGGATATGGGTTTTTATTATTATACATAATTAACATACCTTTAGAGCATATTCTTCAGTATCCGATGCATATGACATCAGAATACAAAAGGCTGAAGGTGGTTTGCTTTGTTTTTTGTTTGTAGAGCCATATTTAATAAATAAATCATTGGTGGAAGATGCGTCATTGGGGTAACTCAGGCATTCAAAGTTGACTGACTGACTAACTTCTACATTGTTATTTAACTGAAAGATCAGCTGTTGGTCAATTTCTTTATTTTCTGTTGTTGATTCTTCTTTCTTCAGTTTTCCTGAAAGAAAAATAAGAATTTTGCAAATAAAACGCTGGTTTCTACAATTGGTTAGGTATACAAGATATTTTACTTTGGTAGTGGTACTTGTTTTACAATCAGAGTTGCTCCTTTAAAAAGTACAATACTAGGCTGAAATACATCCCCTACACCAAATAATAAATCACTTTTTTTCTTTTAGATCTAACTGCATTGAGTGAACTGGTAAAATTTAAAAAGTTGTTTATAATTATTTTAATAAAAGACTAACATTTACCAATCAAGTGTTGCCAGTCAATTTGAAGAAGAATGTCATACCTCTTCATCTCTCTAAGGAATTCTAATACTGAACCAAGACTCAAATTTTCATCATAATTTTCTTTTTCTAGAAGTTTGCTTAATGCTGTTTTTGTTGGTCCCACTCCATTGTGATATTGATAACACCACTGAAATAATAAACAAGTAAATGAAGCCACAAAGCACTTCTTCTCATCTTCAAGTTCTAAAATAAAAATGTAGCTACAATACAATTTAGGTTGTAGGTGAATGGCTATAGCCTATAGGTACCTTCTTTAAATTTAGTTCCAGGTCACGCATAGATTATTTTACTTTTTTCACAATGCTAACTTTTTAACAGAATTTTTATGTACAAGAGAACATTTTTATGTACAAAAGACATTATCTTAGGTTCTTTGAAAGCATGGCAAAATGTGTAGCTCATCAATGAGTGAAACAGACACCAGAAAATGTTCTTTAGAAGCTATTTAGGCAGATTTTGATACCAGCCACCCTCCTCACCCAAATTCTGCAAGAGCCTCCACAGGTTTAGTTTAGCTGCCAGAAAAGGAATCCAAAGTGTGTGTGTGTAATGTAAATGACTAGTTACTAAAATATTCACTTTTAAATAACAATATCTCTCATACTTTTTAGTTTAAAGAAAAAGTATTTGTGAATGAAAAGATTAAACTTGCTGTAAAATTATCCCCACTGTCTAGGGCAGTCGTTCCCAACCTCAGGTCACAGGGATCACTATATTTACTATTTCTTAATTCAATTTATATACATATTTAAATTTTATCATAAGCCTGAGGTTCAGGGGATCATGTTGGTGGCCAATTTAGGGTTGCAGCAAAAAAAGGTTGGGAACCACTGGTCTAGAGTATATATACAGTTTAGTTAGTTATAAACTAACAAGTAGCATATATCTTACTTTTCTGTCCTCCCACTTGCTTAAGCCTAAGACTTCTACAAATTTCTCCCAGCCCGAGTTTGGTCCAGTTTCAATATCAAGCAATGTAAAGAAGTGATTCAAGTCTAAGTAATTTTTGGATAAGAAGTCCCAAAAATTAATATCTTCATAATCCTTTGTCCAATCATAATTTCTGGCAAAGAAAAGATAAAGTGATAAAACAGTGAAGTTAAATAAAAAAAAAAACCAGAAATTCATAAAATGAGAAAATTTTTGATCCTTCCCATATAGTGTTACAGTAATAATAATTAATGCTTCTTTCCATCTCTCTTTTCCCTCATTACACAACCTTTTTTAAAATGATCAATAACAAACCAAATAAACCCCCATTTTTTTTTCTTTGTGCTGCTGAAAAGTAGTTTTATTTAACATACCATAGAAGAAGGGAATTTCAACATGAAGTAATTTCAGCACCTTTACTTTACTCCACAAAAAGTAATATTTTCACCAAAAGTAAAAGAAAATTTACCAGAAAAAAATGTTCTGAAACAGTGGTCTCTAGTCATAATTTGACATAGGAAAACGCCTGGAAAAGACATTGCTTAGTAGGTGAATAGGCTGGAGTAACTTAGAAAAGGGGAAAAAAATTTAGTATTGACATTTTATTTTGTTTCACCTACTAAACAATGTCTTTTCCAGGAGTTTACCTATGTCAAATTAGAGCTAAAGACCACGGCACTCTTTCAGAACATTTTTTTTTCTGGTAATTTTCTTTTACTTTTGGTGAAAATGTTAATTTTTGTGGAATAAAGTCAAGGTGCTGAAATTACCCCTTGATGTTGAAATTGCCCACTTCTAAGGTATCAACCTGAAAGTGAATGTGGAATGCAAATAACTTTGTCAAATCTTAGGATCATGTATTTATTTTTACTGTTGAAAATTAAGATTAATTTATTTTAATTAATTTTTAATGCACAATATCAAGACCTCTATAATTATATTCAAATGTAATTTACTTAAGTATGGTACCTAATGAAATACCAACCTCAAAAGTGTCATATAAGGCAGGAAACCACCTTTGGCCATATCAGCTGCATTAAATTAATTAAAGGGACAGTCCAGAATAAATCATACAGTGTGCAATACCACACCTTCAATTTTCCTATAATTTGGTACAGTATATGGCAGTCTAAACTGATAAACTCGAAATATAAAATTATAACTCAATCACAGTTATGGTTCAAAATTTATGGCCCCCCCCATTCTACTTTCGGGGGTTCCACATACTACTAAATTTCAAATTGCCGTATCTCTGTCCCTAATTGCATTATCATGATAGAAGAATAATTGAAAGTGAATCTGAAAGGCAATTTACCAAATAAATAATTATAATTATTAGGGTGGAATGAAAAATCAAAAGTGCCAGGATCAAAATTGAGGGGGTCTAGATAGTTGTCTTTTGTTCAGGATTAAACTTTAAAACCAATTGTGGGTGGATGTACAAAACTGACTGCTACCAACCAATTTATACAAATCATATGCGTGTGCAACCAAAATTTGAACCCAGTGACCTATCTCAGGTTCTGGACATGATAGAGAGTTTAAAAACTGTTTATGATGTATTTTTTACCTCTGAAGCAGATTAAAACATTTGCAAAGGGCTGCAGGGTCAATAATACATAAAAAAATCCATATTTCGTAATTTTTGCTCAAAAAATGCAATGTTTTGTCCCTTTTTCTCCAAATATTTTGTTTTTTTATTTGAAATTATATTCTATATTTTTCTTTTCAAGTTGAATTTATAGAATTGATAAATACATATATTTTGATAACCTTATTGCCAAAAAATACTGCATAGTAGGATGTTAAGACACAGTGACAGTTAAAATTCTTGATGAAGATCACAGATTTTCAAGCACAGACTCATTCCCCAATGGAAAGCTTCCTCTTGGTAAAGATGTCATCCAATGTGTAATGGCAGAAGAGAACTGGACAACCAGACAAGCAGCTGATAAAGTTGCACTAAGTCTGATTTAACACTGAGTGGTGCAATGTCTATCCAATTTCACACCATCACCAGCAAGATTCAGGATCTAGTCAAAGAATTTTTGAGGTTAAGACTCAAATTTTCAGTCCCTTATAAAAATATTTAAAATATGTCATACTTTTGTAAATTTTGTAGTTACATTTATTTGTTTGTGACTTAATTTTATTAACAATCATGTTAGTGATTTGCAAATCATAAGAATGATTGGTAATAAATTCTGTTTTGACTAGGAATTAAGGTTTATAATTGAAATTTGCATTCACAACATTAAAGTTTTGGTAATTTTGTAGGTTTGATAGATATCTAAAAAAGAAACTGACAAGTTCCAGAGTGGTCTTTCTTCCTTCATTGAAAAAAATCCCAAGTTGTTTGACATCTGTGAGGACTCAAATTGGAGGAGAGATTTGGAACATTTGTATCAACTCAAAATGACAGAAGATGACTATGCTTTCTATGAGGACCAGAAAACAGCTAGAATAGGACAATGCATTGGTTTTAAGGAACACCTTACATTGGCAGACATCAGATACAAAAGGAGAGGAGTACAGCAGGAGCAAGCAAAAGAAAAGAATTGGTGAGTTTGATCTATGTAAATTAAAAAACTTTTGATTAATGGCCACCAAAAATCTGAGTTTCTTGAAATAATTGTGCTACAAATTATAAAATTTTATTTTTGCATCTTTGATAAACTATCTTGTATCATAATCATATTGTATTTTATTATCCCCAGGGAAGAGACCAGAAGTGTTTTTTTCAAGTTGTTCCATCAAGCTCAGCAGCAATATATGACAGTGATCTCGACAGTCTCTCAAGTCAGGGCAGCCTGGAATCACATGATGAAACAGCTGGTGTTAGTGAACAGGAATCCAGTACAGAACAAAATAGGAAGAGTCTACCCAAACCTTGCTCAGCAGTGTGACAGATATACTGTATAGTTTAAAATATGAGTATGCTTTGAACACTCTTGTTGCTCTGTTGACAATACCTTTGAAAAAATGATTTATAATCCATGTAACATTGCTAACAGTTAGAGTCCAAATCCTGGACACTGTTGTCCAATGAACATCTTGTTAGAATATTAACT
This sequence comes from Bathynomus jamesi, assembly GCA_023014485.1. Lineage (NCBI taxonomy): Eukaryota > Metazoa > Arthropoda > Malacostraca > Isopoda > Cirolanidae > Bathynomus > Bathynomus jamesi. The sequence goes on along the minus strand of JAJOZX010002165.1, from coordinate 392,911 downwards.
TGATATAAAATAAATGTCTTACCAAGTATCTGGTAAGTGACAGAGCTGGAGCAGCAGTTGCACCAGCAGTTTTAGAGGATTATGGAATTATTACTACTAATGATAAGATGAACGTAATTGACAGGTATCAGTTCAGTTATCTTTTATATTAGTATCTGATTCAAATCAAGTATTTCACAAAAAGGCATGTTTCAAACAAGTGTTGAAATTTAAATATTGTTAGTCAAAACTTATGGAGCTTGCTTAAATAACCATCTTTAAAATTGAGTAAATTTGCACTATGCATTTTGCAGGAACAAGTTAAGAGAACATGAAAAATATTGTAAAGCCATAAGAAAAGAGAAGGGTAAATTGTTTGAATGGGTGGATGTTATTTATGTTGATGGTCACAAAGATGTAAAATGGTGACAGTTGAAGTGAATGACAAATATTACAGAAGAACTGAGCTAGAAGAGCACTATGTAATTGTAGGAGAACCTGGTAAGATTTAAAATTTTGATCTTTAGTTTGCATTTTGTAACAGATATTACTAAAAATATTTATTAACCCTTTCATTGCGAGTACACAGGTTACACTCAGGATGAATGCAGGGCATTTTTGTCTGTACATGCAAAATTCTCTTTTATATATATATATAATTTTAATTATAAAATTAAATTGATGTACCTTAAAATTAGATAATTCTAGAATATAAAAATATAGTAGTAGTTTGGAAGTTTAGTTCAGTATGAAAGATTTCAAAACATTTGATGCATAATCCAGGTTTGTCAGAGCAGGTTTTGTATTGATAGCAACTTTGTGATACTATTCCATGAAGGTAGCATACACATCTTTTTGTGGGATTGCGACTCTTTTCCGATGTTATTTTTTCTATGAAATGCTTCCCAACTAGCCTAGGAACAGTCCCCTTTATCCAGGACTGGCTTTGAAGTAGCTGTCAGTTCTTTTACTATTGCAAAACAGAATTCAAGAAAAGTGACTCTTTTCTTCTTTACAAAATTGTATATTCCAAGTACATCTAGTATTCATACTTAAATGAAATGTATGGCTAGTTTTTTGTACCATTTTGTTGATTTCCTGGCCATAGTATAGTAATGCAGAACTTGATCTGTTCGATCAACAAATCCCATGTTTTTATTGTAGTTTTTGATACAAGCTGGAATGTTTTTTTGTATAATGCCTCCTTTGGATTTTCTATTCACTTTCTTTATCAGTATTTGAATGTATGTTAGAGAGCATGTATACATTTCTCTTACCTTGGTACAAAAGACAGCAAGTCATCAGTCTCAAATGCATGCTTTTTTTTCTTTTTCAACTTTTGTGGTGCGCAACTCTTTAGGTAGCCCTTGGTGATTATTTCTGATGGTTCCTGTTGCATATGTCTCATTTTTCAGTAAGTACTTGTAAAACTTTGGTGTAGTATAGTAATTGTCTGTATAAAAATGATGTCCTTTGCCAAAATATCTTTGGATCAACCTAACAACTACACTTTCAGTTTTTGGAAAATCATCCATGGTTTCCATGATACCAGTATAAATGCTGTGTTCTATGGTTATGTCATTTTCATCAAGTTTGAAAATCTTGATCATTTAGATTTGATATATTGATGAAAAATAAGCCTTCCTTTCCACAACAACAAAGACTTAGTTTTGTGTGGGACTATATTTTTGTTCAAGTGCATCATGCACTCGAGGATTTGAACCATCTTCTCTGTTTTTAGAATTATCTGTGAAGTATCAAAAGTAAAGTAAATTACAGAATCTATCCCGTTTCATGTTGCAGAAAAAACTGGGGTGGCAATGAATTCATCCTTTGCCCAATACATACAGTATTTATCTTAGGCTTATGAACTATACCCATGAGCAAATATAAACGTATATTGATATATCTTGAAGAAGGTTTGAGAGTCTTAGATATTCTGGTTTTATTGGCTGTTTGGGGTTTTATCGGGTTTTTCCTAATTTTCTATAGCTAAGAAAAGTGTATAATAAAATTTAAAAACTGGCCTTTAAAATGTTTTGTGCTTATATACAGTATTTATTCATTGTTCTTGATAATGATTGTTGCTATTTTGTTACAGATACATATAGATGATTTTTTTAAAAATATAACTTAGATATAATACCTAGCTAAAGCTTAGTATTACCAGTATCTATACCAAATTATTTTTATTTAATACTAAGAATTTAAGAAACCATGCCATTTGTTGCTGGAAGTGGTAGGAAATCTTCTCATGAGTGGACTGATGTCTGATGTCATACGAGTTGAAGGAAGCTCAAAAGTGAAATGCAAACATTGTGGAATGGAATTAAGTTCTAAATTGAGAGAATCAAAACACATTTACAAAAATGTATAAAGAGAAATGAAAATCCTCCAACTCATGATCAAGTTGCATTAAGCATTAAATATTTCATCTAAATCATCAGTTTCTGAACTATCATTTGATTAATTTCTATCACCTCCTTCATCAGCTTCTGGTCTCTCTGTCAACAGACCTGACAGTTGTTCTACTTCTCAACCTCCAAAGAAACCTAAATCTTTGTATTTGCCCCCATCAAGCAGTATTTGTAGTACTCCATTAAAGTCAAGATTGACCAAACCTCAGATGACTGATTTTGTCACAAAGACAACAGAAAAACAAAAGAAACTGCTTGATCTACAGTTGGCAAGTCTTCCTACAGCAATGCAATAGCTTTTAATACTGCTAGTGGCAAAGAATATAAACAAATGATAAATCTGTTAAGACCTGGGTATTACACACCAACAAGAAAAGACCTAGCAGGGGATCTTCTTACTGAAGTACATGATGAAATAAACAAAATCTGAGTAATGACTTAACAAATGCTACAATAACTCTGCTACAAGATGAATGGTCATCAGTGCGGAATGATCCCATCATTGCAACCTCAGTCCACACTGGCCGCTCAACATTCCTGCTATCAATGACTGATTGTGGATCAGAGAAGAAAACAGCAGAATATTGTTGTGAACTTGCTATAGCTGCAATAAATGAGGTCCAACAGAAATACAACAAAGATGTGAGTAATTTGAGTTCATTAAAATTTTAGAGATTAATAATTAAAATTGATCAAGTAAATAAAGTAACTATAAAATCCTTACAATACTATGATTATTTCTCTCATATTTTCAAGGTATTTGCAATCTGTACTGATAATGAGAGCAAAATGAAGCGCATGAAAGAACTACTTCGGGAAAAATGTCCTAACATTCTAACCTATGGGTGTTCATCTCATTACCTTAATCTCCTGGAGAAAGAAGTTACACCTAATAGTATTAAAACACAATCGAAATTCACAAGTATTTTCACAATCACCCCCAGCCACATACATGTAAGTACCATATATATATATATATATTTCAGTGTGGGCATAGAATGTTTTGAGAAATATTTATAAAAATGATAATCTTTATAAAATTTATATACAGATAGATTGTTAGAGAGAAAGATAGATGCTGTAATTATATATATATAAAATGAATAAAACCATGAAGGAAAAGAAACAGAATGGTGCTCAAGCGCTTTCATCTAATGACATCCTCAGGACAGAACACTCAAGTGTTCCTGAGGATTGTCATTAGATGAAAGCACTTGAGCACCATTCGGTGTTTCTTTTCCTTCATGGTTTTATTCATCATAAGTATTTTTCACGTGTTACTTTCGTGAAATAATTTTCATATATATATATATAATATATATATAGTATACACACACAGTAAACCTTTGATGAGTCAGAATTCAGGATGAGTCGGACTCTGTCCTCTGTCAAGTGCTATTATTCTTTTGTTTATTTTACTGAGAGGTGTTTTATTTCCTGTCAAGTGCCATTATTATTTTGTTTATTTTACTAAGTGAAGTGTTTTTTTAATACTGTATTGTACAAAAAGGTAAACAATAAAATTGTGTGTGTTTTGTGCTCAAAATAATTCTAGCAACAGTAAGTGAAACAGTTTTGTTTTTTAATGTTTATTTTGAACATTGCATTACTCTCTCACTAATCAAACTTAAAAGTTTCAATGAGTCAGACTGGCTAGAGCCCTATATAGTTCAACTTATCAAGGGTTTACTGTGTGTGTGTGTGTATATATATATATATATATATATCAGGGGCATATATTCAGGGTGTGCTAGGTGTGCGCTGCACACCAAATAGATTTTCTTTAAATTAATATTTAATTAACCCTGTCTCCCTCTCTCAACTTTAGTCAAGATGAAAAAGATGCCCTGACCCTTAATTCCACACTCGACTGTTACACTAGTCGAGATGAGAAATGAGCTACTTCAATTTAGTTGTTCGGATTGTCTTGACAACCATTTGGTACTGAGCGACAGAAACATCCCTAGAACTTGTTTGAGGTGCGAAATTTCAGTATTGCCCTGCAGTGATATATATATATATATATATTTTTTTTTCATTCTTCTCCCCTACTATAGGAATATAAATTTATGTTTAGTCCATGCCAAATCAAATGGAAAAGGAAGAGTGAGGGATCAGGGTGGAGTGTGTGTGGTCTGTGGACAGAACACCTTCCATATATGGTAAAGTGGGCATGGCCTATGTTGCCATGGCCCATGTCAGATGGCTTCTCAGCAGCCGAGTCAGTGACTGTCAGTTTCCAGTCAGAGCTCATGGGCGAAAGTCTTTCTATCCAGTACTGACATATTACTTTTTGTCCCTTCCATAACCATGCCAAACGCTGTACAAAGTATATTAAGCACTCCTTTTTCAACACTTAGTTATGAGGACAAGTTGAAAGTGTTAGAGGAAGGAAGGAACATGTCCAGCATTCCCAAACTTGATTAGTCAACACAAAGATAAAAAGTCTGGATATACAAGGCATTTTTCAGTATAAATCTGTTTAGTGGCTGACTGGTTGTGATGAGCATTCTAAACTTTTCTGTTGGCCATGTTTATTGTTCTCAAAAGAGAATAATATCTCGAGTAAACAGGGATATTCTGATCTCAATCATTTGTCTGCTGCTCAGCAGAAGCATGAGAGATCACAAGGCCACGTTCAGTCTTTTCTTAGCCATAAAATGTTTGGCAAGCAAAGAATTGACACATTAATTGATAAGCAAAAGGCACATGAAGTAAGCAGACACAATGAACAAGTAAAGAAGAACAGAGAAATTCTAAAATGGCTTATTGATGCAATATGCTATCTTGCTAAGCAAGAACTTCCTCTGCAAGGTCATGATGAGGCCTCAACTTCAGTGAACAGAGGAAATTACACAGAAATTCTAGAATTGCTTTGGGAATATGATTCTCTTCTAGATAATCATTTAAATACATCCACTTTGTTTCAGGGAACTTCTCCTACTATGCAAAATGACAATCAAAACTATAGCCTCTGTAATGAAAGACAATATAAAAAAGGAAATTGATTCAGCAAGATTTCTTTCTATAATGGTTGATGAAACCTCAGATGTTACATCAAAATCACAGCTCTCAACAGTTTTGCATTTTGTTCATGAAGGTAAAGTATATGAAAGATTCATTGGATTTACTGATGTTAGTAGCGACAGAACCTCTGGTGGCCTGTTTAAGCATGTAGTGAACATAGTTGAGGAATATCAGATCGAAAGCAAGTTAGTTGGACAGACTTATGACGGAGCATGTGTAGTGATGCGAGTCATTTTTTATTGTCGTTTTTTTTGTTGTTTTTTTTTTGTTTAAAACGAAGGTAGTCTTTTTTTTGTTTTTTATTGTTTTAAACTTATTCCATATTTTTCTTCCTTTAATCTAATAAGTATATTAGTATTACCTATAATTTACTATACTACCATGCTTATACGGTTATACCTATTATATATAGTCATCTTTTAGAAAAATTGAATCACGCAAAAAGTATATAATAGAAAGGAAAAACAAACCCTCATTTTTATATGTATATATATTTTTAACTAGAACATAAAACATTCTTCCTCGTTTCAAACAATATACATAATTGTGATTGGCAAGAGTACCAGTATATATATTCCAGATAGAAAAGGAAAATATTCACCTTTTTTTGAACCTTTTTGTTAACCTAATGTTGTTTAACCTTCATTTCCATGGAAGAATCATCACTAGATTGGGTAGAGCATATATGCTAGTTTCAATATCACAGGTACTGGTATAATATACATAATAAAAAATACATAATACTGGTATAAAACAATATATATAATTGTGATTGGCAAGAATACCAGTGTGTATATATATATATTCCAAATAGAAAAATAAAAAAATAAAAATATTCATCTCTTTCTTTAACCTTTGTGTTAACCTAATGCTGTTTAACTTTCATTATCTGATTCTATTTCCATTGAAGAATCATTATCACTAGATTGATTAGAGCATATAGTTTCAATATCACAGGTACTGGTACTTATTGCAGATTTGGATGTTGACGAAGCCAATGTAGCACCATGTTTTACTTCACTTTCTTGGAATTTTGCATTTTGGGATATAAATACTAGCTTTGCTGCTCTGTCTGTGCTTAATCAGTTTCTTTTGGCTGTATGGATATTACTGTAGGACCTATGACCTATGTGCTAAATGATCTCAGAGGTAATGAAAGGGCGAAATAGAGGTGTATGAGTTTGTGTAGGTATATATGTGAGTATGCATGCGTATGTATCTGGAATTCTGGATGTATGCGTATGTATGGGGTATATAATAGATATAAATATGTGTATATAAGTATTTATGTATATATTGGTATATATGTATACATAGCTTTTGAGCTATGTCAGTGTCTCATTGATCGCTAACTCATTGAGAAGACAAAAAGAAGTTGTCACCTTGCTGTTTTTTCTCCACAATCCTGAGGTCTTGAGAAATGGATCATCAGCACCATTCCTCTTTCCTTCAAGACAAGCACTTAAGAAGTATGCGGATCATACATTTGAGAGGCTTTTTCCAGAAGCTTGCCAGATTTCAGAAACAGATGACCAAGTCCAATCAATTGTTTCGGAACTTGAAGATTCACAATGCATCTCAGGTTGTGAAGTAAATGATGATCAACTTATGGATGAGTACATGTGTGAGATGAACAAACTGAAAATGAAACCCAAGAAAGATTCTTCTGAGACCTTTGATGTAATAATGAATTCAAATATTTTGAAGCTACTTTGAATAGAAATGAAAATTTGGAGCGAATGTATGAGGTGTTGCTTACAATAAAAGCCACCAGTGTAGAGTCCGAGAGTGTGTTTTCAGCTGCTGGTTTATTCGTCACAAAGATTCGATCAAGAACGTCAGATCAGACACTTAATGCGCTTTGTTTTCTCAAGTGTTATTTCAGTTAAGTTTGATGATAAACTTTTTAATTCAAATGTTACACATACTTGATTGAATCAATTAAAACCTTATTTCTGTTTAATATTTTGATCATTTACCTCCCTAAAAAGCATACAGAATCCCAATGGTGAAAACCAGTAAAAACTGGCTTTAAGAATATAGCAATGGTGAAAACTGGTTTTACACTTTTTGGTTATTTTCCATCCCTAATATGAACATAAGTAATTCTCACTCTTAAGAATAAACAAAGCACTGGAAGAAATGGGTGAACCTTAACTTCAAAAGTAAAAACAAAAAACTAACACCAATTTCCTACAGCATCCTTTCAACTGACTTTATTTATACATAAACTCAATTCTTCTTTTCTGAGAAGAAAAGTGAGCAATGTCATCATCATAGAAGGAACTTCTTTGCTTCAAATCTACTAGCAGCCCTTTTTCTATCGAAAGCAAACTAAGACCACATAGCCTTTCCTGTCCTTGTGTACCCCAGTAGCATGTGTTTATTCGTTTTAGGGCCGAGAAAGAACGTTCTACTGAAGCAGTGGTGCTTGGAATTGTTGAGATCAATTCTGCTAGTTTATAGCCAAGTTGATTCACTGTCATTATGTTCATTAGTTCATGAACATGTTTGCCTGAGAACTCTGAACTTGAATAGAGTACCACGAGTTCATTCTTGAGATGCACATACTCAAACAGTGTTCCATAAAAGTCTCTTACTTTGTTCAGTAGGTTATCTGGGAAGCTTACCTTGTACTCTTCATATTTTTCAGGTGCAAGAAGGTGGAAAAAACTCTAATTTAGAGAGAGAAGAATATCTAGTGTGAATCTGATCAATGATGCTATTCATGATCTTGCAAAACAACTGGTGATAAGCATCTTTTCTGTCATTTTCTCTCTCTCATCTGCATCTTTTAGGCTGTGGATCATGGAGCTCAACTTTTTCAGACACAACCGAAAGCCATAGCTCCTCAAAACTGTGATCCTTATCATATTTCAGTTGTTGTGTAACGTCAATTATTTTCTTACTACAGTACAGCACATCAAATGTTTCACTGTAATATATTGTAGAAAACATCAGTATACCCAAACACTTGAAAAAATCTCAAGGAACAATATTGTTTGAAAATCTTCCAAGAATGACGAGAATCCCCGTGCTTTTACTACTACATCCATGTCCCAATCTGCAGAATTTTTTATTACATCCTTGAAGAAATCAGTAAGACTGCTTCTGTAACTTTTTACAGTATTTACTAAACAAGATGTGAAGTTCCATCTCATTGGAGCAACAGAGGGCAATCTTCTGGAAACAAATTCATTTAAAGCATGTACTCTTTTAGAAGACTCGGGGAAAAATAAGCAGCTACTCCACTCAGAATTTGGAAAAAGTGTTTGCACTGTTTGATACTGGAAAGGCTTTGCTGTAAAACTAGATTCAGCACATGAGCATAGCAATGCGTAAAAATGGCAAGAGGATAAGCTTCAATGACTTTTTTCTGCAAGCCATTTACATGTCCACTCGTTACACATGCTTAGTGATGTTAAAAAACTGGGTTTTTTTTATGTCCATATTATTTTTTTTGTCATTTTTTGTTTTTTTTAATAATTAATATAGCTATTGCTAATTTAATTATAAGGTATACTTTTGCAATGATATATATAAAAATAAATAAATAAATAATAAAATAGGCCATATGGTACCAGTATAGAATGTCCTTTTCAGCCTATTTACAGAAAAAAACTGGCCTCTTTCTTGCACTGAAAGTCTTGTATCTTGAGATCCGTTAAACTTGCGAGAACACTGGCTGGGAGCTGACTGCCCATTGTCCAACCTTTCCAGGACTCTCCCATCCATGCCTCGGATTTTGAATCTCCCACTTAACTATCCTTTAGACCCGCGATGACACATCCCCCCCCCCCCCGAGACCATCCATATATATATATATATATATACATACATACACATACACCCATAGGGTCATTCCATGTCAAGTCAGCCACCTAAAACACACCCCTTTCAATTTTGCTCATACTTGGCACAATAGCAGATATACATGCCAAACTTAAATTCCCAAATTATTAGAGCTGACTGACCTTTGGTTACTGAGATACAAGGTCACAAAGTTGTGACATTTTGACCTTTTTTGCGTTAAATGACTATTTTCAAAATGGTGTAACTAAAAAACTATTAAAGCTAGAGCATTGATTTTGGTCTCATTTTAAAGCTCTTTAGTAGCCCCTTGTTTATTGTCTCTTGTTAAATATCTCTACTGTGAAAAATAAAAAAATCCCTTCAAAAGTTGACCTTTGACCTTGAATAAAAAAAAAATACCTTCTAAAAAATTCAATTTTTTTACATTAATACCTTGAGTCATGTACAACAAAATCCCAAGAAGCTGTAAGTGGCTGATAACTAGTTCAATGTATAAAAAATAATGAATTCAAGCAACATTTTGAAAAAAGTCATTTTATACAAAAATTGTCAAAAAGTCATGACTTTGTGACCTTGTATGTCAGTAACCATTTTTGTCTAAGGTCAGCTCAATCTCTTACAAATACAACCCATATCTACATACTATCTGCAGCCTTCTACAAACAAGCAAATGCTTATTTTTAAATATTTGTTCTTTACCCACCTCACCTGTATGTTGTGCATGTATGTGATGGTTTTCAGTAGTTGACAAGATTCTTGTGGGCCACCCAATTTATTGTGATTTCTAGAAGAGAAAACAATTTTTAATGTATACCTAGATAGCTACCTAATTAACAAATACAAGTAACATATTAAAATGTACATACAATATGTATAGGTATAGTGCTCATTGATTTCCATTTATCACAACTTAAAATGTATGCAGTGTATATATAGTTACATGACCATTTTAATTTTGAATTCTTACCTTTCTGTGCTGTAGATCTGCCAAAGCTTTGGATGCCTTCAAAGTAACTTCTTTGCAAATCCTGTATGTTCGTCCATTAGTAGTAGATGCCTCAACTTGTGTTAGAATATCTGAATATGGTAAGATTAATTCATCTGGTCGACCAGGATACACAAATGATGGGTTTGGGCCATGAGGATGAAGGAATGTGACTTTTACTTCTCTATTCTCTGGTATCTTTTCCAGCACATATGCCACCCACCAATGGCCATCATATGCAGCAGTAACAAAACCATGTATTTTCTCCTCAGTCACAACTTCTTCCTTTTCAGTAACTTTCTCAATATTTGAATAATCTGATAATGAATAATGTTTAACCTTAAGAGAAGTCAATGAAACTGGCTGTAAATGGTGTAATTTCTGTGTACCAGCAATAGTCCTTGCAGTTGTGTCTTTCTTGGAGAAGTTGGCTTTCCTCTTCATGCTCTTTATTGGTTGAAAAATGACATTTTATATTTACAATATTTTCACTTGCAAATGTATATAACTGTTCTGCAGTAAGGATCTGTTCATCATAAGGTCATTGTAGACTAGCTTTTGCAGCTAATCTCTTAACTGTGCCTCCAACACCATCACAGGGTCCCTTTCCATGACTTGTTGCAAAAAAATTCCATTCTGCCTCAATTCCAAAATCATCTCTGTGATGGCAAAGATTCAAAAAGTTTTTGCAGTTCTTATACTGTCCTGCACACCCATCTGAAAAGTAAATTATTTTGTGGATGGAACCGATGGATGAGATTATCTTTTAGGAATTTATCAGATGCTTTTGAAACAAATGTACAGCAACTGTGTTATGGATGTTACACTCTGAAATAATAACAAAGCTAAGGTGAGCAATCTCATCTTCCTTTTTATAGTAAATAACAAATGGATGTAGAGTAGCCATCTCATTGTTCCAGTGAAAGCTCTGAACCTCATCTTGAAGAATAAAGGAATAATTTTCAGCAAAATCACACACAGCAAGGACCTCACCATCTTTCAAAGACATTTTTGTTTCACGGTAATAAGTTGCTTGCATCTTTGTCTTGAAGTCATGTATCTGGTATTCTTTCAGGTGGTTACAGAATTGGTCAATATATTCATCTGTATTCAGTTCTACTGATTCAAGATTTGACCTATCTGTATTGGTCCACTTTTTAAAATTTATGATATCAATGAAGTTGTTTGTAAATATGTCCAGTAGTCTGTTTTTTAAATCTGATGGATCTCCACATTGTTCACATTGTCTGAGGCAGCATTTCTGTGAGGCAGGATTGCATTCCATAAAGGCAACACAATGACGTACATTCTTAATAGGTGTGTCATCATTTGCAGTTAGTTTTTCTAATTCAGCTCCTACAAACATAAGTTTGGCATTCTGATGAATTGTACAGACACATACTGAGTGAGTTCCTGTTGCTCCAGCAATAACATACTGCTTTGGATGCAATTCTGCAAATTTACTGAATCCCACCTTAACCAAAGGATTTCTTTTTGAAAATATGATAGGCTTCTTTTAAATTGCAAAGTAAAAGGTGCTTTTGCAAATGTAGCCTTCCTCTTTCATTGTCAATGATACTACAATAGTCTTTCTTTCCTGGCATTGTTCTACCGATGTCTTCTGAAAGATAAAATGCTTTAATAGCATCAACAGTATCCTGTTTAATTCTTTTCCCACCCTTTGGATTTGGGTCTGAAAGGACACCTTTCTCTTCAACTATTTTTTTAGCAATAGATGCTGTATGCCTTGTTGTGTTAAATTCTGAAGCAATTTTCCTAATGCTCCAACTTTTGGGCAATACAGTGAGGATTTTTATTTTATCACTTCTTTTAGTATTTTCATTTTTGAATTTTTCCTCGAGTTGATTTATTATTTCTAAATAGTCTACATCTCCAGATGGCTCCTTAAATTGTGAGTCAGAAATCTCTCTTCCTGCAACTGTTTCCATTCTCTTCTTAACTGTCTCTGTCACCTTGCTTAGTTTTTTAGCTCCATATGACTTTTGCTCTACAAGCTCTCTTTTTTATGGGTGATTCACCAATTGAAACAAAAGAAGCATTCAAAGTACACATCTCATGGTTTTGCTCTGAAGTTGATGCATCACTATTGTCAACATTTTCAATTTTCTCAAGATCTTCAGGTGGTTCACTACTACAAGAAGAATCATCATTTATGTCTGAATTCAAAGTGCCTATTCCTTTCTCAGGCAAGGACTCAAGATGTTCTCTACACTGCTTACAAAGTATGTGATGTAGTGTTAAGTGCAGATCGGGAAACTTATTTACAAGTTCCTGTGGTACAATTCTCAAACTCTTCTTTCGACACTGACCTTTGTGACGCAGCAAAGGATCAGCACACTTCTGTTTCAGTTTTAAATGTTCCATGTTTGTACTCTGAAATCACAAAAGCACAAAGAAAATCCTGAAAAAAAAACAATGAACAATTAATGAATTATTAAATAAATTTTATACATGTATTTAGTAAAAATAAATTAACTTTAACTTGAAGTCAGGATTCAACTCTGTAAAGTTGACAGTACTTATATACTAGTTGGGCCTTTGGATCAGCGCTACTCCAGTAGATTTGGGGCTGTCGAGGGGTTTAACCCTGGTTGTCTTTTAAAAGACTTCTTTTGGCACAGGTCACAAAAAGGTTTTTGAACTAATAATGTTAAGTTGAACTAAGTCTTCACTGACACTATATCAGAACAGAACTTTTAAATAAATGAACTGACAAAAAAAATCTAAAATTGAAGAATGATGCCAACTTCATTTATTTTTTATACATTGAACTAGTTATCAGCCACTTACAGCTTCTTGGGATTTTGTTGTACATGACTCAAGGTATTAATGTAAAAAAATTGAATTTTTTAGGAGAAGGTATTTTTTTTTTATTCATGGTCAAAGGTCAACTTTTGAAGGGATTTTTTTTATTTTTCACAGTAGAGATATTTAACAAGAGACAATAAACAAGGGGCTACTAAAGAGCTTTAAGATGAGACCAAAATCAATGCTCTAGCTTTAATAGTTATTTAGTTACACCATTTTGAAAATAGTCATTTAACGCAAAAAAGGTCAAAATGTCACAACTTTGTGACCTTGTATCTCAGTAACCAAAGGTCAGTCAGCTCTAATAATTTGGGAATTTAAGTTTGGCATGTATATCTGCTATTGTGCCAAGTATGAGCAAAATTGAAAGGGGTGAGTGCAAAAAGTGCCATTTTGTGGCTGAGTTGACATGGAATGACCCTAAAGGATTGTTTTTACTTTCAAATTTATCCAAAATGAACTTCATGGAAGATTCAGCTTTGAGCAAATTTGCATCTTTGAAACAGTCCCTTCAAAACAATTTCCAGTGGATGAAGCATGTCAAAGAGGCTCTTCAGAGCATTCCATTCTTCATCTAAAATAGTCTCTGTCGAGTGTATCACTCTGAGGGCCTTTGGAATGCAATGTTTTAGTTTCAAAAATCTTTCTATCATGGCCAAAAGACTGTTCCACCTCATTCTAAAGTCAAGGATAAGCTTGAGTTCCTTTCCATTAAATTCATCTTTGAAAAATGAGAGATTGCAGGATTTTGTCAAAGGAGACTTTCGAAATATGCAGCAGATTTTTCTCACCTTATTTATTACTTTTAAGTAATCTTATCGAAGTTTTGGAAGAACAATTACGTCATCTATGTTAGACTCAAAAATTATATCAGTGCATAAAATTTCACACTCATCTTCGCTTAACTCATGTGCAGTGTGTTCATCTTCAGGGGTAGGGTCACTTTCCCCTTCAACTGAATTTTCAGCAGTTTTTGAATACAAGATATCCAAAACCACGAGATGTATAGCATGTGCAATGCATTGCTGGTGATCAGGTACTATTTCTCTTCCAAATTTGACCATTACTGAGGCACCATTGCTGGTGCAACCCACGATAATCCTATCTAGGTCCAAGCCAAAATCTTCCAATCTTTTCCTAATAATTGTAATAGTCTTGGTGCTATCGAGAGAACCATTTATTTTCATGAGACCAAGAAACCAATATTGATTTTCATCATGAACGTTAATATCTTTTTGGTTTTGCAAAGATTAGTGATGCGAGGTGAGAATATTCTCATTCTCCAAGAATATTTAGAGAATATTTTCCAAAATATTATTTGCTGAGAATATTTGAGAATTTTCTTTTTTCTTAGTTTTAAAACATTTTTAGAGAATTCTAGAATATTTCAGAACCTTATGGAACTTTCTAGAATGTGAGAGAATATTCTAGATGACTGCAGAACATTCTAGAATACTCTGGAATTGGGAGAAAATAGTATATAAAGGATGGCAATTTGTTTCCTTGGTTAATTGTGGTTGTGTATAGCAAGAACAAGTATCAAGTAAACTTTTATAACACATGGGGATAGAGGAGAAGGAGGAAGAAGAAATAGACAAAGAAGCCGATGAGGCAATGATTGATGAGTCAGAATCAGAAATAATTTTGTCAGAATCAGAGTAAATACCAGGGTAACCAATAATTAATTTCTATATAGTTTTGAAAAAAATCAAATAAAGGAAAAAAAGATTTTTTTCATAAAAAGCTATTACTGTATACTGAAAAACTGAAATTGAATACTTCATTACAAGGGATATTTTTTCTTTCTAAACTGTCTTGGGAGATATATTTTATTAATTTATATATAATTTTGAAAAAAAATTTTTTTCAGAAAAAAATCAATTGATTTAATCAGGTGATTAAATCATTTTGATTTAATCACTGCCATCCCTGGTAAATAATGTACTTTGAATTGAAATACAGTCTTTATACAGTGATTCAATATATTTTTTGCATTAGTTTATTTATTTCTTCACTCATCCTATCATTCACTTCTGACTTAGAATTTCTCCATTTTGACAGGAACTGAAGTTAAGTTGTATCGGAATAGTTGAAAAACCCCTCAGATGTTCTAAAAAGAAAATTCTCAGTTTGGAGAATATTCAAGAAAATTCTCGAGAATATTCTCCAAAAGATTATTCCCGAGGATTTTACAACATTAGCAAAGATGTATACTCATCCATAGTTAATGAATAGTGGATTCCTTGTCTCACCTGATTCTTGAAGTAGTTGACCAATTCATGTTTCTTTTTCTCAAAAACTAAGCACCATTTTTCTGACACCATTATGGGAGGTTGGATGAGGCTTGTCGTATTTTATCTTTCTTAGGCTTTCTTGAATGAATTCACTTTTAGCAACTGATTGGAAACTCAGTCCATCTACACACACGTTCCAAAATTTCCTCTTCAATAGACTTTTTTTGCATAAACTCTTCCACTGTTCTTTGTTTCTTCAATGGCTGATTAATCTGGTCAATGTTTATGCCATGAATATTTTTCATGTGGGATGATAAACTTGAAGTAGAACCTCCACAACACTTTAAAACTTTGTGACGTCATGCACTCTACTTCTTCTTTATTCTTACGAGTGAAATGATACCAAGCATTTGATTTCTTTGACATGATGGAGTATTAAATCTTAGAATCTTAACTGATCAATGTGCAATCATCCACATAACATTCAAGACTGAAGCATCAATTATTTACACTTATAAACAAACAAAAAATGATACAAAACAATGCAAACTGTAATTACTATGTTTTGTAAACATTTGTTTCATAGAAAATGGACCAAAATGATCGGAGACTTGCACAAAAATGTGAAAACCAGTTATCATCATCAGTTTTGATGATGATTAAAAGTTTCCATCACTGGTTAAAAACCAGGTTCCATCTCTAGTTCATATGCTTAACATATTACACTGCTTATACATGTGAAGCAAAGAAGTTCCTTATATGAGGACATTATTGCTCACTATTTTTCTCCAAAAAGAAGACTTTAGTTTGTGTGTAAATAAGTTTGATGCTTAAAGGAGCCCATCGGAAATTGGTGTTATATTTTTTACAGTTCACCTAAATTCTCCAAGTGTTTAGTGTAATATTGAGAAGGTGGATTGCGTATGCTTACCATATTACTATTAAGATTTATTAATAACTAAGTTAACATGAATTTTGGTTATTAATTTTACTCCACATGATATTCCACACAACTAATTCACACAGTCACCATCCACCACTGATATACAGGGTGTCCCATAAGTCTGGCATCATAGGAAAAATAATAAAAAAAGGCAAAACAAGCTTTTATTTATAGAACATGCTCAATATGTCCACCATTGTTTCCAAGACACAAATTCAGACGTGATACCCAGTCAGCAAGCACACAGTGAATGATGTCAGGAGTAATGGTGTTACATGCCCCAATAATGTGCTGCTGCAAATGTTCAACACTCCTAATTTTCTCTGCGTATACCAGCACTTTCAAGTGGCCCCAGAGATAAAAATCTAGTGGTGAGAGATCCAGGCTTCTAGTTGGCCATTCCACAGGCCCTCAACATCCTATCCAATGACCAGGGAATTGTTGGTACAGGTATTCCCTTACTTGAGTGCTGTAATGTGCAGGAGCGCCATCTTCCTGGAACCATGTTGGGAAATTTCCTTCTTCATTGAAGACACTGGGAAGTGCTTCTTCCTTGAGCATACGTAGGTAGGTGCCTCCAGTGACATGTTCATCAAAAAAGAGGGGGCCTATGATGCAATCCTTCCAAATTTCATACCATACCATCACCTGAGATGCACCTTGTTCCTTTGGAGAGCAGAGCTGGGCAATAAATACATTGAATGTATTTAAATACTAAATACTAAATACATGGGGGAAATGTATTTAAATACTAAATACTAAATACATTTTACGAATGTATTTAGATACTAAATACAAAATACATCAATTGTATTTAAATACATTTGTAAATACATTTTAATTGTTATCTGCAGATATCACTGTTTGATTCACCGGATTTGCTTGTTGAAGCCATGACACGCACACGATAAAGAATCAACCGCTTTCGCTAAGAGTGGCACACAACTGATTGAACTGACACGTTGAAACATGAACCATGCTGTACTACACTGTCGACGCGTTGTACTGTGCTAGTACAGAACGTGTATTAAACCAGTAAAAGTATTTACATTTTTATATTTTGAGTATTTAAATACATTGTATTTAAATACTCATTAAAGTATTTAAATACTATATTTAAATACAATGAAAACAATGTATTTAATAAATACAGTTCTAAATACACAATGTATTTAAATACGTATTTACATACAATGTTTTAAATACTGCCCAGCTCTGTTGGAGAGGCATACTAGTGAGGGTTGTTTTGAGACCAGTAGCGGGTGTTCTGTCAATTTACCTCACCATTTCCATAAAAAACATCCTCATCACTGAACAAAATGGTGGATGGAAATTGGCATCCCGAGCATATGATTATGGTTTGTAGAAATAGAAAAAATATGAATTTCTCCTATGATGCCAGACTTATGGGACCCCTGTGGTGTGTGTATATATATAATATATATATATATATATATATATATATATATATATTAGGGTGGTCCAAATCCATAGGGGGAAATTTCAAAATTGTCTTAGATAGTCTCCACAAGTGTGGTTTTTGTCCATTTAGTGTCCACATGGTCTGTGCAAAATTGCAGCGTGATTGGTGAATATTAGAGGTCGCCCCACTCTGAATATATATATTATATAATGTACTTTTTCTTCTGTAGTCCGATGGCTCAAACTCGATCAATTCCAAAAGTTTGGCTTCTAGGGATGGCAACTGGAACTTTATCCATGTCAAGGCTCCCTACATGCCTTGACGCCCTCCTCTTGGGGCAATACCACCACATCAATCAAAAGCAAACCACCTCCAACAGTCTGAACCAGGCATGCCAGAGGGTGATTGAGTCTGGACCCGAGCGCGGATCCCAACTCAACGGATCGACTCCTGTGTCCGTAAGCTTTCAAAGCTTTTAGACCGCTACAAAACACTCAAGAAGCACAGGACCCAGGCAACGTGCCAGCGATAGAATGAATGAAGACATCTTCAAAGCGGACATCCAGGAACTGTTTGACATCGCAACCAGTGATGCCATGAGCACAATCATCAACGTTGAGGACCGAAATTTCCTGTCCATGCAGCGCAAGGACGTCAATTCTTGCAGCATGGCTGGCATTGATAAGGAAACGACTACACAAGAGGACAGAAAGCGATCCAGAATGGAGAAGGAAGCCAAGAGGAAGGCAAGGCATGAAGCAACACAGAAAGATTTGGAAGAAGCAGGAGTGTCATCAATTGATCTTTCCTCCTCTTCTTCCCTTTTTTCGCAAGACGATGACGACTATAGACCATTGGTTCCGATTCCTTCTTCGTCTGAAGCTCCGGCACCAAAGCGTCCCAAGAACAAGGTTACGAACATTTTCCAATCTCCAGAAGTCATTGGAGCAATGGATCGCACCAATCTTTCTGACCAGAATGCTGTATTACAGGCCACGGGGCATGATCTGTCTGGGATGACGTGCTCTCGGAGCTCTATTCATCGCTACAGAGAAAGTGGGCGAGAACAGGCAGCTCGAGAAGACCTAGAATCATTCCTCTAGAAGACCCTGTCCTTCTCCATTGGGACGGAAAGTTCTCCCCGCATTGAAGGGAAGAAGACGAATGTGCATCGGATAGCAATCCTTATAACATTCATGGACAGGAGAAGCTGCTTGGTGTCCCAAAGATGAAACAAGGAACTGGAGAAGCACAGGCCCAGGCATGCCTTCAAACTATGAAATTATGGAACGTGGAACAGCTGTGAGAGGTCTCGTCTTCGATACCACTGCGTCAAACACGGGTTTACATCACGGAGCCTGTGTCAGGATTGAAGAAGCATTGGGTCACGAGCTAGTTTGGATCGGTTGTCGACATCATATACTTGAAGTCGTACTTGCTGATGTCTTTGCCTCAATATTTGGCTCAACAGGAAGTCCTGAAACAGGCCTTTTTAAGCGATTTCAAAAGGAATGGCCATCTCTCTCCCACGAAGCATTTGTCTCAGCATCGGACAGCTTGTTCGAGAACCCTCAACTCCAAGAGATGAGAAAAGAGATGCTCACTTACTTACCTAACGCTCTTCAGGCAAGCCAACCTCGTGATGACTACAAGGAATTCCTTGAACTATCTTTGCTCTTCCTGGGGGGAGAGACTGGTGGTCAACTCTTTATCCGAGCTCCGGGTCCCATGCACCATGCGAGATGGATGGCGAAGGCGATTTATGCGCTAAAAATCTACCTCTTTCACTATCAATTCAAGCTCACAGCACGCGAAGAACGAAACGTGACTCAGCTGGCTTTATTTGTCAGTCTGATTTACGTCAAGTACTGGCATGAAGCGCCAATGGGGACACAAGCTCCTCTCAATGATCTCAAATGCTGCATCTTCTGGAAAAATATCCACACGAGGAGCTGCACAAGCGGCGAAGACAGCTCTAAGACGCCACCTGTGGTACTTGTCGGAGCATCTGATTGGACTGGGCCTTCTTCGATAATAGGATCGATCCTGATACCAAAAGGAGAATGGTTCAACACCTCCAACATCCCCAAAAGATGGCTGCCCCCCGACGATCGACATGGCGGAAGCTGGTGTTGAAAATGATGTGGCATCCTTCGTCACGAAAGGACATTGACCCTCTTTGATGCCTTGAAAGTTGGAGGTAAGGAGGAAGCGTGCCAGTTACTTCAAAAAGATCCACGGGAATGGCCAAATGACAAGAACTACAGGGAACTTAGAGATCGCGCCTTAAAGATGAAAGTCGTCAATGATGCTGCCGAGTGAGGTATTGCTCTCGCACAACGCTACAATGACACTGACACGAAACGAGGACCAGAAGCAGTACCTCCTACAACTCGTAGCCGCCCACCAAAAACAGATACCAATACCATCCAAGGCGACTCTGATGCAGAAGAAATAATGAAGATACACCCATTATCATGTCCTATTGTCTTACTGTTTTCTTTCATATTCTTTGAGAACCAAAAAAAAATTTAGTTATTCAGTTGTCTATATATTTCCCAAATTTTCAAAAAGGGGGCAGTGGGGCGACCCCTAAATATTAACCGAATACGTGAAACTTTGCACAAATCTGTCCACCCAAGAGGGCATAAAACCAACCTTGTGGAGAGAACTTAGTCGATGCTTTAACTTTTTGGACCACCCAATATATATATATATATATATATATAAATATATATATATATATATATATATATATATGTGTGTGTGTGTGTGTGTGTGTGTGTACATATATATATGTACACATATATATATATATATATACCTTACCTTACAAAGGTTCCACGTGATGATTTCTCATTTCGCGAAGGTCAAGCGTGTCGCCCCTCCTCTCGAGTTGGCCTGGTGAAGTAGTGAGTTGGATTCTTGCGCTCTCCACCTCACATAGCCAGGTACGCCTGGCTCATCGGGGATTGTTCTGAGCCAGGTCAAGTCTTCTTTTGAAGATTTCCACTGCAACTCCCTTTGTGTTTCTTAGGTCTTTGGGCAGCTGATTAAATAGTTTTGGTCCTCTCACTACAAAACTATTTTCTTTCAGGGTTAAGGATGTTCCCTGTCTCGCCTTCAATTTGGGAATACGACACAGTCTACCGTTTCTACCTTCCACCGTTGTTTGGGGAGTTATGGGATTCAGAGTAAGATTAGGGACTAGTTTCTCCATTATTTTCCAAGTGTAAATAATGGGTATCTCTCTCTTCCCTTTCCAGTGAATATAGGTTTAGTTTCTCGTAACCTTTCCCAGTAATTTAGTTCTTTGCACCCATATATATATATATATATATATATATATAGTTTTTCTCCATATTTTTAAATCCTTTTATTTTGTTAATCAGGGATGGCTGAAGGACAAGCGAGGACTAATGCCACAAATACTAAACGATACTCAGTGGAACTCGCAGGAAGTTTGTGTAGACATTTATGAAAAATGTTCATAAATACATGGAAATCAATACTCAGCAAGAAATTGATGGAAAAATTGCCACTGCCCTGAACAATGCAGGCTTATACAGAGGCCCTTCACCTTCAGAAGCAGCTAAAGGAAGTTGCTATTGCACTTGATAAGGTATACTTAGCTACCTATGAAAATTTGGTTACATTTTTAAGTATAGTACATCTGCTACTTAATTATTTTAATGCCTACTCTAGTTTTACTTTAATTAATGCTTTGAGTAAAAATTTTATTTATACTTCATTCTGGGATTTATTATTATATCAGTGTAATCAAATTTTTGCAGCTCTTCAAAGTGATTCAGCAACTTTGTGAAGTACTATTGAAACGTGGATACAGCTCTTGCAAAGTGAAGACCTCAAGCCATACAGAGTTCAAGTTAAAAAATGAATGACTGATGCTGTGGAACCATTCTTTCATGTAGCATACTTCATGGACCCTCAATACATGGTATCAATATTTGTAATCTATTTATAATATACAGTATTCTTTGTTTTCACAGAAATATATATACTGTATATATATATATATATATATATATATATATATATATATATATATATATATATACACACATACACAGTAGACTCGCAACTTAGACAGATTTTTCTTACGTGGTTTCAACTAAATGTGGGTTATAATTTCATAATTTTGGTGCTTCAAGGCAGCATACACACGTCTCACCTTTGTCCACATTCGCAATGCCATGGAGGATGGCACTAACAAGTGTTATGGCATGCTGGAAGGAATTCAACATTGCCAATTACATCACTTTTGTGTTACAACTATGTTATACGTATAACAGAGTAACAATATACATATAGTAATTTAAGGGTGATTTAGGAGATTTTTTTTTTGGTTTTTGACTTTACAGTTTTTGGCCTTACACAGGGTCCCAGGAACGTAACCCCCGCATAAGTTGAGAGTCTACTGTATATACATATATATGAGCAAACAACCACAGGGAAAAAGAAAAAACACAAAATCTGAGCGCTTTCATGATATATTCACATCTTCAGAGACAAGAAAGCTATTTCTTTCTTGTCCCTGAAGAAGTGAATATATCAAGAAAGCATTCGGATTTAGTGTTTCTTTTTCCTTGTGGTTGTTTGCTTATTAATAAGATCATGTGTTATTCTTCGATTTTACTGCACACACACACACATATATTAGTGATGGGTCGAATAACGGCAACCGCAACCGCACTACAACTGCACAAAAATTCACAACCGCAACCGTAACTGCCGTTCCATAAGTGCGGTTGCGGTTGTAAAAGCTTAGTTAATTTTAATTTTAGCTGGGGAAAGTGGTAGGTGGGATGAACAGTGCGATGGGTCCTCGTCCCTCATCCTGGTAACACACTTAGTGCAAAATATGGTTTTAATTAATTTGACCTATTCTTTCATAATAGCTATATAAGTTTAGAATATACTTCATTTAAATAGTATTTATTTAGTAAATACCTTATGTTGAACACAAGTTTTGCAACACACAAATAGTGGTAGTGGTGTATTGCAAAACTTGTGTTCAACATAAGGTATTTACTAAATAAATACTATTTAGTATATATTATGTACCAAGTGTGGCTAAATCGCACTATAGTGGCTAAATCCAGTTAATAATTACGCATTTTTCCTAGTATATGATAACTGCAACCGCAACCGCGGTTGGAAAAAATTCGACAACTGCAAACACAACTGCAGTTGTGAAAAACCGACCACTCGATCCATCACTAATATATATATATATATGAGCAGAACTTGATGAAGAGCAAGCAATGGCAGCAGAACAGTGGATAATCAGCAACAAGCCTCAATATTTAGCATATTTTCTGGCTTTCAAAATAAAAGACAAGAACCTTTTCTCAGTATCAGTATTTAATAATCAAGTCATTCACAACTGTATAGAAAGTCTTCCTCTAAGGGGCTCCAATAAACCTTAGCCCCACCACCCATGGCCTAAACCATTAGAGGTACAGTAAAACTAAACATACATTACAAGAGAGAATTTAATCCTGCATTTAATGAGAAACAATTAAAACTTAGTGTTCCCGCCATTGGCTTCCAAGACAGCCTGAACTCCCTTTGAGTAGCTTGCCAAAAGTGATGTGAATAGATCTTTATCATTATGCAAATTTGCTAAAACAGTTTCAATGTGCTGTGTCATTGTATCCTTCGAAAATCGATTTGCTGCAGGTTCTTGAAACAAGAGACATTCAACCTTGTCCTTTATAACTGATCCAATGTGTTAACAGACATTCAGGTCAGGAGAATTTCCTGGCCATTCTTCATTTCCAAAGAAATCAATCTCATGGTTCCGCAACAACTGTTGAGTGGCTAATGCCTTAAAGCAGGGGGCCTTATTGTGCAGAAGTGTGACCTGATTGACATCCATAACATTGTTTGGGTTTCTTAGAAAAGGAATGACATGCTGGGATAGAATAACATCATGGAAATACTGTCCATCCCAACTCTGACCATTTGGCTTCAGCACCCACATGAGCTTCTTTGCAGTGAACAAAACAAACACACCAACACAGTCTGAACTTTTTAATAATTCGCGATAATGTTCATTGTCATGAATTCCATCTGGTGTTGTGGCCCACACTCGATCATTTTGGTAGTTAGGCCGACATGTTACGTAAACAAAAAATTCATCGGAGACAGCTAAATGCATGAAATCATCCACATCCCAATCTTCAAGATAATGGGCAAACCACATTCTGTCATCGATGTTAAGTTGAGTTTTTCTTGGCTTTGGAAGTTCATGCCAAGACTTTAAACCTTGCCTATGATGGTACAGTCGAATGATCTCACCACTTCAATCTCTCTAGAAAGTTTAGCACAGCTGTTTTTCCGCTTACACATACCATTTTCAATGATGTCCTTTGTCTCCTGAGAGAGTGGCAAATTTGGGCAACCAGATTTGGTGTTATCCATTTCACATTCATCCAAAGTTTTATTCCAATTTCTTTTGACGAAGTCCTCACTTCTTCGCAACTTTTTGGCAACCATTGAATGTGTTATAAGGTGGCCCCAGCATCACGAGCTTCCCGAAATGTTATTGCTCGTATGCGATCTATCACACGTTGCCAATTAATTGAGAAGTCATTATATTACCACTTTATCAGCTAAAGTAATTTTAATACCTGCAATAAATAAAGAATTTTATATATTTTTATAATCACTAAAAACTATTTTGATATAAGTAAACATGTAAGCTGCAAATGGGGGGCCTAAGGTTTTTTGGAACCCCTTGCTTGGTGGCAATTGATGAAGTACAAACTGCAAAAAGAAATGCTATTGGTATGGAAGATTTTTGCAACTTTTGTGAACATCTACTGAGTTATACCCTAAGTTCAGCTGCCATTGAGTTTTTTTTTTTACATTTGGACATATCTGGTCCAAGTTACGCAACAAGCTTGGGACAGAAAAAGCAGGAAAGCTGGTCAAAATATACAAATATTTGCATAGTGGAAGTGAACTGGATGAAGATGAAGTTTGATCACTTTGAGATGTGCCAGTGCTTAATAAATAAATACTTAACTATGATTACTATCCGAATTTAATTAGTTTATTACTTTTACAGGACACTTCATTTAATAAAATGAAACATTTTGGAGTTCAGTTTTAATTAAAAATAAAGTTGAAGTTGAGTTGAGCTTTTGCTATTTTTTTAATAAAACAAAGTCCTACATGATTGCAATGACTTAAATACATGGTATTGACTGTTATATTTTTATTAGCTTATTACATTAACTCGTTTCAAAATATCTGAAAAAACACGCTTGACCCAGTTTTGTATATGCTCATCATAATCAGCCTAGGTTTGATATTTTATTTAAAGTGATATTCTAAGATTCTAATAAAATAAAACACGTTTAGATTTTATCAGCTTATTGTAGCTATTTACATACATAAAAAAAAAATTTTACTTTTTCAAAATTAGGTCCACAAAAACTAGTCTGTAGACTTGCTGGTAAACCTGTAGTAAATGTATCTAGGCTAAGAAGTTCCTAAAATCTAACTTGATTGGCTTAATAAATCAAAATTATTATTAATATTGCCTAATTCCAACCCATATCAACTGTAGTTACACATGTCAATTACAGTTAATTACCATACAATAACTACCAAACTAATTTCCAATTGGTTAATTATTCTAATTTGTTAAGATGATTTTCAATAATATATGTAACTCGGCTGACCTTTCATTTTCTTGTGCCTGCTGTAAAAGCACTATATTTTTTAGCTTTTCTTCAACAAGATTATTTTTGGATAACATCCTTTGATAGGAAGACTAATTTAAAATGTCTTGATTTTCATAGAAGGCACACCAAATGTATAGGTACCATATATTAAATAAGCCTGGAAATAATAATAACAATAATAAATAATCATCATCAATCAATCAATCAATCAATCAACACACACCACACACACACACACACATATATATATATATATATATAATGTTGTTCTGTGCATTATTGAGTTTGTATATCTCTGAGCTATTATTGTTTGTCACTTGTTTCAATCAGTTTTGCATAATCTTTCATAGACGAAGGAGAATGCAGGTATTTTTTCATAATTCAACAAATCTTCGACAGTATGTACAGATATATCATTGAAATGTCAGTTAACATAAAGTGTGTAAGTTTTGTTTGGTTGATTGGACAAGCTGCAAGGAAAACTGTTAGGAATAACTAACAAGATTAGGAAACCTTTATGGTGGAATAGGGAAATAGCTAAAATTATTAAAAATTAAAAAAAAAAGGGCATTCAGGGAATTTAAAAGCAGTGATAGTCTTTTAGACTTGGATAATTAAAGGCAGTTACGAAGTAAACTAAATACTGTAGTTTGATTAGGAAGAGCAAAAGGGATAGTGAAATAAATCTAACTAGAAATAGCAATAGAGATCCAAAGAAATTTAGTTTTTATAAATATAATAAAAAGCATGATATTCTATTGGGCCAATCCTATGATGATAGAATATTGTTGGTATTTTTAATGAGTATTTTAGCTCTGTTTTTATTGAAGAAAATTTAAATATATTTGATTTTAATTCTTTAAATTCTGTAAACTCAGGCATTCTCAATAAGATTCATATATAAGGAAGGATGGTGTTTGGCAAGTGATTCATACAATGAAGTCATAAAAGCTGCTGGACCTGATATATTGTTTATGTTAGGATTCTTAGAGAAGGGAAGATAGCTTATCTCAGGCACTAGCCATTTTATTTGCTAGATCTACTTATTAATTATGCAGAGGTACCAGATGAATGGAAAACATAAATGTAGTACCCATTTACAAAAAGGGTAGCTACAGTACCTAGTAAAAAGGAGGTAGGAAATTATAGACCTGTTAGTTTAATATAATTTGTAAGAAATATACTGGAAAGAATTATAAAGAATAATATTCAAGATCATTTGGATAATTAGTTTTAATCTTATTTCAAATTCCCAACAAAGACTTAGAGATCAGGAAAGTCTTGTTTATCTAATCTCTTGGACTTTTTAGAATTTGAAACTGATCAGGTAGATAATTTAGATATGATGTATATGTTATTTATTTGCATAGGAGACTTCTATACAAGTTAGAAAGTCATGGGATATTGGGGTAAGTTATAAATTGAGTAGAAAAATGATCAAAAGACAAGAGTAATTCTAAATGATCATGAATCAAGTAAAGTGAAAAGTGGAGTACCACAGGGGTCAGTGTTAGGTCCATTACTCTTTATTTTATATCTAAATGATTTAATGAGGGGAGTAGGTAATAAAGTTTCTAAATTTGCAGATGATACAAAAGTAGTTCCCCATTACAAATACTGTAAAGAAAATTTTATAAACTACAAAAATATCTTCATAGATTAGTGGCCTGGGTTAGTAAATGGCAGATGGAATTCAATGTTCAAAAATGCAGTGTCATCCATTTTGGTAGAAATAATGAAAACTTTAGTTACGAGATGCAAGGAAACTAGTTAGAGGATGTTCAACAAGAAAAAGATCTTGGCATTATAGTTAGTAGTGATCTAAAATTTTCTAAGGAATTAAGAGGAATTTAATTACTGGAGTAAGGAAGTCATCTGTAAATTATATAATTCTTATGTAAGACCTGACTTGGAATATTACATTCAAGCTTGGGGAACTTTTTTGTTATTTATCCACAATTTTTTTTTATTTTTCTGCTACTGTTTATATCTTTTTTTTTTTTTTATATAATTACAAGGTTAATTGAATGCCCAGTTGGGTCAACTGTATGCCCTTGACAATTGGTTAGGTTAATTTGCGATATTTTCTTTAGTTTTAACGAAAATATCACAACTGGTTCTAACTGTATGCCCTTACATTTATGAGAACTACATTGTTTGATGGCTACTAAGGACACTATTGAGTAGCTCAAGAAGCATGAGCTACTATTCACTGAAAAAATATATTCTTTTTCAAAAATAAGTAAAATAAATAAATATGCGGGTAAATAACAAAAAAGGGGCAAAGCTTGGTCCCCAGTGGTGTAGGAAGGCCCCCTGGGGCCCCAAGTGTCAGGGGACCACAGGTCAAAACACAAACTTAAAAATTCTTTGCACATTATTACAGTAGCTACCGTACATTTCATTTGGAAAACATGAAGCCACTGGGGCCTATCAAGGTTATCCAAGTTATGAGCTATATTTTATAATAAAATCTTGCAAAACGTCAAGCTCAAGTCAACTAATTAACATACAACTATTTACTACTACCAAAGTAGCCTAAATAATTTAAGCCAAGGATATACAGTATTTAGAATCTACAAACTCTTTCATTATTGAAAGAGATAGTTTGTTCCTGGCATAATTTTTGGTTCACATTTCTTCTTTTGGGGTTTCTTTGGAGAAATGTGCTCATGCACTCAGCCTGAGTGAGTCATGCAGCATATCAGCAACAGCATCACCAAGAACTTCCTACACTGGCTGGGTAGCACTGGTGGGTGGGAGCCTTTTGAGCACTTGACAGTGATCAAATGGAACAATTCCACAGGCTCTAAAACCAGAGATGAGGTTTTCTGATTCCATCTTAGGACACAATCTTTGCAGCAACACCTGGGAACACTTGCTTGGAATGCATTGTTTTGTGCAACATCTTTCCTCCATTGTGCCACAACTTCACACCAAATATCAGCTATCAAAGTCACCCTTATTATTATAGTCACCTCAGTCGATGGTACCTTTGGGAAGTATTTGTATTTTGAGATTTCCAATCAAAAGTATTTGTATTTTAAATACTTTTAAAAATATTTGAAATTTCCAAATACTTCTAAAATTCTTTAAAAATACTTTAAAAATACTTTTGCAAATAGTTATACAAATTCCTATGACATTTTGTCCTAGCTTTCATTGTTAAACATTTAAAAATAAAAATACTGATGGGTATTATAGCTTTGTAGGTTATCTACAAGACCCTTAACCCTCGGCAATATATTATACAGTACATAATTGTGTGTTGGACTATTGGTTATCCTAGAACAGAGTTTACATTTAGGTTGCTTTGCGAAATTTAGTCAGTTCTTACTTGAACAGTGACTGGTACTTTTATTTGTAAAAGTATTTGTATTTCACAAAATTTAAAGTAGCTATCTGTATTTGTATTTAAATACTTTTAAATGTATTTGATCCCATGCCTGATTGGATTATATGTCTTAAGATTTAGAATTAAATAGGGATCTGATCAACAATGACCATCTAGTCCCTTGCTTCTCAAAGGGTGACTATAGTAGATTTAGGGAGTTGTTAGGCTCAGTAAAGTGTGATAATGAATTTGCTAATAAAAATGCTATTGAGATGTGGTCTACATTTAAAGAAATTTTAGAGGATGTACAATGTCTACACAGGTGTATTCCTTTCAGAAGTGTTAGGAATAACAAGATTAGGAAACCTTTGTGGTGGAATAGGGAAATAGCTATGATGATTAAAAATAAAAAAAGGGCATTCAGGGAATTTAAAAGCAGTGATAATATTTTGGTCTTGGATAATTATACGTAGGCAGTTCAGCAATAAGCTGAATAGTTTGATTAGGAAGAGTAAAAGGTAATAGTGGAATAAATCTAGCTAGAAAATAGCAATAAAGATCCAAAGAAATTATTTAGTTTTTATAAATATAATAATAAAAAGCATGATAGGATTGGCCCAATAGAACATGATGATAGGATGTTTGAAAAAGATCAGGATATTATTGGTATTTTTAATGATTACACTGCCCAACACCAATTTTGCTGATTTAATTCTAACACCTGTTTTTAGGTAACTTTGGTGTGCTGATTTAAAAAATCATCTTAGTTTTTGCCTATCACATCAGGTTTTCGAGCAATCAAATACGGATATTTAGGAGATATCGCATTTTGGCAGGGTTATGCCCAATTTTTTTTCTTTTCAAAAAATAAGTTTTTACATACTCAGAATCAGCATGTCAAAGTAAACAATTGTGCAGGGAGTGAACTTTAATATACAATGGTAATATTGACACACAGTGATTAAAAGTGTTTAAATAAGCAAAAAAAAATGAATCCATGATCATGACGTCACACTCACACCTGAGGAAATCACAGATAACCAAGATTTTAATATGTTGTACATGACTAGATTTAATGCACAGATTTGCATATTCCACAGATAAAATTTTAATAGCAAAACAGCTGTTAACAGGTCTCAAAAATCATCAATTTTGATAAGCACCCTTCCTGGGAGCATTGCTCCAGTAAATTTGACCATGAGAAAAAGTAAATTTGGGTTTGGGTTTGGGTTTTGTTCATCCGCTAGACGTTATGCAATTTTTTTCCGTATACATTCTTGTACAAACCAATTTTTTTAAATTACAAATTTAGTTATTTTAAGTTTAGTTGGTAATTCCATATTTAACAATTATTTTTATTTTTTGTTAAGCTTCAATGTTTTGATAATTAAAATTTTATTAAAACGTATATTTTTTTAATATAAAATTATCAAGATTGGACTATGTTCCATTGATCTCGGCCAGGTTTGATAAATTGGGCAGATAATTACTTGTGCAGTTTTAAGTAATCCACCATGACTCTAGAATTGAAAAGTTTAGTTAAGTTTAAACTTACTTTTACTTACTTTAACTTACCTACTTTTACTTACTCTTCCTTACTTTTACTAAGTTTAAAGCACTTACTTTTACTTACTTTCATTGTACTATATTTACTTACTTTTACTCACTTTTACCATACTATATTTACTAACTTACTTATTTTGTATTTTTTCAGGTAGTCAATAATCAATAATGGATCCTAATATTGATGAAGTTGGAGAGAAAAGTGAGGGTGTTAAAAGGGGTTACTTTTGTGGTCAATGCAAGAACAAATATTCAAAGAAGCAAAACTGGGAGGAACATTTTAATTCCAAAAAAAATATTTGTTACAATACACTTAAGGTGTATAAACTGTACATTATTGTATTATTATGTTTAGCTAAAACAATTTGTAATTGGTATGTCGTCAATTCGAGAGTTTACTATCATTAACCTATCTAGTGGTGTAAGGGGAAAAAAAGTAAATTCAGAGCTGTGCTCCAGTAAATTTTTTCAAATCTGGAGTCATGCACCCTTCATGGATCACCCAAAATAGGCATATTGCATTGCACAAAAACCTGATGTGATGGACAAAATCTAGGGTGATTTTTTAAATCAGCACATCAATATTATCCAGAAACAGGTCTTAGAATTAAATCAGCAGCAAAAAAAATTTTTTTTTTTGTTGGGCAGTGTTATTTTAGCTCTGCTTTTACTGAAGAAAATTTAAATAACTTTTGATTTTAATCCTTTAGATCCTGTAAATGCAGACATTCTTGATCATATTCATATATAAGGAAGGATGGTGCTTGGCAAGTGATTCATACATTGATCAAGTAAGGCTGCTGGACCTGATAATATATTTGCTAGGATTCTCAGAGAAGGGGAAGAAAGCTTATCTGAGGCACTAACTATTTTGTTTGCTAAGTCAATTAATTAAGCAGTACCAGATGAATGGAAAAAACCTAATGTAGTACCCATTTACAAAAAGGGTAGTAAGAAAAGAGGTAGGAAATTATAGGCCTGTTAGTTTGACATCATTGGAAGGAAAGATACTAAAAGAATTGTGAAAAATAATATTCAAGGTCACTTGGAGAATTTTAATAAGTTCACAACATGGATTTAGATCAGGAAGGTCTTGTTTGTCTAACCTTAGGTTTTTTAGAATTTGTATCAGTAATGGATCAGGTACATAATGGAAATGATGTAAATGTTATTTATTTAGATTTCAGTAAAGCATTTGACAAGGTTCCACATAGGAAACTTCTATATAAATTAAGAGATGGTATATTAGGGTGTTTTAAATTGGGTAGAAAAATGATTAGAAGACAGAGAACAGATGGTAATTCTAAATGGTCATGAATCTAGGTGGCAGAAAATGAAAAGTTGGCTACCACAGGGATCAGTTTTGGGTCCATTACTCTTTATTTGGTACTTTCCTGTTATCCTGGACCACAGATTTTGCCAGATTCGGACGCCACTTGCCAGATCACCAAATTGCATTATCATTTTTTTTTTTTTAATGTTAAGTACCAGTACCTAACCTAACCCCTGGTTAGGTTAGGTACTTAACATTAAAAAAAAAAAAAAAAAAATTTGCAATGAAATTTGGCAATCTGTCAAAAAGTCTGGGGTCTGGGATAACAGGAAAGTACCCTTTATTTTATATCTCAATGATTTAGAGAAAGGAGTAGGTTATAAAATTTCTAAATTTGCTGATGATACAAAAGTACCGTAGTTGTTCCAGTTACAAATATAGAAAATTCTTATAAACTGCAAAAGGATCTTGATAGATTAGTTGCTTGGGCAAGTAAATGGCAGATGGAATGCAATGTTAAAAAATGCAGTCATGCATTTTGGTAGAAATAATGGAAACTTTAGTTATGAGATGCGAGGGAACTGGTTGGAGGATGTTAGAAAGGAAAAGGATCTTGGCATTATAGTTTGTAGTGATCTAAATTTTTCTAAGCAGTGCTTAGAAGCTAGAAATAAGCCAAATAAAATGTTAGGTAAATTATTAAGAGGAATTATTAGTTGAAAGAGTAAGGAAGTGATCTGTAAATTATATAATTCTTATGTTAAGCCTCGCTTAGAATACTGTAATCAAGCTTGGTCCCCTCACCTTAGACATATTGATATAAAAATGAAAAGGAAAAGGTTTATTGGCAGACTATAATCCATATGACAATTATTATTAATACAATGACAGTTCACATACTAAGGACAGAAATATATACCGGTACAGTTGATTAGAAATACAGTAATGTCAAAGTTAACCCCTTCTGCACGATGGCATAACTGCTTATGCCATGTAATATATCATAGCAAGCTCCGGCAGCATAACTGTTTATGCCATGAAATGAATGCTTCATGTGGATTCTAAATAAAACTTCGTAGCTTTGTGTTAGTTCGTATATGAATATTCGAAGTATTGGCTTGTCATTATGATGTCATAATGGTCTAGCCAATGGGAAAACAATGTGGGAGGAGCTACATAATTACGCGACTCATTACGTGACTCATGCTAAGAAAATTTTAGTTTCTCGATTGTTCTTTTTTGTGCAAACATGTGATCATCTATTTAGTTATTCAAATAAGTTTCTTTTATTCAAAATGTCTGATAGTGACTTAGATATCAGTGATAGTGAGTATGAACCCGTGGAGAGTGATAATGAAACCATAGACAGTTGTGAAAGTGATGAATTTGATCATATATCAGATGAGGAAAATGAAGTGGTCACTTTATCTGATGGATGGAAAAAGAGTGGCAGACATATTTACCGACTCAAGACCAAATCCTATTCCCAAATTAGTGTGTGACTTCAGTGATGTAAATCCTGCAATAGGCTGTAATGCAAACATGTGTGTGTTAGAATGTTTCAAAAAGTTTATAACTAATGATATTATCTCTCATTTAGTGATGTGTACAAATGACAGGGCAAAACATTTTTTTGAAGAGAATCCTGAAAAAAAAGGTGTAATCAATAAGATAAAATGGAAAGACGTGAGTGATAATGACATGTATACATTTCTTGCCTTGTGCAAAAAATTCGTATTTCTCATCGCAACATTGTGCGGAAGGGGTTAAATGGAGCTACAGACAGATGTTTTTGTACTAAGAATTCCAGGCAGGACTAAGAGGAGGAACACATATCCAGTATATTTTCCCAGCAGAAGATATGGAAAACTTTGCAAAGGAGCATATAAATAGATTAACCTAAATTTTACTATGTATATGTAGGATGTTAATTACTGTGATGTTATTCTTGTATAATATGGAGTCATTATATATGTATTACCTATTACTTTTTTCTTTTAAGTAATGTTCAACTGTTTTGATAACTTTTATATTATATTAATTAATAAAGGGGATTGAAGTTCCCCCATAATAATAGCCAGTTTAATCAAAGTTGTCTGATGAGTCTTGTGGCAGAGATGAAATGGGGGATATTTATTTTTGTTTAAATATCTAATACATAATGCATTAACAAGCAAAATATATTAAATATATACCTATATACAATTAGGGTGCATCAGCCTATAAGGGGTGAAATTTCGAACTTCGGATATTGATTCGGCCCTATGATATTATGGTTACAATCCCCAACAAACCTTCAGTGTCCACATTTCAAGCTGTTCTGACTATTTAGTGGGTCCACCTCAAAGATGAAAATTTGACAATTATGGAATTTTATGGTTTTACTAGAAAATCTTGTGTAAGCATTGTAGATTTTGTTTGAAAAAAAAATTGTAAATATAGTTAGTTTTAGGCAAGTTTTAGCCTCAATTCATGAAATTATCTGTCTTTTTAGACTTTTTTTTGTATTATTCTGAGAATCATGAAGTGAGTTACCACTCTTACCAGGATGCGGGACGAGGACCCAACTTGCCAAGCATCCCACCAACCACCTCCACCTATTAAAAATGGTATTTCATGATAAAATACTTGTAAAAATTGATTTATTGCTTATTGATATCTTAATTCTTCTTCTTTGTCCTTTTCTCTTTTAAAATAGATGATAAAGAAGCTTGTCTCTTTCTCAGATTAGGAGTGGCTTTTCTGTCAGCTTCTACAACTTGGAGAACATTTTGAAGATGTTCTTCAGTCCTTGCAGCCTCATAAAAGTCACTGCATAGTTTAACTGCCCTCTCAGAGCCATCATTTATGACATTTATAGCCAAAAGTTTTTCTTTGGAAGATATAAATGATGCTGTTATTTTCCATTCAACAATCTCAACCATTAAAAAATCATAGTCTAACTGTAGTGAAGAGAATATGAACCATGAGTTTTTGTCAACCAAGTCAGCTAGTGTGGTTTCTGATCGTAGATTGGTAGGGAAATTAGGCTTTCCAAAACTAGATCCATGTCTACCTTCTGGAACCACTGTCTCAATCTTGTGTGGTTTATAGGAAAGTAGATAGTTTGTTATAGCACGAAGTTCATTTTTTGGAACCAAATCGCTGAATAATACAAGAGGAATCATCTCTGATGAAAGGTACCAGAGATGACATTTCAAAGATGTTAGAGCACTTTTTGCTATTTGCTTGTTTACTTCCTCGTATCTAAGAAGCTTTTTGTAAAGCTGCAAATTGTGCCATGGTGCATCAAAAACTGAAGAGCAGGTCATCCACCATGGGTAGTAAATCAGTGAAATGAAGGTTGCAAAGTCTCTTAGTTTCAGAATTTGTTGCTTGTTTGTGATTGTTACTGAAGGTAGTTTTGAGATATTATCTTCTAGTAATACAATTTTTAGAGCATATATTGCTTTACTCACCCATCTGGCTCTATGTAGCTATAGCACCAGGTTGCTGAAGGGTTATATCCTTATCACTAGGTCCTGCATTTAAGTATAACACAACTAAGTCAGAAAATTGTTTGTAGTCATATTGTGTATGTTGCTTTTCTATATTACTTATTTGAATTGCATAATCAGTCCATTCCTGAAGAATCTCCTGGACAGCTTTGGAGTACTGATTGAAGTCAATTTTTTTCAATTTTTCATCCTTGGAAATCCACTGAAACTTTTCTCGAAATCTGTTAAAGACATTAATTTCTGGTCCACTCGAAGTTTCTACTTTCATGTCCTGAAACACACGACTCATAATAACTTCACCAACATGATGCCTGCATGCAGACCATAATAAAGGCCATCCAATCTCTTGTTGGATAGTTATGCATGCGGCGCTCACATGTCCCATGTTGGTTGCTGTAGTGTTGAAAACCAAGTTCACTATTGAATCGGAGCAGTTCCACAATTTCAGTAGCTTCATAACTTCTTCAGTCAAGTTTTTCCCAGATTGACCACTGCCACCAGCACTAGGATGATATGATGGAATACCAAGTAGTTTGAGATCCATTGAATTTCCAACTGATACAGCTAATTGTTCTTCTGTAACATGTTTATCCTGCAGAGTAGAAATTATTTTCAAATCCCAATGAAGAGGCCAATTTAGGAGGATTCCAGGATTTTTTAATGGAACTTGAAATTTTTTGGGCTACTTCGCGTCTTGCTCTATCAGCTGTAGCATATGAAGTTGCCACTGCCTTAGTGTTACCACCACATTCTTCAACAAAAGCTTTTGTGAATGCAGCCTGTTGTGCCTGAGTCATTTTCATTCTTGATGCCAAAGAAGGGTCATTCCATATCAACTCAGCCACAAAATGGCACTTTTTGCACTCACCCCTTTCAATTTTGCTCATACTTGGCACAATAGCAGATATACATGCCAAACTTAAATTCCCAAATTATTAGAGCTGACTGACCTTTGGTTACTGAGATACAAGGTCACAAAGTTGTGACATTTTGACCTTTTTTGCGTTAAATGACTATTTTCAAAACGGTGTAACTAAAAAACTATTAAAGCTAGAGCATTGATTTTGGTCTCATTTTAAAGCTCTTTAGTAGCCCCTTGTTTATTGTCTCTTGTTAAATATCTCTGTGAAAAATAAAAAAATCCCTTCAAAAGTTGACCTTTGACCTTGAATAAAAAAAAAATACCTTCTCCTAAAAAATTCAATTTTTTTACATTAATACCTTGAGTCATGTACAACAAAATCCCAAGAAGCTGTAAGTGGCTGATAACTAGTTCAATGTATAAAAAATAAATGAAGTTGGCATCATTCTTCAATTTTAGATTTTTTTTGTCAGTTCATTTATTTAAAAGTTCTGTTCTGATATAGTGTCAGTGAAGACTTAGTTCAACTTAACATTATTAGTTCAAAAACCTTTTTGTGACCTGTGCCAAAAGAAGTCTTTTAAAAGACAACCAGGGTTAAACCCCTCGACAGCCCCAAATCTACTGGAGTAGCGCTGATCCAAAGGCCCAACTAGTATATAAGTACTGTCAACTTTACAGAGTTGACTCCTGACTTCAAGTTAAAGTTAATTTATTTTTTTACTAAATACATGTATAAAAATTTATTTAATAATTCATTAATTGTTCATTGTTTTGTTTTCAGGATTTTCTTTGTGCTTTTGTGATTTCAGAGTACAAACATGGAACATTTAAAACTGAAACAGAAGTGTGCTGATCCTTTGCTGCGTCACAAAGGTCAGTGTTGAAAGAAGAGTTTGAGAATTGTACCACAGGAACTTGTAAATAAGTTTCCCGATCTGCACTTAACACTACATCACAGACTTTGTAAGCAGTGTAGAGAACATCTTGAGTCCTTGCCTGAGAAAGGAATAGGCACTTTGAATTCAGACATAAATGATGATTCTTCTTGTAGTAGTGAACCACCTGAAGATCTTGAGAAAATTGAAAATGTTGACAATAGTGATGCATCAACTTCAGAGCAAAACCATGAGATGTGTACTTTGAATGCTGCTTTTGTTTCAATTGGTGAATCACCCATAAAAAAGAGAAAGCTTGTAGAGCAAAAGTCATATGGAGCTAAAAAACTAAGCAAGGTGACAGAGACAGTTAAGAAGAGAATGGAAACAGTTGCAGGAAAAGAGATTTCTGACTCACAATTTAAGGAGCCATCTGGAGATGTAGACTGTTTAGAAATAATAAATCAACTCAAGGAAAAATTCAAAAATGAAAATACTAAAAGAAGTGATAAAATAAAAATCCTCACTGTATTGCCCAAAAGTTGGAGCATTAGGAAAATTGCTTCAGAATTTAACACACGGCATACAGCATCTATTGCTAAAAAAATAGTTGAAGAAAAAGGTGTCCTTTCAGACCCAAATCCAAAGGGTGGGAAAAGAATTAAACAGGATACTGTTGACGCTATTAAAGCATTTTATCTTTCAGAAGACATCAGTAGAACAATGCCAGGAAAGAAAGACTATTGTAGTATCATTGACAATGAAAGAGGAAGGATACATTTGCAAAAGCATCTTTTACTTTGCAATTTAAAAGAAGCCTATCATATTTTCAAAGAAAGAAATCCTTTGGTTAAGGTGGGATTCAGTAAATTTGCAGAATTGCGTCCAAAGCAGTGTGTTATTGCTGGAGCAACAGGAACTCACTCAGTATGTGTCTGTACAATTCATCAGAATGCCAAACTTATGTTTGTAGGAGCTGAATTAGAAAAACTAACTGCAAATGATGACACACCTATTAAGAATGTACGTCATTGTGTTGTCTTTATGGAATGCAATCCTGCCTCAGACAATGTGAACAATGTGGAGATCCATCAGATTTAAAAAACAGACTACTGGACATATTTACAAACAACTTCATTGATATCATAAATTTTAAAAAGTGGACCAATACAGATCAGTCAAATCTTGAATCAGTAGAACTGAATACAGATGAATATATTGACCAATTCTGTAACCAACTGAAAGAATACCAGATATATGACTTCAAGACAAAGATGCAAGCAACTTATTACCGTGAAACAAAAATGTCTTTGAAAGATGGTGAGGTCCTTGCTGTGTGTGATTTTGCTGAAAATTATTCCTTTATTCTTCAAGATGAGGTTCAGAGCTTTCACTGGAACAATGAGATGGCTACTCTACATCCATTTGTTATTTACTATAAAAAGGAAGATGAGATTGCTCACCTTAGCTTTGTTATTATTTCAGAGTGTAACATCCATAACACAGTTGCTGTACATTTGTTTCAAAAGCATCTGATAAAATTCCTAAAAGATAATATCTCATCCATCGGTTCCATCCACAAAATAATTTACTTTTCAGATGGGTGTGCAGGACAGTATAAGAACTGTAAAAACTTTTTGAATCTTTGCCATCACAGAGATGATTTTGGAATTGAGGAAGAATGGAATTTTTTTGCAACAAGTCATGGAAAGGGACCCTGTGATGGTGTTGGAGGCACAGTTAAGAGATTAGCTGCAAAAGCTAGTCTACAACGACCTTATGATGAACAGATCCTTACTGCAGAACAGTTATATACATTTGCAAGTGAAAATATTGTAAATATAAAATGTCATTTTTCAACCAATAAAGAGCATGAAGAGGAAAGCCAACTTCTCCAAGAAAGACACTCAACTGCAAGGACTATTGCTGGTACACAGAAATTACACCATTTACAGCCAGTTTCATTGACTTCTCTTAAGGTTGAACATTATTCATTATCAGATTATTCAAATATTGAGAAAGTTACTGAAAAGGAAGAAGTTGTGACTGAGGAGAAAATACATGGTTTTGTTACTGCTGCATATGATGGCCATTGGTGGGTGGCATATGTGCTGGAAAAGATACCAGAGAATAGAGAAGTAAAAGTCACATTCCTTCATCCTCATGGCCCAAACCCATCATTTGTGTATCCTGGTCGACCAGATGAATTAATCTTACCATATTCAGATATTTTAACACAAAGTTGAGGCATCTACTACTAATGGATGAACATACAGGATTTGCAATGAAGTTACTTTGAAGGCATCCAAAGCTTTGGCAGATCTACAGCACAGAAAGGTAAGAATTCAAAATTAAAATGGTCATGTAACTATATATACACTACATACATTTTAAGTTGTGATAAATGGAAATCAATGAGCACTATACCTATACATATTGTATGTACATTTTAATATGTTACTTGTATTTGTTAATTAGGTAGCTATCTAGGTATACATTAAAAATTGTTTTCTCTTCTAGAAATCACAATAAATTGGGAGGCCCACAAGAATCTTGTCAACTACTGAAAACCATCACATACATGCACAACATACAGGTGAGGTGGGTAAAGAACAAATATTTAAAAATAAGCATTTGCTTGTTTGTAGAAGGCTGCAGATAGTAATGTAGATATAGATTGTATTTGTAAGAGATTGAGCTGACCTTAGACAAAATGGTTACTGACATACAAGGTCACAAAGTCATGACTTTTTGACAATTTTTGTATAAAATGACTTTTTTCAAAATGTTGCTCGAATTCATTATTTTTTATACATTGAACTAGTTATCAGCCACTTACAGCTTCTTGGGATTTTGTTGTACATGACAAGGTATTAATGTAAAAAAATTGAATTTTTTAGGAGAAGGTATTTTTTTTTTATTCAAGGTCAAAGGTCAACTTTTGAAGGGATTTTTTTTATTTTTCACAGTAGAGATATTTAACAAGAGACAATAAACAAGGGTCTACTAAAGAGCTTTAAAATGAGACCAAAATCAATGCTCTAGCTTTAATAGTTTTTTAGTTACACCATTTTGAAAATAGTCATTTAACGCAAAAAAGGTCAAAACTTTGTGACCTTGTATCTCAGTAACCAAAGGTCAGTCAGCTCTAATAATTTGGGAATTTAAGTTTGGCATGTATATCTGCTATTGTGCCAAGTATGAGCAAAATTGAAAGGGGCGAGTGTTTTAGGTGGCTGACTTGACATGGAATGACCCAGAAACAAGTTTCGGTCTTTTCAGAATGTCATGAAGAATGATAGCTTGAGTACCTAAACAGACTGTGTGGATTTTCAATCTTTTTCAGCTCCATCATTAGCTTCTGACTCACTCTCAATGGTAGTTGTATCGCTTGTGCTACTGCTTTCTAATTCAACATAACTGCAAGAAGCTTCAGTGTCTCTCAATTCCTTTTCTTTTCTCGCATTTTCTTCACATTTTCAAAAATTAATGCGCTTCATTTTGGATGCTAAAGTTTGATCATGAGCTCCAAAAGAAGCAATTCTATCCCCTTGTATAGATTGAAGAAATTGTATATCTTCTGGATTACTCATAATTTTTTCAGCATTTTTAATCCACAGTGGAAAAGTCATTTTAAGTTGCATTTCCATATCTTCTAGTCTTGTCTTTGTACTTTGTAGCTCTTCTTTTCAATGGAATTTCTCTCAGTTTCGCATTCTTTTCTGACAATGAAATTATTTTCTCACATGCTTTTTTCTCAGTAATCATTGGTATGTTGGCTTTATTGTAGAATGGTTGAATTTCTGTTAAAACAATTTTAGCTATATCTCGCTTAGTTCTTCTCTCTTTTAGACCCTGTTGCTGGTGAAATAGGAAACATCTAAGAACTTGTTCACTTGTTGGCAAGCGACATCCTACAATCTTTGCATCATTATTTGTGATGCCAGGACGTAATCCAAATATATAGGTTTTTTTCGTGTTTTTACATCAACTTTATCTGCACCACTTGAACAAGTTTTACCACTAGAAGTGGCTTCACTGGCTTTACCACTATTATCCATTATATCATATATCAACTATTATCACCAACATATATCAAAAATTGACCTGTAATAGAAACATAGATTAATATTAAAGTAGTCTACATGCCTGAAAATAAGAAAAAGTAGCTATAGGTATTTCATGATGGCAAATGATGTTTATTAATAGTAGCTATGGCTTAAACACAAGCAAACTAAACATACTAGGCCTATAAGTACCTTAAGGATCATTTAATTCAATAAAATAAAGGTATATGTGAAAAAAATAATTTAAGGCAATTTATCCCAAAAATTGTCAGTTTTGTAAAAGTTCAGGAGCTAGGTGGACCCAGTAGATCAGTGGTTCTTAACCGGGGGGGCGCGCCCCCCTAGAAACAGGAATTTCTCTAATTGTATTTGTTATTCTCTTAACGAGAGCATGGGCTAATATTGAGAAGTTATTGAGAATGTTATTTTGATTGAAGGGGGGCGTGGAGGGAAGGACCAATTCCTAGAGGGGGCATGGTAGTAAAAAGGTTAAGAACCACTGCAGTAGATATTAATCAATTGACCTGAAATTTTGCATGTGAATTTTTTTTAGGGAATGTAACCATAATAACGTAGGGCTAAATCAATTTTTGAAATTTGCCATTTTTGATGCACCCTAAATTATACATGATATATATATCATGTGTAGCACTCTTTTATATACTTCTCTATATTCAAGCACCTATAGCTATCTAGCTCTCAGGATGTCTAGATCATGAAATGAGGCAAAATTAGATGTTTATAGTACAAAAATACAGGAAGTTAGTATTACTTAAATTGTGTTTTGACATGTATAATGGCCTATACACAAACTTTTTAAAGCTGATAATGATAGATAAATGATAGGTGAACATTTTTCTCATCAATGAATTTTTCTGAAATTCAGTATCTGAGAGGTCAAATGACCTCAAATATTCATTTATAAGTAATATTTTTATTTTTCATCCTACATCAAAAACTCATTTTTGGAATCTACATATCATTCTGATTCCAAATATGTATACTTTTAAGGGCTATGACCAACAGGAGGAAAGTTATGGCAGTTTTAAAAATGTGAGGTCAACGCTTGACCTCAAAATGACATTGCTCATAACTTTTGAACCATTGGTCAGATCAAGCTAAAAACTTGGGAATCATATTTTTTGGCCAAAATCTACCCCTGTACCAAGTTTCAGCAAAATTGAAGAGGTGGGTGGTGGTGGTGGTGTTGTTGTCCATTGGTTGACCTGTCCTGGAATTACCTTTTATGAGGTAGTTTTAGTCGCTTTATTCAAATTTGTCACTCATTTTTTGTGCAAACTATTGTAGAAAATAATAATAATAATAAATATATATATATATATATATATAGAGATAGATAGTGTATTTGTAGTTGAGGGTGGTATGACATCATGTTACTCTGCGACTTAATTAGTTTGTTGATTATTTTTTTTGGTTAATATTCAGCTTTTAACCCGCTCACATGTGGTTAAAACAGTATAATATATTGAATTGCCATTCAAAACTGACTAAGAAAATATATATCTTATGTTGTGCAAATTTGTTGAAATGTACTTTTTTTAATAAAATATATTTCCTATTTTGGCTATAATATACTTTTTTCAAAATATTTTTCCTGATTGGGCTATTTTTTTGCTACTCAGCAACTTAGTTGGTTGGGTTTTGTTCTGGCTATTTTTTTTTTCAAATTTGATTCAGTTTAGTGGTGTTTATGATAGAATTATGATGTGCCATTCACGTGATTTTGACTTTGAGAACTTGATTCGTCATGTGCCCGAGATGAAGACAAAGGATTGGATGTTTTATCAATTATGGCATTATTCTTTCATCCTTAGCTTGACCAAAATGTGACAGTGAGTGCCAAATATGAAAAGATCAGAAGATAGTTAGGTCAACCGAATGCCCAGATGATTGGTTCGGTTAAGTAGTGATATTTTTGTTAGTTTAAATGAAAATGATGGGAGCAAACTTTTCTGGTTAATTTCGAGGTGTTTTGCACGTTTTCTGTGGTAATGCGTCGTTTACGAGATCTCGTAACATGAACATGTTAGGTTATGCTTTAGGTATTATTAGTGTGTTTGACCCTACTCATTTTGATAATTAAAAAGATGCTTTTCCGATAGTTTAGACAATTCTAAGACACTTTCGTTGCAAATAAATAGTTTCCGAGAAAGTCTCAATAATTTCTGGGGAGGCCCTAGATTTTTTCTAAATTGGAATATTTATGTTACAAGCTTTCTCAGAGAGCTCCGGTGTGTTCGTATGTTGGGTACTTGTCGCCAGTAGGCATGCGCATGACATCACAGTCATGCGCATTAGTTCTTTGTACATGTTAACCAATCACAGCCCCATATCACATCAGTGATGATGCCACACAATTTGAAATCAGTGTAGTCATGGCTTCAGAGTGTAGTGGCTATTCATTCCATGAGTACGATTTAAAGTAGCCTACCAGGATAATGAAGCAGCTCTTCAAATATTGAGGAACCATGGAGTTTTGCTTAGGTCCGTAGAATGTCCTCGCTGTATAAAACCATGTAATTATCAGCACGACACACAAAGCAGTGGTGGTGCAGGCATTCATTTGTGCTCCCAAAGACCAAGTGACACCATTTGCTATTTTACCACTGCAGATTACAAGGGGACCTTCCTAGAGCGTACTCAGTTGGAGCCGTGGCAAGTGCTATATTTTATTAATCTGTGGGTGCGCAAACATTGGACTCAGACACACTAGAAAATTTAGGAATCTTGAGGAAAACTAGCGTTGATTGGCACAGCTTCTGCAGTGAAGTAACTGAATTTTGATTTAATAATCAGTCCTCTATTGGTGGACAAGATATCATGGTGGAAATAGATGAAACTCTGGTCATACGGTGGAAATACAAGTGTGGCCGAGTGCTGGGCCAAACATGGCTGTTTGGTGGGATTGAACAGCTCTCAAAAAAATGTTTTGTGGTGCCATTAGTTGAACCATTGAGTAAAAAACATGACGCCGAAAATCTTGTGACCCTCATTAAGAAATACATTTTGCCTGGTTCAGTGATTGAGTGTGATGGTTGGGGGGCATACAAAACTCTGAGGGCTGAAGGGTACACCCATAAGGTGATTAATCATTCAGAGAAATTTGTGGACTCGGTTGACAAGGAGGTGCACACTCAGAACATAGAAAGGCTATGGAGACATTAAGGAGTGGGTTAAGCAGCCTGGTATTTGGGCCAAGTTTCTCCGCCAGTACCTTGGCCATTACCTGTTCCTCAAACAGTCTGAGTGCAGACAGGAGCTCCACAACTTTCTTAAACAAGCAGCTCTTCTATATCCACTAGTCAAACCTAGCTGCTTCTGCACAGGCTACTCCAGCATCTATCCCCAACCTGGATGACAAGTCATCGGATGAAGACCCGGACATTCCATGATAAGGTACTTACATATTTTCACTAACTTATTATAAGTTTTTCTGATAGTTTTTGATGTTTTAAACGGTTTTGGGTAATTATTAATTTTAGTACTCCCTCTCCTTTCTAAACCAAAACACATTTTTCTGGTGTTTTTT
Source organism: Bathynomus jamesi (assembly GCA_023014485.1). Classification (NCBI taxonomy): domain Eukaryota; kingdom Metazoa; phylum Arthropoda; class Malacostraca; order Isopoda; family Cirolanidae; genus Bathynomus; species Bathynomus jamesi. The sequence goes on along the minus strand of JAJOZX010002165.1, from coordinate 348,519 downwards.
GGCATGATTTGTTCAAATCTGAACTTCATTTCTTTGGGAAATAAGCCATTTTTGAGAAATTTTCAATTTTAAAATTTCTCAAAAATGGCTCATTTCCCAAAGAAACAAAGTTCGGATTTGAACAAAAAACATCAGGAAAATGTGTTTTACCTAACCTAACCTGCATTTTTCACAATTTCTTACCTTAAATAGCAGTGTTGAGATGTTTGTACAAATCAGCAGCAACCAACAGGAATTTGTGGAGATGTTGTTGAGAGGGATATTCACAGTTAAACAAGTACCATGCAAGATACTTTGAATAGGATGGGGTTTTGTTGCCAGACTATAATAGCCAGCTCTTCACGTCTTTCCAACAACTATCAATATTTTGAGTGTGAATGATATCTTTCATGAACCGCTGTGAATGGTTGACTGTCCAGTGAATGTAGCTTAGATTTCTGAGTTAAGAATATGCATGCCACTTGTTGGAATAGATTGTAGTCCCAGGCCTAATATGTTGCTGGATCAGGCCAACAAGCGTTGTTGTCTCTCTGAGGAATAGCAAACAATAGTAGTTTTTTGGAACTGCATTCCAAGGTCCCAAAAACCCAGGTACTGCCAATATTTCTTCCCCATCCGTATTTAGACCTGCTGAATTTTGACTTATTGATCTCGATGATTTCACTAGGCCCACCAATTTGAACTTGTTGACCTAGCCATTACTCTCAGACTTCAAAGCAAAAACGCCTCCAATTAACCGCACTCTCAGAAGCCAACGCTAAAGAGAGCTGTGCATCTAGCTGTGTCGAACGCTTTGTCAAGAATAACCCAATGTACAATAAGTTTTGCCACAGTTTGAGGTGAGATTTTTCAAACCACATGCTCTTCCAATAGGAAACAGAAGGAATACTTTTTTTTTCCTGCCACGCTCGTCTCTAGTCACTCTCTTGCAATAATATTAGTCAGCAACTTGTCTATAATTACACTCATGACCATACTGCGGACAAATAACACGAGTAGGTAAAACACTGTGACTGGTAAAGAAAACAAGCACCATCTTCTTTTTTATAAATATCTTGTATTAATTGATAGTAGGGTCATTCTCTGTCAGATCAACCAGTACCTAACACCCTCATCTCTCAGATTTTGCTGAAATTTGGTTTATAGGGAGTTTGTGGGCCCTGAATCCATTTCTGAAATTATAAGGTCAATCCGACCAACGGTTCAAGAGATATGACCTCGGGAAATTTGAGGTCACTTGCGAGGTCACTAACATTTGGCAACCCATAACTTGGGTAATAATGGTCACAATTATATAAAAGTATATATATTTAGAATTAGAAAACGACAAGGAATCCAAATATGCAAGTTTTAGAACTCTAGGTCGAAAAATAAAAAAGTTACACTGTAACCAAAATTTGAGGTCATGATTTGACCTCTGGGGTATCAAATGAGAATTTTTTTTTTTAAATGTAAAAAATGAAGGCATAGGCATTGGCTATTAGAATCAGCAAAAAAAAGTTTGTTTATGTTAGTATTTTTCATGTAACTAACATATAAGTGAACACCATATTCATAAGTTGTGCGTCAATTCTACCTATTTTTTCACACTTAAGCTCATAATTTGACCTATAGAAATTAAAATTACATTTTTTTATAGATATAAAAACAAAGGCAAAAAATGTAAAATTGTATTTCACTGCTAATCTACACTGGCAATAATAGTTATAATAGTGAAAGGGGAAGACCTACTTAGAGGATTCATGTGCTAGCCTAATACAATTTTTGCATGCTCGATGCTCTCATCAATTTCTTTTTGTGGAAAAATGTATTGAATTCTGCTGCCTCCTCTTAGGGTAGGACAACTCATTACAGTTATATATGATGTCCTGGCACTGCACATGAATCCTTGTTTGATGGATAATAATATGCACTTGATCCTGATGACCCAGAGGGATGTAGAAAGTTCACAGTGAAATCATCAAACTCTTCACAATATTCCTCCACAATTCCATACCAAACTTGCATGTCATAAATGCAGCCAACATACTCTCCTGGTTTGACACATTTTAGGTTACCAAGCATTGCTGGTTCATTAGTAAAATGACTTTTCCTTATTCTTCTCTTTTCTCCAATGCCACTTGAAATGGGATACACCATCAGTTCTTCCTTGTTTAGGGGAACAAATCTATGATATTTCTGAGTTCCAGGAATAGCCCTACTATCCTTGAATCGATGTTCCAACCGTTCTTCTGCATCTTTCAAATCAGCTGTAGTTACAAAGAAAAAAATTTATCTTCTTGCTCAAGTTTTCTTCACAAAACTGAAACATGTGTTCTGGTGTAAGAATTTGCCTCTCTGTAGTTCTCTGCAAACTGGCACGAGCAGTAGCTCTTTTCACTGTTCCTCCAATCCCATCACATGCATTTTTGCCATGGGATGTAGCAAAGAAGTGCCATTTACAAGACAGACCAAAATCCTCTTCATGGTAACAGAGATTGTGAAGTTGTATCTGTTCTTATATTGGCCAGCACATCCATCTGAGAAATAGTGCACCTTCTTCAATTGTGGGCATCTGAATTTAACATATGTCATAAGCTTCAATATGAATGAGTAAACCATTATAGTGTTGTGTTTTAGTGATGCAGATAAGAAACAGACACTAAAATGGCTAAGTTCCTGGTCTGCAGATGATCTATAATAGATGACAAAAGGGTGAACTGTACACTGTGAATTGTCCTAGTGAAACCCTTGGGCAGCATCCTGGACAATGAAAGAATAATTCTCAGAGAAATCACCTACTATAACTACCTCACTCTGAGGTGGTAGTGTTTCTTTCAACTGCTTGAAGTACTGTGATTGTTGCTGAGCAACAAAGTGATGACGAACCATGCAGGATATTTTCATGCTTAGGGATGATAAGTATTCATGAAGTGGCTCCACCTTATCAACCATTGTACAACGGTCAACAGTCACCCATTGCTTGTAAGATATTTCATTTGGAGCTGATTTCACACTGTCAAGTAACTCAAGAAAATCCAGGACACCCTCTTCTCTTGGGCAATCATTGCAAAGTTGCATCATGCAAGTCTCTCTTTCTGTACTGCAGACACTGTAATCCATAAGATCCTTGTATGAAAGACCTCTTTCTCCCAATGCAGCCAGCTGCAATTTTGGATTTTGATGGTATGTGCAGACACAGACAGAATGAGTCCCACCACTACTGGCAAGCACACAATATGATGGCCATAATTTTGCAAATGTGGAAAATCCTATTTTGGGATTATTTTCATCATTTTTATATAGTTCAAACATCTCTCTTAAATTCCCGAGGACCAATCGTTTTTGCACCTTCAGCACTGATAACTTTCACGCAATCCTTTTGGCCAGGACACATACGACTAACCTCTTCTGACTCATAGAATCTTCTAACTATATCTTTGTGTTCTTCAGATATCACTTTTCCTTTGCTCATTAGTGGAATCTTCGGAAGGATTCCATGTTCTGATTTAAGTGAACGGCTTCTTTTCACCATGTATGTTGTAGTTTGAAAGAAACTAGCTGTTTTTTCAATTGTGTATGGTGAGAGTGTCAATATTTGTAGTTTGTGATGGTGACATTTGCTCTCCAGGAATGACTGTTTCAATTCATTCATTAATTTGTCTAGATGTTTTTCAGATTTAGTTTCAGGTTTTGAAGTATCACTTACCTCCTCGGTAATTTGAACACCATAACTGAGTTCTAGCCTCTCCTTCAGGTGTTTCTGAGCAGATGATAGCTTACCACGAGCCTTGCGCTTTTTCTGGCTTAATGACAGCCCTTCTGAAAAGAACAGAAAAAAAGGTTTCACACACCTGAATATTAGTAATTAAATATTAATTATAGTACCTTAAATGCTATATAATTGGCTATATAGTAGATCAAACAGACCTTGTAGTAAAGTATAAGTTATTATATTAATTTATTACTTACTTTTTTAACTGGTGTTTGGTCCAGAAATGCTAGAACTGGTTCAACTGAAGTTGAAGGATTTTCCTTTATCAAGCAATCACTGTCATTGTCCAGATCTTGAATTGAAGAGATGTTACTCAAGCCACTGATAGTAGATGATTCATTTGAATCCTGCTCAGACTCGTTGTTTTCAGTGGTACTAAGTATAGTGGGGTTTTTCATTATCAGTGTCCAGCAGTTCACACATAACAATGAGTCTTTTTTCACTCTTCCAGCACATTTTTCAACAAGTACACCAGTCACTTTTCTAAGATTGATTGTTATGCGTTTCTTGTGTTTTTGAATAGGGTCCTGGCAGTATTTCAAGTGCCGAACCATTGTATTTTGATCTGTAAAGATATAGGATTTACAATTAGGTAATATATATTTTTTAGAAAATATATAGCTATACACACTTAATATTTTAGGCCTTGATAGTCTCTGAGACTCATTAAAACACCATACCCACCAGCCACCCACAGTGCTGGCTGGAACTGTACTAACCTGTAGACAAGGAATTTTGCAACTATCTGTGTTGATTCTGCACTTAGACAAGTAGCAACATGTTTCAACAGGTTTGTTTAGGCTACATGTGAGCTTAGTTTTCCCCTTTCACTATTATAACTATTATTGCCAGTGTAGATTAGCAGTGAAATACAATTTATTAAATTCTTGGAGCTTGAGGTCAAATTGATAGCTAAGATATAAAAATTCCTTGAAATAACAAGCAATTTATAAATATGGTGTTCACTTATAAGTTAGTTACATGAAAAGTACCAACATAAACAAACTTTTTATGATTGTTTCTATTAGTCAAGAACTCTGACTATTTTTTATATCTATAAAAAATGTAATTTTAATTTCTATAGGTCAAATTATGAGCTTAAGTGTGAAAAAATAGGTAGAATTGACGCACAACTTATGAATATGGTGTTCACTTATATGTTAGTTACATGAAAAATACTAACAAACAAACTTTTTTTTGCTGATTCTAATAGCCAATGCCTATGCCTTCATTTTTTACATTTAAAAAAAAATTCTCATTTGATACCCCAGAGGTCAAATCGTAACCTCAAATTTTGGTTACAGCGTAACCTTTTTATTTTTCGACCTAGAGTTCTAAAACTTGCATATTTGGATTCCTTGTCGTTTTCTGATTCTAAATATATATACTTTTATATAATTATGACAATTATTACCCAAGTTATGGCTCGCCAAATGTTAGTAACCTCGCGAGTGACCTCAAATTGCCCGAGGTCATATCTCTTGAACCGTTGGTCGGATTGACCTTATAATTTCAGAAATGGATTCAGGGCTCACAAACTCCCTATAAACCAAATTTCAGCAAAATATGAGAGATGAGGGTATTAATTTCAATTTTTTTTGGTTGATCTGATAGAGAATGACCCAGTAATCCAAATCATAACCTCCACAAACCATAGTAAAACGCGAATTGAAAAAAGTATTTTGGAATGAGTATACATTATGGGAGATTCAAAATGCATATCTCTGATTGGTCGGATAAGGTCACATGAAACAAAAACCAGATTTAATTGGCTGATTTGACCTATGTTTCCTAATTTTGCCATGAGATGTCTCCCCATAAAACTGGAGGATGGAGAATGGCAAAATTTTAATTGAGGAAAGAGCTAAACACTGGGTCAATGGCCTGTAATGGCTGCTTATCGACGTCTAATTATTTTTTTTTCCGTAAAAAATAATTATTACATTTCCTTGATTTTTATCAGTTTCCCCGAGGTTTCAAGATGTCCTGAATACAAATTTGTTAAATTGTCATAGAATATCTCCTATCAAAAATGAAAAGAGCATTAAAACGAATATTAACCCGGTTTTGACCTTCATTTCTATTGGAAATCAATAATTTTTATGTTTTTCCCCCTCACCCAAAACCCTGAGTTCCCACTGGGGGTCACCCATTATCATTGGATAAGGGGAGGGATATCTTAAAAACTATTGTTTTCTAGTAAAAATGGTCAAAATCATTCAAAACACATCAAAAACCATCGGAAAAACATATTTTCAACTTCGTAACAGAGTAGGGTCAAATGCTCGAATTTTACCATACTTTATTGTGCAAGTATAAAATGAAATAAAAAATATATTTTTCAAGTGTATTTTGGCATGCAAATGAACAGAAACAGTTGTCATTACATAGCCCAAACATATTTGTTTATTTGCACAAGAAATGAAGGTTATATTTGAACAGAGCACATCAAAATACACTAGAAAAGTATATTTTTTATTTCAATTTCAGGCCGTCATTTTTGGCATAATGACCAACCACTCTCCTAGTGCATTATGATCCTAAACTTCCTGTCATAGTTTCAGCAGATAATAGTTCTTATGGAATTGGGGCAGTGTTATCTCACCACATTGATGGTGTAGATAGGCCTATCTGTTTTGCTTCTAGAACACAGAGACAAAGGCGATATGCACAACTTGAACATGAAGCCTTAGCTTTAGTATTTGCATTAAAGAAATTTAGGTTAATATTCATTTTAATGCTTTGTTCATTTTTGATAGGAGACATTCTATGACAATTTAACATATAAATTCGTATTCAGGACACCTTGAAACCTCAGGGAAACTGATAAAAATCAAGGAAATATAATAATTATTTTTTATGGAAAAAAAAAAATTTAGACGTAAAAAGCAGCCATTATAGGCCATTGACCGAGTATTTAGCTCTTAAAATTTTAACGAACGTCACCCTCTCCAGTTTTATAGGGAGACATCTCGTGGCAAAATTAGGAAACATAGGTCAAAACAATTAATTAAAACTGGTTTTTGTTTCATGTGACCTTATCCGACCAATCAGAGACGTACATTTTGAATCTCTGATAATGCATACTAATTTTTTCAGTCTCGTTTTCATTATGATTTGCGAAGGTTGTGATTTGGATTACTATCAATTAATACAAGATATTTATTTATAAGAAAGAAGCCGGTGCTGAAGCTTTCTTTACGAGTCACTGTGTCTTACCTAGTCGTGTTATTGTTCGCCTGATCCAGCAACATATTAGGCCTGGGACTACAATCTATTCCAATGAGTGGCGTGCGTATTCTCAACTTGGAAATCTAGGCTACATTCACCGGACAGTCAACCATTCACAGCGGTTCGTGGAAGACACCGTTCACATTCAAAATATTGAGCGTTGTTGGAAAGACGTGAAGAGCTGGATATTACGGTCTGGCAACAAAACCCAATCCTATTCAAAGTATCTTGCATGGTACTTGTTTAACCATGAATATCCCTCTCAACAACGTCTCCACAAATTCATGTTGGTCGCCGCGGATTTGTACAGGCACCCTAACGGTGCTATTTAAGGTAAGAAATTGCGAAAAAACGCGGGTTAGGTTAGGTTAGGTCAGTTTAGGTTGTTAGGTCTGAACCAAAACACATTTTTCTGGTGTTTTTTGGTGTGATTTGCTCAAATCTGAACTTCGTTTCTTTGGGAAATGAGCCGTTTTTGAGAAATTTTCAATTTTAAAATTTCTCAAAAACGGCTCATTTCCCAAAGAAACGAAGTTCAGATTTGAACAAATCACACCACAAAACACCAGAAAAATGTTTTGGTTCAGAAAGGAGGAAAAGCACTAAAACGAATAATTACCGAAATTTAATTTCTATCTATGGGGTCATGAATTCAAAGTAATTACTGACCATAAGCCTCTTTTACGTCTATTTTCACCTAAGATTCAACGATAGGCACGGATTCTACAAGCCTATAAATTTGACTTAGTACATCGGTCAGGCAAACTTCTAGGTACGGCTGACGTTCTAAGGAGGTTGCCTTTAGAAAATCCAAATGAATGCGTATCTATACCTACAAAATGGATTCACTTGGAGTTTTTGTGACTCCACTCCAGTAACTGCAGTACAGAGAGAGCAGTGGACAAAATCAAACCTTACTCTGTCTAGGGTCATCCATTACGGCTCAGTTGGTTGGCCTACTAAGGTTGAGAGTGAATTACAGCCTTTTTATCAACGTCAATCTGGACTCTCAATCCAAAATGGCTGTCTCTTATGGGGTCACAGAGTGATAATTCCGAATGAAGGCAGGTCGAATTTAGTGAAGGAACTTCATGCTGAACACATGAGTGCAACGAAAATGAAAGAGCTGGCGATAACTTATTTCTGGTGGCCCGGTTTAGATGGAGAACTCGAATCATTAGTTCGTTCCTGTTAAAACTGCCTAGAGGACAGAGATCTACCAAAGAAAAGTCCACTTCATCCTTGGGAATGGCTTACTATACCTTGGCATAGGCAGGGCCGGCGAGAGCTGCCACGGGCCCCAGGGAAGGATTGGTATATGGGCCAAAGGTGGGCAGGACCGAGTTCCAGGAACTCGGTCCTTTTTAAGGACCGTGAGCGGGAAAGTCGGTCCTTTTCTCAGTGAGGACCGAAATGAGGAGCGACGGTCCATTTTTAAGCAATTCCGGACGGTCTTTTTTAGTGTGTTTAGTGATTATTGGAAGTTCTAAAGATGATGGAAACTCAAGCATTTAACTTAATAACTTTTTTTTCATCATTTATGTATTGTATTAATTATAATTTACGTTAATAAAATTAAAGATTTCCGGTGTCTTTAATTTCATTTTCATTTTAATCAAATTTTTCACTTATATTATATATAAGGACCGAGGACCGAGTCGTTCCTAGGTCCTATCTTCAGAAAGGACCGGGACCGTCGGTCCAGTTTGAGACAAGGACCGGGACCGGGACCGTCGCGTCGGTCCTTTTTTAGGCCCGGGTGCCCACCTTTGATATGGGCCTCCTTGTTTACTCAGTATTTTATTATGAATCCTTTTTGTGCACATAACAAGCAAACTGATTATATGTCCAAGTCACTATTCAAAACATATAGTATGAATAAACAACTCAGAAGAAAATGACCATTTTATTTTTCGAATCAATTATATTAATTCTATCACCATACAATTTACAAATGCAGTACCAGTCCATGCAGGGAAGACAAATGTTTAGTGCAAGATTTTCATAATTAGAAGTGTACTGTCTTTGCCTTCTCTCTAGCAAAGTGGTAAATGATTCTGATGAAATTTAAAGTACGGGCTAACTGGCTTTCACTTACAATGGTTCCCAGATCTGTCAGTCGGTCTTGGGCATTGGTGGGCTGCAGATAATATTTTATCTGTTTCAGTTTGACTATGATAATCTCTATAAAATGTATGTTCATTGATTATATTTCCTCTCTGTTATTTAATCAATTGCTTTATTAATATTTTTAGATTTTATCCCCTCTTTCCGGGCCCCGTAGAGGTCCGGGGCCAGGGTATTTAACCCGGCTTCCCCGCCCTCTCAGGCGGCCCTGGGTATAGGATTAGGATCCATGTTGACTATGCAGGTCCTATAAATAACATTTATTTCCTTGTCATTGTGTACGTCTACTCTAAGTGGGTGGGCATTTTTCCAACCACTTCCACGATTTCGGGTGTTACTATTCGCTTACTCTGTTTGTGTTTCACTCGATGGGGTTTACCCGTAGTTCTGGTTTCCGACAATGGTACTTGTTTTACCAGCAGTGGCGTGGTGGCCATATGGGCCATATGGGCCAAACGGGTTTGGCTCGACGAGCGACGATTAGCCAAAGGACGCCATAACAGAGGTTTAGAGGGCGCCACACCAGGGGCCAGATTTTAGAATTTTTAAAATTTTAAAATTATAAAACCAACAGTAATAGTAATATGACTGCTACATATTACTAAAATTAGTAATACAAATTTTTAATCATAATCTTTGGCTATGATTTAAAATTTGAGGGACCTATAACCATTCATAAAGTAAAACAATTTTCAAATCCATTTTTCCAAAAAACTTTCTATTTTAGAAAATTCATAAAAAAATTGGAGACTATGAATTTCTTCAAATTGCACAGAACTCAAAGGAAGACTTACTCTACAACATAGAAACCCCAAATTATTACAAATTTTTGAAGGCGGGGGCGGAGTTATGCCCATATTTATACCAAAATTGTATGGAAATTTTTAAAGTCAAATTTTAAAATATATATATATATATATTCAATGTCAAGAATTAAAATTTGATTTTGCATGCTGTGTCAAAAATGCATACTATAGTCTTGCTTGAGTCACAAATTTGATTTATTTAACCCTTGGCTATATTTATTTATTTTTAAATTAATAAAATAAATATTGCTTATATTTATCATATTAATAAATGTATTTTATAAGAAAATATAACTACATTCGATTTTACAGATAAAATTTCAGCATAAAATATTTTTCTTCTTGTTTTTGGTATTATAAACTGTCAAAAACCAAAATAAACTAATTGGTTGAAATATAGAATCTAGTATATATGCAATGGATAAAAAGAGAAATAAAAAATCTGGTGCTCAAAACAGAGCTGCTAAGAAACAGCGCACACAGGAAGAAGACTTTCTCTGGCAAGGAATGCAGGCATTTTTAAATATAACTGAGTCTAGTCAAGTGACACCTGCCACTGAAACACTGTCAGCTGTTACTGTAGCTGAAACACTCAATTCTAGTCAAGTTGTTGAAACAAGCACATCTTTCACTGAAGCTGAAACATTGCAGTCTAGTCATAGTGATGACTCTGATGAGATAGATCACATCACTGTTACCAAAAAACTTCAGTCTGGTCAATTTGCTGAGTCAGCCACATCTGTCACTGAAAATAGCAGGTAATTGTAAGCACAAAAGTTTCTAAAAATAAATTTATAAAATTCTAATGAATAACAGTCTCTTGCTATTTTTTCCTTAAATATAAAATATGTATATTAACCATTCCAGCTCTGATGATGATGACCAGTGGTGTAGTCGTAATTTCTTCAGTGAGGTAACGCAGTAGGGTAACGCTAAAAGTAAAATAAAACCAGTAGGGTAACGCTAAAAGTAAAATAAAACCAGTGGGGTAACGCCGTTACCTTGCGTTACCCCCGGACTACACCACTGGTGATGACAAAGAAAAACAACATGCAGTACATGCACCGCGTTGTGTACCTAATCAATCAGAGTCGATCAAATCTAGTCAAGAAGCTGTTGATACAACAAATGAATCTATTTTCAAATCTGACAAAATTGATCCTACAGCACTAATACATTCTAAGCACAGGTGATTTTATTTTTATCGTTCACTAATATTAAAATATAATTCCTAAAAATTATAATGTGCATAAATAAAGGTTATTTTTGCTATTTAAGTTCTACCTATCTTAGTCATAAAATAAATAAAGGCAATTTATCTTTTCTCTCAATCTCAGGTATAGTGCTGATGTAAAACGACACGTGCTGAGCTGTAAAACTAATCAACCAGATGATAAGCACCTTTCAAAAAGAGGAAATGTCATTGGTGGTCGCAAACGTCATTATTCACATGGTGTTTTTTACAACACCAACAAGCTAGTTCGCCATTGGTTGTCCTATTCTGAGACAAAAGATGCGCTTTTTTGTATCACATGTATACTGTTTACTGATAACAGTCTGCGAGGAGAAAATGAACGATCTAAACAAGGGAATTCATTTACAAATGCTGGTTTTTCTGATTGGAAGCACCAATGGGAAGGAGTAATGAAACATGAAACTTCAAATAGTCATAGAATGGCTGTTGTTGCCAGATTGATGTTTCTGAGAGAGTTCAATCTCCAATGCATTGTTGAAACAAAGTGAGTCTGAAGAGAATTTGAGAAAAGCTGCAGTTATAAAGAACAGGACGTTTGTGCACAGATTGTCAACGCTATACGTTACCTTGGTATACAATCTTTGGCATTCAGAGGTCATAGAGAATCACTGGATTCAGATGAGAACAGAGAAATTTTTTTGGAATTGCTTGATTTTCTTGCTGTGTATGATTCAAGTACTAGAGAGCAGATAGAAAAGGTTCTTCATCAACGGCAGGAAACTGAGAATCAGGGCCGTGGTTCCAAGCTAACTTTTTTGAGTAATGATACTCAAAGGAAGATAAATGAGGTAATTGGAGAAGAAATAACAATCAAAATTATAAAGAAAATGAAAAAAGCTATTGCATGGTCCATCATTGTTGACACATCTCCTGATGTATCACATTAAGAACACGTTAGTATTTGTGTTCATGTTGCTGTGGATGGTGGTGTTTGTGAGCATTTGCTGTGCCTACAACATGCTTCAAATACTACATCAGAAATGCTTTTGAGTTTGGTAAAGTCTGCTTTTTCTGACCGTAATGTTGACTGTTATGAGACTCTTGTTGCCCAGTCATATGATGGTGCTGCGAACATGATTGTGTGCTATGGCGGATTACAGGCGCTAATCAGACGCGATATCGATGAGCAAGTTATATATGTTCACTGCAATGCACACATCCTCAGTTTGGTACTTTCAGATGTTTCTCAGCGTCTGTTGATGCTGTTACTCTTTTTGGAACACTGAAGACATTATATGTTATGTTTACACAATCTAATCGCATGCATTCACTTTTTGAAGATACTCAAAAGGAATCAGGTTTGGACAGTACGCTGGACGGCTCGTGAATTTTCTCTAGATGTATTCATATCTACTGTAGATACACATCGATATGTGAAACCTTGAATGAGATCACTACATCTCAAGAGTTTAGTCAGAAACAGCGTTCGGAAGCAGCTGGTCTACTTCACATCGTTCAGAGTCGAGTATATCTGGCAACAGCTTGCCTGTTTCATAAAATATTCATGATAACAGTCCCACTCAGTCGCTATCTACAGACAGTCAATGTGGATGTCGTCAGAGCACTTCATATGGTCTCAGCTTCGATGCAGCAGCTACAGAAGATTCGCGATGACCCAGCTACTGTTATTGCTGCTGTCGAAGAAATCGACGATAAAGCACAGTGGCCAGTCATACGCGCACGTAAAACGAAGAGACAGATCAATGAGAATGATACTGAAATCACTGAAAATAGTCAGGCAAAATAGACACGTGAAACATTTTACACTGTTCTAGACAAAATTAACTCGGCAATGAACGATCGATTTTCTGCAAATCGAAGTGTATTAAAATCAACACAAAAATTTTGTCCAACAAATTTCTCTAATATTGGTGCTCAAATTTCTACACTGGAGAATGAGAGCGATGAATTTTGCAGTTTGTGGAACGTCGTACTTACAGGGTGTGGTCTTATAGAGAGCTCTCTTGCAATTCAGTTTGGTTGTTTAGATACAAGATTGTTGCATCGTGCAATAGTCCAGGTTGTGTTGTTGTTGCAAGGTTGAGAAAGAAGACCATAAATAGTGCCCCCTTTTGTTTTTATCTTAAATTCATACAACTGAGGCTTAAGGTAGGTCCACATCGAGTCAGCAACCCTGAGGTAGGACCTAATAGGATCTCAAATCCGTAACTTTTAATTTTAGCCTAACTTGGGCTGTAGGTTGAACTGGCCCTTTAGAACTTGGCCGTTCACGGCTCAGCTGGGATTTTGAACCCAACAAATAAATAAATAACATGGTCCTTCAGAACCGGATTCTAGCCCAAGACTGAGTCAGTGACTATTTTTCAGCAAAGTTCTGATTGTGCAAATTGTAGCCCAAGTTAGGCCTAGACGGATTGAGTATTATTGAATTAAGGTCCCAGGGTAGAAGGTTTGGTCGCCCAATTGCGAAACTTGGCCACTCGACTGCCGTTGTTTTTGGCCTACATTTTTACCGGTTTGGTTAATTTGGTTTATTATTGAATTAAGGTCCCAGGGTAGAAAGTTTGGTCGCCCAATTGCGAAACTTGGCCACTCGTCTGTCGTTGTTTTTGGCCTACATTTTACCGGTTTGGTTAATTTTGGTTTATTATTCGTAGGCGAAGGTTGCAGACTTCGGTGCGCCAGTTACTTGGGAGGAAAATTTGGTATTCCATACTGGTGGTTGGTTAGTACCCCACCCAGCAATTCAGTTTATTTGAAAAAAGCAAAATTTACGTTTGATCAGTTTGGTTAAGTATTTCTGCCAATTCAGCTCATTTGGCATTGAGCCCAATTGTTGTTTGCATTGAAGATGAGTGCATCTGAATTGAACAAGTTTAAAAAAAGGAGAAGCGCCTACAAAGGTCTAATTACAAAGTTCATTGCCACTATAGATTGTGCCATAGAGCAAGAGGATTTAAGATTAGTGACTGCGCAGCTTTCCATATTAGAAACTAAAAAGGTTGCTCTAAGTGAAGTAAATGTTAAAATTGAGGCTCTTATAGAAGAGGATGAAATAGAAAATAACATAATTTACTTTGAAGAGATTATTGATGATATAATTAAAGTATGCCACCGAGCAAAAGAGTTTAGCAGCTCATTACAGTTAGAGACCAGGTCTAATAATGAAACACAACACTCAACAAATGATGTTTGTGAAGTTAAGGTTAACAGATCTGCAGTTCAATTGCCGAGGCTTGTACTCAAAAAATTTTCTGGGAGTATTCAGGAATGGCAAGGATGGGCAGACAGTTTTCAATCAGCAGTTCATTCTAGTCAAGTGTTAAGTGCGGTGGAGAAGTTTAATTATTTGCAGTCCCTCTTGGAAGGGGAGGCAGCAAAGACAATAGCAGGATTAGCATTAACAGAGGCTAATTATAATGTGGCTTGGGATATATTAAAGAAACGGTTTGGTAAGCCAGAGATCTTAATTAAAAGCCACCTCCGTGAACTTTTAGCTATACCTCCTGTTAATAATCCTAATAGTGTCAAGGAGTTACGGCAGTTATATGATGAATTTGAAGTTAGAACTAGGTCCCTGGACAACTTGGGTGTAGGAATGGAAAGGTATGGTATAATGTTGGTTACTATACTGGAGTCTAAATTGCCTAGCTCAATTTTGCTTGAATTAAGTAGAGGACACTCTACAGAACATGTGTACATCCCCCTTCAGCAAATGTTAAGTCTTTTAGGTACAGACAGAGCTGGGCAGTATTTAAATACATTTGTATTTAAATACGTATTTAAATACATTTGTGTATTTAGAACTGTATTTATAAATACATTGTTTTTCATGTATTTAAATATAGTATTTAAATACTTTAATGAGTATTTAAATATAATGTATTTAAATACTCAAAATATAAAAATGTAAATACTTTTACGGGTTTAATACACGTTCTGTACTAGCACAGTACGACGCGTCGACAGTGTAGTACAGCATGGTTCATGTTTCAACGTGTCAGTTCAATCAGTTGTGTGCCACTCTTAGTCGAAAGCGGTTGATTTCTTTATCGTGTGCGTGTCATGGCTTCAACAAGCAAATCCGGTGAATCAAACAGTGATATATCTGCAGATAACAATTTAGTGCACCCTCTGTTTGATGGAAAATACTTTAAAATTAAATCTAAAGACGGTAATAAGGTAAAGTGCACCTGCTTGCTGTGTAAACACGAAGTCTCTGCTGCAAGCAATGCTACAACGAATCTGCACATTCATCTGAAGGTAAGTGTTTTTTTAGACATCAAAAAATATCTTGAAATTGAGCGAATAATCGTACAAAACGGCTCTGCCTTAAGTGGGCCTGTGTAACTAACTCGTTGCAATCAATCCAATTTGCGATGGAAAATTCATTGATGAAAAAGCTTTTAAAATCGTCTGATCTATCGAGTGGTGTATTTATTTCGAAATTCACCGTGTCCCCTAAAGTAGAAATTTATCAAAACATGAATTAGTGAATGCATATGTTAAAATTTGTATGTATTTAAAATGTATTTACAAATGTATTTAAATACAATTGATGTATTTTGTATTTAATATCTAAATACATTCGTAAAATGTATTTAGTATTTAGTATTTAAATACATTTCTCCCATGTATTTAGTATTTAGTATTTAAATACATTCAATGTATTTATTGCCCAGCTCTGGGTACAGAATTAGCAAGACGAGAGGGAATTGAGTTTGCACAGTGGGATGTTAAACAAGGGGACAAGGGCAGGCACAGCACCAAAGTTTCTGCAAAAAGGAATAACCCAGGTACAGTGTCAGCTCTACATGCATCCTCTGAGAATAAATTAAAGGGAATCAAGGAATGCATATTTTGCGAAGGCAACCACAAATCATATAAATGTGAGGTGGCTGAGGCTTTACCTTTTAAGGAGAGAAAGGACAAGGTAACTAAGTCCACAGCATGTTTTAAATGTTTTTTGAAAGGTCACAGAGCAAGGTTTTGTAAGTTTAAAATTTTGTGCAAAAAATGTCATGGTAGGCATCAGCCATTATTGTGTGAAAACACTCCTAGTAGGCCTACCCCAGCAGTAGAGACATCAGTGGCACATTCCACTGCTATGAAAGGGAGTAAAAGTAAAGGGGGATTATTGCAAACAACTGCAGCCTTATTAATTGGGAATGATGGAGAAGCTACTGTAAGAGTGTTGTTTGATAGTGGTAGCCAGTGTAGCTTTATTAAGACCAGAATTTCCAGAAAATTGAAGTTTAAAGAACTTAAGAGGAAAAATTTAAGAATTTCTGGGTTTGGGGGTTCCGTTCAAAACCGAACCAAATTTAAGAAGGTAGAAGTTCTGGTTAAGGGGTTGTTACCGCAAAGTCCCACTATCAAGGTCCAAGCTGTAGAGATTGAGGAACTTTGTGCTCCAGTCACTATTTGTTTAGATATGGCATGTGTCCAAGAATTGCAAGTTAAAGGAATTAATTTGGGCAATAATAAATTTGAAGGAACAGAAGATATTAGTCTTTTGATTGGAGCTGACTATTATTGGGACTTCATCACTGGTAATATTGTCCGCACATCTCAAGGCCCAGTAGCTATTGAAAGTAAGCTAGGCTGGATGCTACATGGTAGCTATTGCAATGAAATGGAAATTAAGGCTCTTTTTGTTAAGATTGAGGAGAACAGCCATGGTTTGGAAAGGCATTTGAAAGCGTTTTGGGAACTTGAATCCATTGGCATAAAGGACAAACAGGCAAGTACAGTGAACAATGATGTTTTAGAGCAATTTGAAAAAGGGATTGGGTTTAGAGATGGTTGCTATGAAGTTGGCCTCCCGTGGAAGGATTCTTGCAAACCCGGTTCAAACCTTCAGCTAGCTAATCGGAGGTTAATCGGAGGTTGGAGACTTCATTGTACAGGCTAAGAAAGAATGAGGAGTTGTCAATTGAATACAATGATGCCATCCTAAGCTATGTAAGGGAGGGCTATGCTGAAAGGGTGCAAGGTGAGCTGGTGAACCAGGAGGCACATTATCTGCCACACCATGCAGTGGTACGGCGAGACAAAACTACCACTAAAGTGAGGGTAGTTTTTGATGGCTCAGCCAAGGACAAAGGTGGTGTGTCCTTGAATGACTGTTTGGATGCTGGGCCAAATTTAAATGCAGATTTATTTTCCTTGTTACTGAGATTCAGGTTTGGTAGAGTAGCATTGACTGCAGATCTGAAGCAAGCTTTTTTGCGGATAAAGTTAAAACCAGAGGACAGAGATGCAGTAAGGTATCTGTGGGTGGATACGAAAGACTTGTTGGAAAATGAACCTAAGGTTCAAGCATATAGAATGAAGTCAGTGTTGTTTGGCCTCAGCTCTAGTCCATTTCTGTTGGCAGCTACTATGGAGTACCATTTTAAGAAATATTCTGAAGTCTATCCTAACACTATTGAACACATAAGGAAAAATTTTTATGTTGATGATTTGCTGTGTTCCGTGGATAATACAGAAATGGCTAAACAGATATTCATGGAGGCTACAGCTGTAATGAGGGAGGCCGGCATGGAGCTTAGAAAATGGCAGACCAATCATTCTCAATTACAAGAGTTTATGAGTCAGTCCTGTGTAGTACCTGATGCAGCAGAAAGTATTGAGGATTCTGGTATTAAGGAGTTGTGGGCAATAGACGCAAAGGTGCTAGGCATTGTTTGGCAGCAAGGAGATGATTTGTTTACCTTCAATGGGAAATCTTTAGTAAAGCTGGCTGAGAATGAGACAAGGTGGACAAAACGTACAGCTCTAAGTTTGGCTTCAAAGGTCTTTGATCCTCTTGGATTCCTGGCTCCATTTGTGATAAAGTAAAAAATTTGGTTTCAGAGCCTCTGGGAAATTGGACTTGGTTGGGACCAAGAGTTACCTGATCATATGGTGATAAGGTGGAAATATTGGTTCAAAGAATTGGCACATCTTGGAGACATTGAAATCCCAAGATGGTACTTTGGAGAGTTGAACAATAGTCCAGACAATTTGGAGCTGCACATCTTTTGTGATGCAAGTGAGGAAGCCTATGCAACTTGTATTTATATTAGAGGCACATTGCAAGAAGAAGTAAGTTGCAGCTTGGTTGCTGCAAAGAGCAGAGTAGCACCTTTGAAAAGGCTTTCTGTTCCAAGGTTGGAATTGATGGGTGCAGTTATTGCTAGTCGGCTTGCAGTTACAGTGCAAAAGTCTTTGGCCCTCTATGAAATTCCAAGCTATTATTGGACAGACTCCACTATAGTTTGGCTCTGGTTAAGAAGTCAGGCAAGGAAATGGAAACCATTTGTTGCCAATAGGGTGGAGGAAATTCAAGCACACACAGATCCCAAGCAATGGAAGCATTGTCCAGGCACCCAAAACCCCGCTGATTTACCAACACGAGGAATTTCAGTGAAAGATCTTGCACAGTCAAGTTTGTGGTGGAATGGGCCAGAGTGGCTAAAACTTGGAAATGAAAACTGGCCTTCTAATCAGCCTATTGTAGGAGAATGCCAGGCTGAAGAAGCATGGGTGAGTGAGGTGAGAAAATGCACTGTGAACAGTTGTCAAGTTATGCAGCAGGACCACATATTGAGGCTTGAGGACATTAGCAGTCTGAAAAGGTTGTTAAGAGTGACAGCATGGGTATATAGATTTACCAACAATATTAAGGGAGAAACAAGAAGGGAAGGAATTCTGAACAGTAAGGAGATTCAGCAAGCCAGGAAATACTGGGTGGTATATGTGCAGAAGGAAAAATTTGGTGAAGAGAGGGAATTGCTCACCAGCAGTCCATTACAGGTTCTGCCAACACATTCTGCTCTCAAGGGTTTGGATGTGTTTTTGGATCAGGATTTATTGAGAGTAGGAGGTAGACTACAGTTTTCTGGGCTTCCAGAAGAGAAAAGACATCCAATTTTGCTACCTTCTGGGGGGCACTTTGTGGACCTTTTGATCCTGGATACTCATCATAAGCTGTTACATGCTGGAGTTAGAGAAGTGATAATAGAGATCAGACAACAGTTTTGGATTCCCAAAATTAGACAAGTAGTAAAAAAGGTCTTGCATAAATGTGTGGTTTGCAAGCGTTGGAGTGCAAAGCCTTATTATGAAAAGGTGGCTCCACTTCCAAGAGAACGGTGTGTCTATAATGCCCCATTTGATGTAGTGGGAGTAGACTTTGCAGGTCCAGTCTATGTGTATGAGCGAGGGGAGTCTAACAAAGGTTATATATGTCTTTTCACATGTGCTACCACCAGAGCAATCCATTTGGAGTTGGTAAGCAACTTAAGTAGTGATGTATTTCTTTTGGCCTTTAAAAGGTTTGTGAACAGAAGGGGTTTCCCAAATAAAATCATATCGGATAATGCAAAAACCTTCAAAAAGGCGGCAAAGGAACTCCAAGAAGTTTGGTCCTTGCTAAAAGAGAAAGGATTCCAATCCTACTTTTCACACCAAGTGGTACAGTGGGAGTTTATTGTTGAGAGAGCACCATGGTGGGGAGGATTTTGGGAAAGGCTAGTGAGAAGTGTAAAGTGTCCATTAAAGAAACTTTTAGCTAATGCTCATTTGAGCAAAGAAGAATTCTGCACTGTTTTATGTGAAGTAGAAGCAATGGTGAACAGTAGGCCTATCACTTTTGTTTATAACAGTATGCAGGATGCAGAGCCATTGACACCAAATCATTTTCTTTGTGGTAAACGATTAACATCAAGCCCCAGTGTGCCAGAAGACTTGCAGTCTATCCAGAGCACTCAAGGAGAGTTAACCAGACGGTTCAGGTACCTTGAAGAGCTACAAGATCAGTTATGGAAGAGGTGGCAGATGGAATACTTGCCAGAACTCAATTATTACCCATCAGGCAAGGTAAAGGGCTCCAATGCAAATTGTATCAAGGTGGGAGAAGTGGTAATGATTGGGGATGAAAGACCAAGGCAATGCTAGAAGCTTGGCATAATTGAAGAGTTGTTTGTTGGCAAAGACAATTTAGTTGGGTCTGCACTGGTAAAGACTTCAGGATGAAAGTTAAAGAGACCTATACAAAAACTCTATGCTTTAGAAATCAGCAAAAACACAGATAGTCAAGATGAAACATTTGAGTTACAGCCTCATGGAGAAGGTTTGGCTAACCTTGCAGAAGGTAATGACAACAATGCCTCTTCGATGGGGAGTGTTAGAAAATCTAGAAGAGGAAGAACCATTGTTGTCCCAAGGCGATATGATGGCTAAGCTGATTGATGCAGCATTGCTTGTATATATTAAGTTAAGGTGTATATATATCCATCTCATAATTGTAAGGTTAGTGAAAAATTCACTTAATTTAGAGCTAGCATTGTTTGAGCTCTCAGGTGGCATCATTTTGGGGCGCTGCGCGTCCTTTCTACTCGTTTGTGGAACGTCGTACTTACAGGGTGTGGTCTTATAGAGAGCTCTCTTGCAATTCAGTTTGGTTGTTTAGATACAAGATTGTTGCATCGTGCAATAGTCCAGGTTGTGTTGTTGTTGCAAGGTTGAGAAAGAAGACCATAAATAGTGCCCCTTTTGTTTTTATCTTAAATTTATACAACTGAGGCCTAAGGTAGGCCCACATCGAGTCAGCAACCCTGAGGTAGGACCTAATAGGATCTCAAATCCGTAAGTTTTAATTTTAGCCTAACTTGGCTGTAGGTTGAGCTGGCCCTTTAGGACTTGGCCGTTCACGGCTCAGCTGGGATTTTGAACCCAACAAATAAATAAATAACAATTATCAAACACAAAAACGATTTACAGCGCCTACACTGTACTCAATCATGATACGGGTCTTACTGAAGCCTATCCAACTCTTTCAAAAGCATATGGCATATTAGTGGCAATTCCCGCTACATCAGCAACGGCTGAGAGATCCTTTTCAGCACTGAAGCGAATCAAAACGCGCATAAGGAATTCCATGTCGCAGTAGATGCTGCTGGGTACAATGCTGATGTTAGTCGAACGAAATATAGCAAAGAAACTAGACACAGACCGGCTAATTGTTCGATTTGGTCAATCATCTAAATTTCTCTCGAAAGCCCTAATTATGTAGTAGAGACGTTAAGTATTTATTTTCATATACATGACACACACACATGTGCTGTGCTTTCTATTGTTTTAAAACGTTTTGTGCTTTCTATTGTTGTAAGAAGTTTGTAATAATAATAATAATAGTAATAATAATATTTTCTGCATACAAACAACCTATATTTCTATAAATTTATTAACCGAAAAAATCTAACAGTTTGGTCTGTTTATAACGTTCAAAACGAAAAATGTAAACGAATACGTCTCGGTCTCAAAACGGTCAAAAAATGCTAAAATTAAAAATTTCGAATCATTTCGAGAGGGCGCCAAAATGCTCTCTGGCCCTATCAGCGATGAGAGTCCCACCGCACCACTGTTTACCAGTGAGGAATTTCATTCTTTTGTCCACCTAAATGGCATTAGACATGTCCGGTCTAGTGTTTTTCACCCGTCTACTAACGGTCTCGCGGAAAACATTGTCCATACTTTCAAGTCTGCCTTGCGTCATTCTCATGGGGAGGAAATGCATGTGGTGTTGGATAAATTTTTGTTTAAATATCGACTAACACCTCGCACAACGACGGAGGTGTCTCCTTCTAAACTCAAGATTGGCCGGGGAATTCGTTCAGTTTTCGATCTGTTACCTCCAAACGAAACGTTTCAACACGACTTTTACACCATCAGGCCATCAGGAAAAACAGAATCTGCATCACGACACTAAAAAAAGGAGAGTTATAGAAGCGCAACCTAATGATCCAGTTTCATTCGCAACTATGGGGCTGGGCCAAAATGGATTCCTGCAACGGTACAGGAGAGAACGGGCCCTGTTTCCTTTAAGTGCTAACTAGAAGATGGTCTTCTCTTAAACGCCATTAGGACCAGATATGGGAACGTGAATTGCAGGATTACTAGAGTCCTCCGGAAGGGAGACCCGATTCTCCTGAAAATGGTTCAAATCGCCCAGCTATACAGGTTGCACCTATTCCTACTGCATCGTCTAGGGTCTCATCCCCTGATAGACTCAACTTGTAGGGGAGGAGTGAGGTGACGTGTATATATATATATATATATATATATATATATATATATATATGTATAATCTAAACGTCACTAAAAGAAAGCTGAATGGCAACACAAAAAGATAAACAGCGGGACGCGGTCTGTGCGTTTATTGGGCTGCCCTAAACAGCATGTATTTTTGTATCTGCAGAAATCGTTGATTCTAGATTTAATTTGGTGATGCTTCGAAAGTGACTAGGGGTAATGTCTATAGCTTCTAAATTAGAGAATAGGAAATAAGTGGGTCGACATTGGGATGATGGCACAAAAGGGTAGGCCCTAAAGAAGATCTAAATCAAAGTACCTGTGAGTACTTTTTATGTCTATTTGATAACCTAATACCTAACGGGGTCTAACCAGTGGCGGATAGCCCTATAGGCTGCACAGGCTGAAGCCTAAGGCCCGGATGTCTTAGGGGCCCGCCAAAAACATGTGTATAAGTAAAAAAAAACAATCAAACAAAAGTATTTATTTCGGAAAATGAGATACATAAAAATTGAAATACATATATAATAATAGAAATATTTAAAATTGTAATTTGCGACATTTTTTGCCTGCGAATTCATTAATAATATCCTGACAGTCAATTTTATGCAAATGCTCCTACTCGATGTGCATCAATGACAAGTAGTTCAACCTTTCGTCTTTCATTGTTGACCTTAGGTAGTTCTTGTTTTGTGCGCTATTATGCATTACTCCCTCAATGAAAATTAAATTTTTATAGTATATGAATAAAAGGGCCCGATCATACATACTAAGCCTAAGGCCCAGAAAATGTTAATCTGCCCCTGGGTCTAACCCCCCCTCCTCCACGTTATTACACATGTTTTATTACAGATTTCATATTTACAAAATAGATAAAAATATCATATCATCCCTTACCATATTTACACAAACTACTTCCCCATATTACCAAATTTAAACACTGTTAATCATGTCCTGATTGGCAGTGTTGGAGTCCTCGAGGCCGGCCTCGATGCCGATTTTCCACGGCCTTGGCCTCGCTATGTAATGCCTCGGCCTTGTCCTCGGCCTCGGCCTTGTCCTCGGCCTCGGCCTTGGCCTCGACACCTTCTGGCCTCGAAAAATACGCCGAGGCCGGTCGAGGCCGCCCGTTTTGAATTAATTTTTATATTGGATATTTTTATTTCAATAAGAGTGGTGAGAACACCATCTTTCTCTCGCGATCAGACAGGTAGCTATAACTAAGTAATAAGTAACACAATGTCGTTTATGTTAGAATACAAATTTAATAAATTAATTTATAATACAAATAATTAATCAGTGGGGAATGGCGTATAGGAGCGATGGAGCGATCGCTCCCCCTTGCATGAAACGATAAATATTAATTTAACAGAAAAAAATATTAATTTTAAGATATTAAAATAAATATTCTTAAAATATATTTTAAAAATTCATGTGACATGAAACTTATAGCATAGCTTCAAACAGCGTACCACTGTTTGAATACAAAATAATATTGCAGCCGGATGGAGCGATAAATTTTTTGCTCAAGTAAATATAAATTATATGTTACTGCTGTAATGAAAATATAAGTGGAACAATCGCGAATTTTTTTTATAATAAGTTTATTTTTGCTAATAGTTACTTCAGTAATAATGATATAAGCCATTTATATGTATTTTATTGAAATTATTACTTATTTGTAATTAACTAGAATTGTACGTCTGGCAGAGCCGCATATGTTGTTAATACACGTACTCTTGTCAGTCTTGGGAGCGACAGTTGAATTCGCTCTAGCCTATTGTGAGTCCGTATTGTCGTACAGTGGTACATTATTTTTATAATCAAATACTGACAAATAGTCTTGTTATTTGAAGTGTTATAATTATAATCATAACGTGAGTAATTTATTCAACAATTATTTTTATATTTTATTAAAATATTTTTTTAATACAAATTTATGGCTTCCTTTGGCATACTGTATAAGTACCGTAAGGAATCACCATGTGATTGTTTATATACTAGAATTTTAAAAATTAATCGTACAGTAATAACTGACAACATTGATGAGTGCATAATGTCATTTACTGTCTTTTACAGTTTTACTATTGTCATTTACAATACTGTGCCGATTCTCATCTCATCTGCGCTTCTAACTTAATAATGTCTGCAAATTCTCGAATCATCCAATTTGGATACTTCGAGCATGAGATATTTGAAGAAAATGGAAAGAAAAAACATAGAGCAAGGTGCAAGTTTTGTGAGGCAAAGTCTCCAAAACTTAGTGAGTTCTACGGTACCACTTCCAATTTTACAAGGCACCTGAAACGTGTACACAAAGCAGAGTAAGTGCATGTACAAATTGCTATCAGTTTTGAAATCATTGGGTCTGCAATGCCTTAACAAAGTAGAGGTTGAGATTTTTGCTTATTTTGCTTGTTGTTGATATTTGCTTGTTTTGAACTTGAACTTACATTTATGTTCATTCTGCAGGTGGCAAGAATATGCTAAGGGAAAAACAACCATCAACGACAACTCGCAACAGAATCTCAATGCGTTTTTTTCTATGTCTAGTGATGGAGAACCAATGAAATACAAGCAAAATAATCAACGGCAGAGGCTGATCTCTGAGGAAGTAGTGAGGTCCATGGTAGGATGCAGCCTACCACTTTCCATTGTTGAGGACAAGCACTTCCGGAACCAGGGCCGGATTAAGACCTTTAGAGGCCCTAAGCACTTAAAAGATTTTGGTGCCCCATATATATGTAATTCAAAATATAAACAAAAATAAACCATAAAATAAAATTTTATTTTTTGAAATTAAACAAAACTTACAGTAAGATGGAAAATAATGTTTATTTTTGTATACTTCCACTTCATTTATATTTGAAAAGTTTTCTCCTACTTTTTTTAATTGCAAAGTCTTTGATCAGATCCTCAAAACTAATCTTACGTAACACATCTGCTTCTATACTTAGTAGAGATAAGGCATCCAGCTTGCCTTGTTGCATAGTTGTTCTGTTGGTATTTTTAATATACTTCAACTGAGAAAATGAACGCTCAGCTGAGCAATTTGTGACCATTAATGTTAAAAATATACGAAAGGCAATTTCTACATTTGGGAAGGCACACTCAATATTGTCTTCTACAATTATTTTATAAAGTTCAGCATGACTGAATCTTGTTTTTACATTTACTATAGCACACGAAAATATTTAATCTATATGTATTTTTAATATGGCGCTCAAAGATTTGATATAAACAAAATAATAGCGCAAAGCGTAAAGTGTGTGATTACAACGAAATATATTTATTCTCTCAAAAGGGTTGTTGTTCACTACAAATTCAAACAATGAAAAAAAATAAATACTATATATGAATATATATAATTCAGTTTTCAACAGCTTATAGGCTATAAGCCGCGATTATAATAGTATAATAAATCCATGGTAAATCCGACAATGGAAAATTTCTGTAGTGCCCCCCTTCCCTTGATGCCCTAAGCACGGGCTTATTTTGCTTAATGGTTAATCCGGCCCTGTCCGGAACCTTCTGCAAGTTTTGGATCCAAGGTAAATGAAATGTTTTTTTGCTCCCCTCTATCCTCAAGGGGCATGATTATGCCTTGCTGAACTCCATCTTACAGAGCAGCATAGGCTTGGTGCATTTATTTCATTTAAAAACTGTTAACGTTTGAATATTTTTTGTTGGAAATTTTAGGAATCAGCCCATGGCAAGGTCAACATTGACAAGTCAGACACTTCCCAAGTTGAGAGCTGAAGGAATCAAGAAGGTCATGGACTTGCTGTCCCACCATAGCAGTATCTCCTTGACGACTGACATATGGACTGATAGGACCATGCGCAGCTACTTGGGTGTAACAGCGCACATCATGGGCACAAACCCTAGAACTAGAAATTATGGGTTGTTGTCTGTTCTCCTGACCTGCCAGCGCTTCCATGGGAAGCACACAGGGGAAAGAATTGCACAAGCATTTGAAAGCATTCTGGAAGATTATAACATAGGAGCAAAGGTTGGTTAAGGCTGTCATTGTTAGGGTTTTAAACTGTCAATGATAAATAGAGATAAATGCACCAGCTATAGCATTACTTTTTTTTGCTATTTCAGGTAGAGTACATAGTCACGGACAATGCTGCAAACATGAAAAAAGCTTTCAAGGTTCAATTTCCAGTAGAAGTAGAGGGTAATGAAGAGACAGCTTTTGAGGAGGACATTGAGGAGGACCAGGAAGTGGAAGATGAGACACTTTGGGAGGAGCTGGACGAAGAAGATGAAGCTCATGTTGACGCTGCATTGAGAACAAGGCAGCGGATATCTTGCTTCGCCCACACACTTCAACTTGTGGTTCGTGACGGGTTAGCAGACATGAAGTGTGTCAGCCGAGCGATCGCCAAAGTTACGAAGATCTCCACTCTCTTACACAAGAGTTCTGTTTTCAAAGAAAGGTGAGTAACGGTTTCAGAGCTGCCAACTACTATGGATTTTCCATATTTTGTTTGGTAAGGTTGGCAGCTCTGCCTTTTCAATTGTCTGGTGTGAGTGTGAATGGAAGACATTAAAATGCCTTTCTTATTTCTAGGTTTGAAGAAAAGTTTGGAGATGGCCGAACCATACCTGCAGCAGTGGCTACTCGCTGGAACTCAGTATACCACCAGCTTCGGTCACTGCTGGGGATGGAAGGAATGGACCTCAAGAAATTGGCTGAGGTGTGCGATACCCAAGAGTTTGCTCATGCTCTTCTGATTCGTCACGAGTGGGGGCAGTTAACTGAGCTGTGCAAAATTCTGGAGCCATTCGCCGAAGCCACCAACTTGACTCAGGGTAAGAGTTTTAGTGGCGCAAACATCCCCTGAACAATCAATCAAATTTACAATGTATAAATAACTTTGTCATTTGATTGGTGGTAATTAGTTCAAAATCGTTCATCAATGTAAATTTTGTTTTTGTTTTACAGGGGATCAGAGTGCCACAATAAGTCAAGTAGTTCCTGTTGTCCTTGATATAAACAGCCATCTCCGCAAGTGGACTGATAATGCAAGGTTTTGTAAAACCCTGGTCACAGCTCTACACACTTCTTTGAAAAAACGTTTCAGAGGGGTGTTTATCAACTGTGGCATGGACACCGATCCAGGCAGTAGAAGCCATCAAGAGCCATTTATTGAAAAACTTTATCTTGTGGCTGCTGTCCTGGATCCACAGTACATGTTGCACTGGGTTGATGCAGACGTGGTGTCACTGGTGTGTGAAGAAGGTCCGGAGAATGCCCACGAAATTCTGAAGAATACTCTAAAAGGTATGTTGAGTTTATGATCAAGAGTGAAAGAGCAAGGGTTGAGAACAGGATCCAAAAAAATAGTTCAGAACTTGTACAAATGTACAATAATTTGAATAAACTTGCAAATTTAATTTTTCTGGACTGATTTCCTTTGCTTTATATTACAGAGATCGTCATAACAGAAGCGGAAAGGTTCTCATCGAATGACGGCGAAGAAGCTGGAGCCCTCTTTTACCACACCTGCAGCGAAGATGATGAAAGCCCTGCAAAAGTGCCCCGTTTGTTGGCCAAATATAAAAGTATAAGGAGTCGCACAAGGTCAAGGAGTCGGGAAAAGGATTGTGTGCGAGTACAGCTTGAGAAATATCTGAGAGATGAAGAGCGGCATGGGATGGATGCAGTGACATTTTGGAAGGAGAAAAGTGAGAGAAACCTCAAGTACCCTTCACTGTATACCCTTTCAAAAAATATTTTGTGTGTGCCAGCCAGCAGTGCTCCGGTGGAGCGTATTTTTAGCCGAGGAGGGATAATAATGCTACCACATCGGGCGAGGCTGTCTCCTCAGATGTTGGAGACTCTTATGTTTTTAAAATGTAATGAGCATATTCTTTGAAAAATAAATGTTAGAGTCATGTGTTTGTGTCAAGTCAATTTCGCAACCAAAAAAGTTGCTGCACAACTGCCTGCTTCTGTTTTACATGCGTGTGTGTAATAACTGGCCTCGGCCTTGGCCTCGGACACTGTGGCCTCGACTTTGGGCCGGCCTCGGACACTGCGGCCTCGGACACTGCGGCCTCGGCCTTGGTCTCGGCCTCGGAGGTCGTGGCCTTGACTACAACACTGCTGATTGGGTTTGGATTTTAGGCAACCCACCCTGTACTCTCACATTTCTAATTTTAGTGTGCAGTGATAACCAATTTGCGCAGTAATAATTTCAATTCGTGCAGTGATAAATTGAAAATCTGCGCAGTGATACATTAGGTTCAATATCGGATATAGAACCTAATTTATTACTGCACAGCTTTTCAGTTTTACCACTGTGCAAATTGAAATTATTACTGCTCAAATTGGTTACCACTGCACACTAAAATTAGATATGCAGTCTCACAGCTTCAGACACTACTGCAATAAGCGCACTGATAGATGGAAGCTGCAGGGAATTGTGTGATTTAGTACTTGTATGAAAAAACTATATAAGGTTATGGGTTGATTGCTAATTAACTTGGTCATCCGATGGAAATTTCCATCAGATCTTAATGCTAAGTTGACGGCAAAAACCCTACGTCTTTTCGTTAAGAAATTGTGTTTGTGGAGGTCCTCAAAAGACCTCGTAAAGTAGTTTGTTTGGTTAACGTTAAATTTATTTGCCTTCGGTATTTAGCGCTGCCTAATGGTAAAGAAAGAAACTATCATACCTTATTATTTTGTTGGATCTCGCTTCTGGTTGTAGGGCGCGCGGCTGCCTATCGCGCCTCTCGATGTATGTGATAGGCAGTGGCGGCTCGTGACTAAAAATTCTAGGGGTGCTGTCTCTAAGAATGGGTTGAAATAATTACTGAAATAAAAGGATGAGCATTGAGCAATGAATAAAAGTTTCAAAATTTATTGAAAAAGTTATTCAGTGAGCTCATCCTTATATTGTTATTGATTATTTCAATTGTAAATAAAAAATGTAGGGGTACTGCAGTTCCGCAGTGCCTATCGACGAGCCGCCACTGGTGATAGGGTTACTCAAGGAGTTTATTCAGTTGAATTAATACAGGGAATTCACTATGCCTGAATACCTGAAGGAATAGGCCTATCCTTTTGTGTTATTAGTTTTATTTTATTAGTTTTTCACTCAGAATTTGTAGGAAGATTAAATACGTCTTCCCTTCCCTTGAAGTAATTTTCATGAATCAGCGATGGAAAATTTGTATACGAAAAAATACGTTTTTCTTGTTATGCAGGCCCAATGCCTACATATTGGGTTCTATGTATGACAATTCTGTCGTTATTTAATACAATAAATTACTAATTTGTATTTAATTATGAAATAAAGGTACCACATACGATACCATATTGTAGGCGTGTATAAGCCTGGGTTTGAATTAGGTTTTGTTATGAACTGTAATGTAAAGTGTATGACAGGCATATATAGTTTTTCCATATCTTGCAAGGCAAATTGTGATAAGTGTTATATTTTATTTTATTGGGTTCAGAATCCCAGCTGAGCCCTGAACGGCCAAGCTCTGAAGGGCCAGTTTAACCAACAGCCCAAGTTAAGCTAGACTAAAACTTACGGACTTGAAGGTCCTATTAGGTCTTACCTCAGGGTTGCTGACTCGATGTGGCCTACATTAGGCCTCAGTAGCATAAAATTAAGATAAAAAACAAAATGGGCACTATTTATGGTCTTCTTTCTAAACCTTGCAACAACACACAACCTGCACCATTGCACGATGCAACAATCTTGTATCTAAACAACCAAACTGAATTGCAAGAGAGCTCTCTATAAGACCACGCCCTGTAAGTGCCGCATTCAACAAACAAGTAGGAAGGACGCGCAGTGCCACCAAAAAAATGATGCCACAAGAGTGCCCAAACAATGATGCCACAAGAGCCCAAAAATGCTAGCTCGAAATTAAGTGAATTTTTCACTAACCTTACAATTATGAGATGGATATATATACACCTTAACTTAATATATACAAGCAATGCTGCATCAATCAGCTTAGTCATCATATCGCCTCTTCTAGATTTTCTAACACTCCTCACCGAAGAGGCATTGTTGTCATTACCTTTTGCAAGTTTAGCCAAGCCTTCTCCATGAGGCTGTAACTCAAATGTTTCATCTTGACTATCCGTGTTTTTGCCGATTTCTAAAGCATAGAGTTTTTGTATAGGTCTCTTTAGTTTTCCTCCTGAACTCTTTACCAGTGCAGACCCAACTAAATTGTCTTTGCCAACAAACAAATCTTCAATTATGCCAAGCTTCCAGCATTGCCTTGGTCTTTCTTCCCCAATCACTACCACTTCTCCCACCTTGATACAATTTGCATTGGAGCCCTTTACATTGCATGATGGGTAATAATTGAGTTCTGGCAAGTATTCCATCTGCCACCTCTTCCATAACTGATCTTGTAGCTCTTCAAGGTACTTGAACCTTCTGGTTAACTCTTCTTGACTGCTTTGTATAGGCCAATCGTCTGGAAAACTTCTAGAAGTCTTCTAGCAAACTGGGGCTTGATGTTAATCGTTTACCACAAAGGAAATGATTTGGTGTCAATGGCTCTGCATCCTGCATATTGTTATAAACAAAGGTGATAGGCCTACTGTTTACCATTGCTTCTACTTCGCACAAAACAGTGCAGAATTCTTCTTTGCTCAAATTAGCATTAGCTAAAAGTTTCTTTAATGGACATTTTACACTTCTCACTAGCCTTTCCGAAAATCCTCCCCACCATGGTGCTCTCTCAACAATAAACTCCCACTGTACCCCATGGTGTGAAAAATAAGATTGGAATCTCTCCTCTTTTAGCAAGGACCAAACTTCTTGGAGTTCCTTTGCAGCCCTTTTGAAGGTTTTTGCATCATCCGATATGATTTTATTTGGGAAACCCCTTCTGTTCACAAACCTTTTAAAGGCCAAAAGAAATACATCACTACTTAAGTTGCTTACCAACTCCAAATGGATTGCTCCGTTGGTAGCACACATGAAAAGACATATATAACCTTTGTTAGACTCCCCTTGCTCATACACTGGACCTGCGAAGTCTACTCCCACTACAACAAATGGGACAGTATAGACACCGTTCTCTTGGAAGTGGAGCCACCTTTTCATAATAAGGCTTTGCACTCCAACGCTTGCAAACCACACATTTATGCAAGACCTTTTTTACTACTTGTCTAATTTTGGGAATCCAAAACTGTTGTCTGATCTCTATTATCACTTCTCTAACTCCAACATGTAACAACTTATGATGAGCATCCAGGATAAAAAATTTCACAAAGTGCTTCCAAGAAGGTAGCAAAATTGGATGTCTTTTCTCCTCTGGAAGCCCAGAAAACTGTAGTCTACTTCCTACTCTCAATACTTCCTACTCTCAATAAATCCTGATCCAAAAACACATCCAAACCCTTGGGAGCAGAATGTGTTGGTAGAACCTGTAATGGACTGCTGGTGAGCAATTCCCTCTCTTCACCAAATTTTTCCTTCTGCACATATACCACCCAGTATTGCCTGGCTTGCTGAATCTCCTTACTGTTCAGAATTCCTTCCCTCCCTTCTTGTTTCTCCCTTAATGTTGTCTGTAAATCTATATACCCATGCTGTCATTCTTAACATTTTCAGACTGCTAATGTCCTCAAGCCTCAATATGGGGTCCTGCTGCATAACTTGACAACTGTTCACAGTGCATTTTCTCATCTCACTCACCCATTCTTCTACAGCTGGCATTCTCTTACAATAGGCTGATTAGAAGGCCAATTTTCACTTCCAAGTTTTAGCCACTCTGGCCCATTCCACCACAAACTTGAGTGTGCAAGATCTTTCGCTGAAATTCCTCGTGTTGGTAAATCAGCTGGGTTTTGGGTGCCTGGACAATGCTTCCATTGCTTTGGATCTGTGTGTGCTTGAATTTCCTCCACCCTATTGGCAACAAATGGTTTCCATTTCCTCGCCTGGCTTCTTAACCAGTGCTAAACTATAGTGGAGTCTGTCCAATAATAGCTTGGAATTTCATAAAGGACCAAAGACTTTTGCACTGTAACTGCAAGCCGACGAGCAATAACTGCACCCATCATTTGCAACCTTGGAATAGAAAGCCTTTTCAAAGGTGTTATTCTGCTCTTTGCAGCAACCAACGTGCAACTTACTTCCTCTTTGAATGTGCCTCTTATATAAATACAAGTTGCATAGGCTTCCTCACTTGCATCACAAAAGATGTGCAGCTCCAAATTGTCTGGACTATTGTTCAACTCTCCAAGATGTGCCAATTCTTTGAACCAATATTTCCACCTTACCACCATATGATCAGGTAACTCTTGGTCCCAACCAAGTCCAATTTCCCAGAGGCTCTGAAACCAAATTTTCTACTTTATCACAAATGGAGCCAGGAATCCAAGAGGATCAAAGACCTTCGGAGCCAAACTAAGAGTTGTACGTTTTCTCCACCTTGTCTCATTCTCAGCCAGCTCTACTAAAGATTTCCCATTGAAGGTAAACAAATCATCTCCTTGCTGCCAAACAATGCCTAGCACCTTTGTATCTATTGCCCACAAGTCCTTAATACCAGAATCCTCAATACTTTCTGCTGCATCAGGTACTACACAGGACTGACTCATAAACTGTTGTAACTGAGAATGATTGGTCTGCCATTTTCTAAGCTCCATGCCAGCCTCCCTTATTATAGCTCTAGCCTCCATGAATATCTGTTTAGCCATTTCTGTATTATCCACGGACCACAGCAAATCATCAACATAAAAATTTTTCCTTATGTGTTCAATATTGTTAGGATAGACTTCAGAATATTTCTTAAAATGGTACTGCATAGTAGCTGTCAACAGAAATGGACTAGAGCTGAGGCCAAACAACACTGACTTCATTCTATATGCTTGAACCTTAGGTTCATTTTCCAACAAGTCTTTCGTATCCACACACAGATACCTTACTGCATGTCTGTTCTCTGGTTTTAATTTTATCTTCAAAAAGGCTCGCTTCACATCTGCAGTCAATGCTACTCTACCAAACATGAATCTCAGTAACAAGGAAAATAAATCTGCATTTAAATTTGGCCCAGCATCCAAACAGTCGTTCAAGGACACACCACCTTTGTCCTTGGCTGAGCCATCAAAAACTATCCTCAGTTTAGTGGTAGTTTTGTCTCGCCGTACCACTGCATGGTGTGGCAGATAATGTGCCTCCTGGTTCACCAGCTCACCTTGCACCCTTTTAGCATAGCCCTCATTTACATAGCTTAGGATGGCCTCATTGTATTCAATTAACAACTCCTCATTTTTTCTTAGCCTGTGCAATGAAGTCTCCAACCTCCTATTAGCTAGCTGAAGGTTTGAACTGGGTTTGCAAGAATCCTTCCAAGGGAGGCCAACTTCATAGCAACCATCTCTATACCCAATCCCTTTTTCAACTTGCTCTAAAACATCACTGTTCACTGTACTTGCCTGCTTTCCTGTTTCTCCTTTATGCCAATGGATTCAAGTTTCCAAAAGGCTTTCAAATGCCTTTCCAAACCATGGCTGTTCTCCTCAATCTTAACAAAAAGAGCTTTAACCTCCATTTCATTGCAATAGCTACTATGTAGCATCCACCCTAACTTACTTTCAATAGCTACAGAACTGTTAGAAAATCTAGAAGAGGAAGAACCATTGTTGTCCCAAGGCGATATGATGACTAAGCTGATTGATGCAGCATTGCTTGTATATATTAAGTTAAGGTGTATATATATCCATCTCATAATTGTAAGGTTAGTGAAAAATTAACTTAATTTAGAGCTAGCATTTTTGAGCTCTTGTGGCATCATTGTTTGGTCACACTGTTGGCATCATTTTGGGGCGCTGCGCGTTGTTTCTACTCGTTTGTGGGATGTCGTACGTACAGGGTGTGGTCTGTTAGAGAGCTCTCTTGCAATTCAGTTTGGTTGTTTAGATACAAGATTGTTGCATCGTGCAATAGTCCAGGTTGCGTTGTTGTTGCAAGGTTGAGAAAGAAGACCATAAATAGTACCCCTTTTGTTTATATTAAATTCATGTAACTAAGGTCTAAGGCCCGCATCGAGTCAACAACCCTGAGGTAGGACCTAATAGGATCTCAAATCCGTAAGTTTTAATTTTAGCTTAACTTGGGCTTCAGGTAGAACTGGCCACTTTAGAATTTGGCCGTTCACGGCTCAGCTGGGATTTTGAACCCAACAAATAATTAAAATAACATGGTCCTTCAGAACCGGATTCTACCCCAAGACTGAGTCAGTGACTATTTTTCGGCAAAGTTCTGATTGTGCAAATTGTAGCCCAAGTTAGGCCTAGACGGGTTGAGTATTATTGAATTAAGGTCCCAGGGTAAAAAGTTTGGTCGCCCAATTGCGAAACTTGGCCAGTCGTCTGTCGTTGTTTTGGCCTACATTTTACCGGTTTGGTTAATTTTGGGTTATTATTGAATTAAGGTCCCAGGGTAGAAAGTTTGGTTGCCCAATTGCGAAACTTGGCCAGTCGTCTGTCGTTGTTTTGGCCTACATTTTACCGGTTTGGTTAATTTTGGGTTATTATTGAATTAAGATCCCAGGGTAGAAAGTTTGGTCGCCCAATTGCTAAACTTGGCCAGTCGTCTGTCGTCGTTTTGGCCTACATTTTACCGGTTTGGTTAATTTTGGGTTATTATTGAATTAAGGTCCCAGGGTAGAAAGTTTGGTTGCCCAATTGCGAAACTTGGCCAGTCGTCTGTCGTTGTTTTGGCCTACATTTTACCGGTTTGGTTAATTTTGGGTTATTATTGAATTAAGGTCCCAGGGTAGAAAGTTTGGTCGCCCAATTGCTAAACTTGGCCAGTCGTCTGTCGTTGTTTTGGCCTACATTTTACCGGTTTGGTTAATTTTTGGTTATTATTGAATTAAGGTCCCAGGGTAGAAAGTTTGGTTGCCCAATTGCGAAACTTGGCCACTTGTCTGTCGTTGTTTTTGGCCTACATTTACCAGTTTGGTTAATTTGGTTTATTATTCGTAGGCGAAGGTTGCAGACCAGTGCGCCAGTTACTTGGGTGGAAAATTTGGTATTCCATATTGATGTTGGTTAGTACCCCACCTAGCAATTCAGTTTATTTGAAAGTAAAATTTGCGTTTGATCAGTTCGGTTAAGTATTTCTGCCAATTCAGCTTATTTGGCATTGAGCCCAATTGTTGTTTGCATTGAAGATGAGTGCATCTGAATTGAACAAATTTATAAAAAGGAGAAGCGCCTACAAAGGTCTAATTACAAAGGTCATTGCCACTATAGATTCTGCCATAGAGCAAGAGGATTTACGCTTAGTGACTGCGCAGCTTTCCATATTAGAAACTAAAAAGGTTGCTCTAAGTGAGGTAAATGTTAAAATTGAGGCTCTTATAGAAGAGGATGAAATAGAAAATAACATAATTTACTTTGAAGAGATTATTGATGATATAATTAAAGTAGGCCTCCGAGCAAAAGAGTTTAGCAGCTCAGTACAGTTAGAGACCAGGTCTAATAATGAAACACAACACTCAACAAATGATGTTTGTGAAGTTAAGGTTAACAGATCTGTAGTTCAATTACCGAGGCTTGTACTCAAAACATTTTCTGGGAGTATTCAGGAATGGCAAGGATGGGCAGACAGTTTTCAATCAGCAGTTCATTCTAGTCAAGTGTTAAGTGCCGTGGAGAAGTTTAATTATTTGCAGTCCCTCTTGGAAGGGGAGGCAGCAAAGACTATAGCAGGATTAGCATTAACAGAGGCTAATTATAATGTGGCTTGGGATATATTAAAGAAACGGTTTGGTAAGCCAGAGATCGTAATTAAAAGCCACCTCCGTGCACTTTTAGCTATACCTCCTGTTAATAATCCTAATAGTGTCAAGGAGTTACGGCAGTTATATGATGAATTTGAAATTAGAACTAGGTCCCTGGACAACTTGGGTGTAGGAATGGAAAGGTATGGTATAATGTTGGTTCCTACACTGGAGTCTAAATTGCCTAGCTCAATTTTGCTTGAATTAAGTACGGGACACTCTGCAGAACATGTGTACATCCCCCTTCAGCAGATGTTAAGTCTTTTAGGCACAGAATTAGCAAGACGAGAGGGAGTTGAGTTTGGACAGTGGGATGGTAAACAAGGGGACAAGGGTAGGCACAGCACCAAAGTTTCCACAAAAAGGAATAGCCCAGGTACAGTGTCAGCTCTACATGCCTCCTCTGAGAATAAATTAAAGGGAATCAAGGAATGCATATTTTGCGAAGGCAACCACAAGTCATATAAATGTGAGGTGGCTGAGGCCTTACCCTTTGAGGAGAGAAAGGACAGGGTAACTAAGTCCACAGCATGTTTTAAATGTTTTTTGAAAGGTCATAGAGCAAGGTTTTGTAAGTTTAAAATTTTGTGCAAAAAATGTCATGGTAGGCATCAGCCATTATTGTGTGAAAACACTCCTAGTAGGCCTACCCCAGAAGTAGAGACATCAGTGGCACATGCCACTGCTATGCAAGGGAGTAAAAGTAAAGGGGGATTATTGCAAACAACTGCAGCCTTATTAATTGGGAATGAGGGAGAAGCTACTGTAAGAGTGTTGTTTGATAGTGGTAGCCAGTGTAGTTTTATTAAGACCAGAATTTCCAGAAAATTGAAGTTTAAAGAACTTAAGAGGGAAAATTTAAGAATTTCTGGGTTTGGGGGTTCCGTTCAAAACCGAACCAAATTTAAGAAGGTAGAAGTTCTGGTTAAAGGGTTGTTACCGCAAAGTCCCACTATCAAGGTCCAAGCTGTAGACATTGAGGAACTTTGTGCTCCAGTCACTACTTGTTTAGATATGGCATGTGTCCAAGAATTGCAAGTTAAAGGAATTAATTTGGGCAATAATAAGTTTGAAAGAACAGAAGATATTAGTCTTTTGATTGGAGCTGACTATTATTGGGACTTCATCACTGGTAATATTGTCCGCACATCTCGAGGCCCGGTAGCTATTGAAAGTAAGCTAGGCTGGATGCTACATGGTAGTTATTGCAATGAAATGGAAGTTAAGGCTCTTTTTGTTAAGATTGAGGAGAACAGCCATGGTCTGGAAAGGCATTTGAAAGCGTTTTGGGAACTTGAATCTATTGGCATAAAGGACAAACAGGCAAGTACAGTGAACAATGATGTTTTAGAGCAATTTGAAAAAGGGATTGGGTTTAGAGATGGTTGCTATGAAGTTGGCCTACCATGGAAGGATTCTTGCAAACCCGGTTCAAACCTGCAGCTAGCTAATCGGAGGTTGGAGACTTCATTGTACAGGCTAAGAAAAAATGAGGAGTTGTTAATTGAATACAATGAGGCCATCCTAAGTTATGTAAGGGAGGGCTATGCTGAAAGGGTGCAAGGTGAGCTGGTGAGCCAGGAGGCACATTATCTGCCACACCATGCAGTGGTACGGCGAGACAAAACTACCACCAAACTGAGGGTAGTTTTTGATGGCTCAGCCAAGGACAAAGGTGGTGTGTCCTTGAATGACTGTTTGGATGCTGGGCCAAATTTAAATGCAGATTTATTTTCCTTGTTACTGAGATTCAGGTTTGGTAGAGTAGCATTGACTGCAGATGTGAAGCAAGCCTTTTTGCGGATAAAGTTAAAACCAGAGGACAGAGATGCAGTAAGGTATCTGTGGGTGGATACGAAAGACTTGTTGGAAAATGAACCTAAGGTTCAAGCATATAGAATGAAGTCAGTGTTGTTTGGCCTCAGCTCTAGTCCATTTCTGTTGGCAGCTACTATGCAGTACCATTTTAAGAAATATTCTGAAGTCTATCCTAACACTATTGAACACATAATGAAAAATTTTTATGTTGATGATTTGCTGTGTTCCGTGGATAATACAGAAATGGCTAAACAGATATTCATGGAGGCTAGAGCTATAATGAGGGAGGCTGGCATGGAGCTTAGAAAATGGCAGACCAATCATTCTCAATTACAAGAGTTTATGAGTCATTCCTGTGTAGTACCTGATGCAGCAGAAAGTATTGAGGATTCTGGTATTAAGGAGTTGTGGGCAATAGACGCAAAGGTGCTAGGCATTGTTTGGCAGCAAGATGATGATTTGTTTACCTTCAATGGGAAATCTTTAGTAGAGCTGGCTGAGAATGAGACAAGGTGGACAAAACGTACAGCTCTTAGTTTGGCTTCAAAGGTCTTTGATCCTCTTGGATTCCTGGCTCCATTTGTGATAAAGTAGAAAATTTGGTTTCAGAGCCTCTGGGAAATTGGACTTGGTTGGGACCAAGAGTTACCTGATCATATGGTGGTAAGGTGGAAATATTGGTTCAAAGAATTGGCACATCTTGGAGACATTGAAATCCCAAGATGGTACTTTGGAGAGTTGAACAATAGTCCAGACAATTTGGAGCTGCACATCTTTTGTGATGCAAGTGAGGAAGCCTATGCAATTTGTATTTATATAAGAGGCGCATTGCAAGAGGAAGTAAGTCGCAGGTTGGTTGCTGCAAAGAGCAGAGTAGCACCTTTGAAAAGGCTTTCTGTTCCAAGGTTGGAATTGATGGGTGCAGTTATTGCTAGTCGGCTTGCAGTTATAGTGCAAATGTCTTTGGCCCTCTCTGAAATTCCAAGCTATTATTGGACAGACTCCACTATAGTTTGGCACTGGTTAAGAAGCCAGGCAAGGAAATGGAAACCATTTGTTGCCAATAGGGTGGAGGAAATTCAAGCGCACACAGATCCCAAGCAATGGAAGCATTGTCCAGGCACCCAAAACCCCGCTGATTTACCAACACGAGGAATTTCAGTGAAAGATCTTGCACAGTCAAGTTTGTGGTGGAATGGGCCGGAGTGACTAAAACTTGGAAATGAAAACTGGCCTTCTAATCAGCCTATTGTAGGAGAATGCCAGGCTGAAGAAGCATGGGTGAGTGAGGTGAGAAAATGCGCTGTGAACAGTTGTCAAGTTATGCAGCAGGACCCCATATTGAGGCTTGAGGACATTAGCAGTCTGAAAAGATTGTTAAGAGTGACAGCATGGGTATATAGTTTACCAACAACATTAAGGGAGGAACAAGAAGGGAAGGAATTCTGAACAGTAATGAGATTCAGCAAGCCAGGAAATACTGGGTGGTATATATGCAGAAGGAAAAATTTGGTGAAGAGAGAGAATTGCTCACCAGCCACCCATTACAGGTTCTACCAACACATTCTGCGCTCAAGGGTTTGGATGTGTTTTTGGATCAGGATTTATTGAGAGTAGGAGGTAGACTACAGTTTTCTGGGCTTCCAGAGGAGAAAAGACATCCAATTTTGCTACCTTCTGGGGGGCACTTTGTGGGCCTTTTGATCCTGGATACTCATCATAAGCTGTTACATGCTGGAGTTAGAGAAGTGATAATAGAGATTAGACAACAATTTTGGATTCCCAAAATTAGACAAGTAGTAAAAAAGGTCTTGCATAAATGTGTGTTTTGCAAGCGTTGGAGTGCAAAGCCTTATTATGAAAAGGTGGCTCCACTTCCAAGAGAACGGTGTGTCTATACTGCCCCATTTGATGTAGTGGGAGTAGACTTTGCAGGTCCAATCTATGTGTATGAGCAAGGGGAGTCTAACAAAGGTTATATATGTCTTTTCACATGTGCTACCACCAGAGCAATCCATTTGGAGTTGGTAAGCAACTTAAGTAGTGATGTATTTCTTTTGGCCTTTAAAAGGTATGTGAACAGAAGGGGTTTCCCAAATAAAATCATATCGGATAATGCAAAAACCTTCAAAAAGGCTGCAAAGGAACTCCAAGAAGTTTGGACCTTGCTAAAAGAGGAAGGATTCCAATCCTACTTTTCACACCAAGGGGTACAGTGGGAGTTTATTGTTGAGAGAGCACCATGGTGGGGTGGATTTTGGGAAAGGTTAGTGAG
The DNA here is from genome assembly GCA_023014485.1 of Bathynomus jamesi. NCBI lineage: Eukaryota > Metazoa > Arthropoda > Malacostraca > Isopoda > Cirolanidae > Bathynomus > Bathynomus jamesi. The sequence goes on along the minus strand of JAJOZX010002165.1, from coordinate 308,422 downwards.
AAGTGTAAAGTGTCCATTAAAGAAACTTTTAGCTAATGCTCATTTGAGCAAAGAAGAATTCTCTACTGTTTTATGTGAAGTAGAAGCAATGGTGAACAGTAGGCCTATCACTTTTGTTTACAACAGTATGCAGGATGCAGAGCCATTGACACCAAATTATTTTCTTTGTGGTAAACGATTAACATCAAACCCCAGTGTGCCAGAAGACTTGCAGCCTATCCAGAGCACTCAAGGAGAGTTAACCAGACGGTTCAGGTACCTTGAAGGCGTCTAGTACGACTCATCGCCGCCGACTCATCGCCGCCGACTCATCGCCGCCGATTCATCGCCGCCGATTCATCGCCGCCGACTCATCGCCGCCAACTCATCGCCGCCAACTCAACTCCGAATGCACCGTTGCCAAATAATGTTTTGTATAATTTATTAATCTTTCTTTAGTGCGATGATAGGTACTGAAGGAAATTAAAAACACTTGGAAGAACCATTGAAAACATAACTAATTATATTTATATAATATAACCTGACCTAACCTAACCCAACCTAACCTAACCTAACCCAACCTAACCTAACCCAACCCAACCTAACCCAACCTAACCTAACCTAACCTTCACCAATTAACATTATAGATGCCTTAAACAAAATACAGAAGAGTCGAGATATGTATCTCGAACAACTTGTAGGAGGTCATGCTCCACCTTCAAAGTTAAAAAAATATCGTGATGCTGATGACCGTATATTAAAACTAGTTTTAAGCTTTGAGCAACGATCACCATTAGAATATTTACGTGGGATTGCCTACAATTACCACTAATTAAAATCTGAACCTTTTAATCTTTTTTTAACGTAGTAGAATAAAGAGTTTCTAACGATTTTTAATTTTTTAAAGCTCTAACCTTCAAAAATAAATTTAATTTATTTTTTGAAAAAATGGAGTTGAGTTGGCGGCGATGAGTTGGCTGGAGTTGAGTCGGCGGAGTTGAGTCGGCGGAGTTGAGTCGGCGGAGTTGAGTCGGCGGCGATGAGTTCGCGGCGATGAGTTGGCGGCGATGGATCGTCCCATCCCGTGACAACAATGCCTCTTCGGTGGGGAGTGTTAGAAAATCTAGAAGAGGAAGAACCAGTGTTGTCCCAAGGCGATATGATGACTAAGCTGATTGATGCAGCATTGCTTGTGTATATTAAGTTAAGGTGTATATATATCCATCTCATAATTGTAAGGTTAGTGAAAAATTCACTTAATTTAGAGCTAGCATTTTTGGGCTCTTGTGGCATCATTGTTTGGGCACTCTGGTGGCATCATTTGGGGCGCTGCGCGTCCTTTCTACTCGTTTGTGGAATGCCGTACTTACAGGGTGTGGTCTTATAGCGAGCTCTCTTGCAATTCAGTTTGGTTGTTTAGATACAAGATTGTTGCATCGTGCAATAGTCCAGGTTGTGTTGTTGTTGCAAGGTTGAGAAAGAAGACCATAAATAGTGCCCCTTTTGTTTTTATCATAAATTCATGCAACTGAGGCCTAAGGTAGGCCCACATCGAGTCAGCAACCCTGAGGTAGGACCTAATAGGACCTCAAGTCCGTAAGTTTTTAATTTTAGCTTAACTTGGGCTGTAGGTTGAACTGGCCCTTTAGAACTTGGCCGTTCACGGCTCAGCTGGGATTTTGAACCCAACAAATAAATAAGAAATATCATTCAATTAGGCTAAAATTTGGCATGGAGATGTTTGATACATATAGGAACAGGAGCAGCCATGTGGAGGTAAAAAATTGCAATATATATATATATATATATACATATATACAGGGCGTCCCAAAAAAATGTATACACACTTTAAATAATTATAAAGGCAGTGTTTATTAAAATACATTTCATTTTCAAAATGTAATAGAATCTACAGACATTATTTAATTGTTTTGTCAACGCCTGTTTTCAAACTGACGTCCGTTCTGGTCCAGGCACTGCTGATAACGCGAAGCAATGGAATCGCAAACATCACGAAAATTTCGTTTGGTATTTGTGTGCATTCTCGTTCAATGGCTGCTCTCAATTCAGCGACTGTTGCAGGTTTTATAGCGTAGACTTTGTCTTTTAAGTATCCCCATAAAAAAGTCTAGTGGTGTGAGGTCTGGTGAACGCGGAGGGTATTCTACGAAACCCCTTCGTCCATCCACATCCACATCGTGCCAAGTACCACTCGCAATACTCCACTCTTCGGTCCGGATCATCTTCATTAATAGCATGGACTAATCTTGGAATGTAACTTTTCCATTGACAGCGCTTCAAATGCGTTAGACAGACATTCTGAAATTCCTACCTCACGACTCGCTTGCCGCACAGATTTTCTTGGACTTTGGTGATACGTTTCCAGTACTCTTTCTTGCTTTGGTGGGCTTGTCGATGTCCGTGGTCTTCCGGAACGCTTCTTGTGGACATTCTGAACAGTTCCATCGGCTTCAAACTTATCTCTAATTCGAGTGATGGTAAGTCGCGTTGGTGGATCTGTTTGAAACTCCCTCCTAAACTGTCTTTGCACTTCAACTGCGTTTTCACACTTCCAGTAGCATTTTAGAATGAATTTCCTTTGTTCAAAACTTAGTCTGACTGCCATTATTAATTCTAATGGGTTTAACTTGGAAAGAAAGAAACATCAATTGAGCTATCAGCTGTTAAAGTGTGTATACATTTTTTTGGGACGCCCTGTATATACTGTATATCATAATTGTAAAATTGTAAGGTTAGTGAAAAATTCACTTAATTTAGAGCTAGTAGTTTTGGGCTTTTCTGGCATAATTTTTTGGTCACTGGCAGCGTCCTTTCTACTCGTTTGTTGAATGCGGCACTGATAGGGCGTGGTCTTATAGAGAGCTCTCTTGCAATTCAGTTCGGTTGTTTAGAGACAGGATTGTTGCATCATGCAATGGTGCAGGTTGTGTTGGTGTTGCAAGGTTGTTGTTTTTGCAGGGCCATAAATAGTGCCCCCTTTTTTTTTCTTAATTTTATTCTACTGAGTCCTAAAGTAGGCCCACATCGAGTCAGCAACCCTGAGGTAGGACCTAATAGGACCGCCAGGTCCGTAAGGTTTGTTTTAGTTTAGCTTAACTTTGGCTATAAGTTAAAGTAACCCTTCAGAGCTTGGCCATTCAAGGCTCAGCTGGGATTCTGAACCAATAAAAAAAAATAAAAAAACACCAATCATGAAAATTGAGGATAATTTGATAAACAATTTTTTTCACTAAAAGTGAATTTTTACTGTGTTGTTTTATTCATGATGTGGCGAAGTGGAGGTAAAAATTAACAAAAGTGGTAAAACAGTGGCAAATTTTTTTTTGCCCCAAAAATGTGCCACAATTTGCCAGAGATGGTAACTTCTGGCAACCCTGGTCGCTGGTGGTGTATAGCATTTGTTTATGACATGTAAACTTAACTTAATTTGGCAACTCTGAGAGGGGGCAGGGACAATTCGACGTGGCCGACTCGATGCGACCCAACTCGATGTGGTCGACTCGATGTCAGGACAACTCGATGTCAAGCCAAGTCGATGCCAGGCCAAGTCGATTTCATTTTCTTTATATATTTAATGTAGGTTAACTGAATGCCCGGTTAGGTCAACTGTACGCCCTTGACGATTGGTTAGGTTAAGTTGTGATATTTTCGTTAAAACTAACGAAAATATCTCTTAGGGATATCACATCGAGTTGTCCTGACATCGAGTCGGCCACATCGAGTTGGGTCGCATCGAGTCGGCCACATCGAGTTGGGTCGCATCGAGTCGGCCACATCGAGTTGGGTCGCATCGAGTCGGCCACATCGAGTTGGGTCGCATCGAGTCGGCCACATCGAATCGTACCCAACCCTCTGAGAGCCAGGGCTTCCACATGTAAGGAAATTTAGCATTCCAAATGAAGTGCACAAGGAAATTTAGACTAAAGGAAATTTTGAGGAAATTTTTTCACTCTAAGGAAATTTCCAGCAATTTCAAGGAAAACTAAAATATTATTTTACTGACCAGTCTGGATGACAAAATAAGAAAAACTGACGATTTTTAAGAAAAAAAATTACTTTCTGTCAAGGCATCGTAAATTTCAAAAGATATTTCTACAGACTATTGGAGAGATTCAACAAATTTTTTCGGTCTCGGCCATGGTGGTCTCGACTACATTTCTGATTGTAAATAGTGTACATTCTTAGCTTAAGTTATGTAGGCTAAGTTGGTAGCTCTGTAGATAGTTGTATGTTAATTAGCTGTATGTTAATTTATTATGAAATAGAGCTCATGACTTGGATAACCTCGATACCCCTCCCACTTGATTTCATGTTCTCCAAATGAAATGTAATGTAATGCAAAACTGAGTGCATGTCTGTCCTCAACACAACAAATGTTGCGATTTCTTCTGTCATCAAAAACGCAAACAAAAGAGTATTCAGAAAAGTGCCTCAGACGCAGTAAGTGAAGTACGTAACTGTTTTGGAACAAGCTTGGCGTTGGAGTTGGAATCTTTCACCTAACCCTGGGGAACAGCCAGGAAGGCTTTGTCTTCTGGGGGAATTCCACTGATCTCTATAAATTACTGGATAATGGATCAGCCTATATTCGTATATATTGAATTGAAGCCATCGAGCCGCTATATTGGTGCGCCCACAATGAAGAATTCCAACATTTGTCCGCTCTATATCTTCTGTACAAATGATTGGGATGATATTTTGCGCAATTGTTACCTACCCCCAGATGATTTGTCATCGCCCACTTTCGGGGTCATAATTTCAAGGTCAAGGTCACAGCATGGGTCAGAATGTTTTTCGCGTTTGCTCCATAACTCTTGGATAAGTGAAGGGCTTGAAATAATACTTTACACGAATGTTACCCACCATCAGTTGATTTGTAATCACCCACCCCCTAGGACCTTGGCCATGCCTTCAAGGTCAAGGTCACAACAGGGGCCAGTGTTTTTTGTGGCTGCTCCATAACTTTTGAATAAATGAAGGCATTAGGATGATATTTTACACAAATGTTACCCACCACCAGATGATTTGTAATCGACCACTCCCTGTTCAAGGTCAAGGTCACAGTAGAAGTCATGGTATTTTTCGTAGGTCAAGGTCACAGTAGAAGTCATGGTATTTTTCGTAGGTCAAGGTCACATAAGGGGTCATGGTATTTTCTTGTCTGCTTCATAACTTTTGAATAAATGAAGGGGTTATGATACTTTCCACATATGTTACACACTACCAGATGATTTGCAATAGCTCACCCCCTCGGTCATACTTCAAGGTCAAGGTCACAGCAGAGATCAGAGTATTTTTCGTTTCTGCTCCATAACTTTTGAATAAATGAAGGGATTAGGATAATAATTCACACAAATATTACCCACTATCAGGTGAGTTGTAATCGCCCATCCCCTAGATCATACTTCAAGGTCAAGGTCACAGCAGACTCACTCAGCAGAGGTCAGAGTATTTTTCGTTTCTGCTCCATAACTTTTGAATAAATGAAGGGATTAGGATAATAATTCACACAAATATTACTCACCATCAGGTGAGTTGTAATCGCCCACTCCAGGGGTTCTTAACTTTTTTATGTACGTGGACCACTGGGGGACACCCGCTGTGTCTGTGAACCATCTTCAGCGTTTATAGGGGGTGAAATCACAATTAAGAAAAAATAATAACACCCAAACCCTTACTAGAGACAGTATTGATGGCAAAATATATAAACAACTGTTTCATTATCAATGGCCTTTATTATTCAGACTTCAGCAACTCTGAAAAAGCAACAATATTGAATTTATAATATAAAGTTGTAAATGATCTGTATCAATCACACTTTACTGTGAAAAAATAAAATCTGCGAATTGCCTGAATCAATACAACTTTCCTAACACATCCCAATTAATCAGAGACCTGACGCTGTTTCTTTGCCACCAAAGCTGGTATATTTGGCTGAGTGACAGAGAGGGCACATCGAAGGTCAGGTTCAATGTCCAACTTAACTCGGTATTGTGTCTTGATTGCCAACAGTGTGGAGAAACCAGACTAGCACTCCCAGAGCCAGACGACTAACTTTGGGATATACTTTGCTGGTCTTCGCCCAAAATGTGCTGAGTTCTTCCTCTGCGAACCTGTCCTTCGTGGTGCTGTCGTTGATGAGGACCAAGAACTCTTCCTGCACCTCGTCAGGCAATACATCTACTTGGCATTTGAAAGGATTTCTTGTAAGGGACATGATTGCACTGTCAATCTCTATTTCAGGAAAGTATCGCTTGAACTCTTCTGCCAAGGACTGAAGATGATCTTTAATATTGTTATGCAAAGGTAGTTCAACAGCTTTATCACCAAGAACTTCGCTGAGTTTGTGGAATGCAAATACGTGTCCAGTATCCACTTTTCTCTTCTATACGGTAGTTCAAATTTCGCAATGAAAGCACGTATGTGGTCACTATGGTTAATCATGGTTTTCTCCTTCCCTTGAAGCTTCAGATTCAATTCGTTGAGCGCTTGAAATATATTAGTGAGGTAGGCAAGGGATGAAACAAATCTCTCACTGATGAGTGATGCCTGAAGATCAAGTCTGCTTTGAGTTTCCATGAATGTACTCAGTTCCTCTCTAGGTTTGCCAGATGTCCTCCACAAAAATACCGGACACCAGCAGCCGGGGTGGGGGTGGGGGGTGTAAAAAGAAAGTTAAAATGTATTTTCTTTATTACTTGCAAATCGGTTCATTAGATGCTTTATAAAATAAGTTAATTATATGGATAAATAACACTTTACCCGGAAAATAATATTGTAATATTGCAACCAATTTACAAATAACATTGAAAACATTTAGGTATTAATGAAAAGAAATCAACTTTATCTGCATTTAACTTTTATTCGAACAAAATTACATAACATGCACAAAATTCCATCCAATACAGCGCTGTGAAACTATTCAATTCTTTATCAAATCGCAATAGAAAACTATGTAAAATAATTATTGACTTTAAAAAACAACAAATTATGGATAACCAAAAACAGCAGACGATTTATTAAAGCTACACCTATTAAGACAAAAATAAAAAAAGCAAGGACATAAAGACGTGGTTTACTTTTACGTGTCCGGTATTCTTTGATTTTTTTAACCGGACAGAGAGCCCAAATACCGGACTGTCCGGTTCAATACCGGACACCTGGCAACCCTATTCGTCTCATAATTCCAAAAGACGTGCCAACATGTTGCTCTTGGACAACCAAAGAACTTGAGTGTGGTACAACAGACTCTGGTGAGCTGAATCCATATCCTGGCACAAGGTTTTGAAAAGTCGCGTATTCAGTGCCTCACCTTTGATGAAGTAACGATTTTGATGACAGTTTGTAGCACCAAGTACAAGCCTTGAGGAAGCGTCTTCGAAGCAAGTGCTTCACGATGAATCATGTAAAGGGTGCCCACGACACTTGGATTCTTCTTTTTGACTTTTTTGAGAAATCCTGAACGTGACCCAAGCATCGCTGGAGCTGCGTAGCACCGTCGGTACAAACTCCACCAAGTTGATTCCATGAGAGGCTTACTTTTTCAAAAAATGGTAAAACTAAACTCATAACACTCCCAGCATCAGGGATCGCCCATAAATGATGTCACGCAAAATTTCGAATTTTACCCCCCCCTCCCCCCGGTCACAAATGGTCACACAATTTTTAACCCCCCCCCCCCTTCCCCATGTCACAGTCACAAACTATATGTAAAATTATAAAAACAATACAGTGAAATAACCAGTGGCGGACTGGCTCATAAAATTTTGTCTGCCAAAGGGGTCAGGGGGCCCATAACCCCATTACATAATTCAATTCCAGTCCTATCCTAATAGGCCTATTTATGAGTTAAGTTTGTTTAAATAAAAAAAAGTTAATATTTTTTTACAAATTTATTTTACCAATAAGTACAAATTTTTACAAGTACTGCCTGCATATACATACGTACATACCAGTGGCGACTCCTGCACTCGGGCTTCTCGGGCTGAGCCCGAGAGGCAAGGGGCAAGGAGAAGCATGAGAGATAAAATTGTGTATTTATAGATTTAAGTTTTAAAAAAAGGTTTTAAATACAAATTGTAAAAATGGTTTTTGGCTGGTAGTATGTTACTATTTTTCTGTCTAGCCTTCGTCACGCAAGCAAATTTTGAGCACATTTAGATACCCTTAGTACCTATTAAAAAACTATATTGACACATTAAGTTTTCGTGTAATCTTTCAAGATCCTTTACTCGGGCGCAAGACATTACGCCCGAGAAAGTATAAGTAATGTCGTATATTTAAAGTTCTTTTAATGAATAATTATTTGCTTGCATACGGTTACATAATAGTCCTTCTAATTCTCATTAAATAAAATACGTTTTTCCTCCTATTAATTTTTTTTTATAAAGAAAAAACATTTCAACTCGGGCTTATATCCTTCGGCCTTGTAGAGGCACAATTTTTAATTCTGGCGATACATGGTAACTTTTTACATTTCGATAAGCGTGCCTTCAAGTGACTTCAACTGCCTTGGGCGGCAGTGCAGTTTGATTTTTGTCACAATGTGAGGTTGTTCGCTTTTCTTAAATAATCTGACTTATTTTTAATATTATAAGTATTCTGAGAAGTATAGCCCACCCATGGAGGACATAGTGTTATCATTAAAAGAAAACCACAAAGCTGATTCAGCTCCTTCTTACCATACCTGTAACTTCTGTTTCAAATGAAAGAAGTTTCTCTGTTCTTGATCGAATTAGATCATATTTAATTAAGAAACACAATGGCTCAAGAACGGCTCTCGTCCCTAGCTAGGATTTCAATTGAAAAAGAAATACTTATTGATTTAGAAAGCAAAAAGGAATTACATGACCGAATATTAAAGGAATTTGCTTTAAAACCAAGACGCTTGGACTTTATGTTCAAGTAAATAAAATTCAAGTAATTTTTTTACCGAGGTATGTATTTATTTATTTTATTGATAATCTTAAGTTATTGTTATGCATTTAAGTGTCGGCTCATATGTAGACTTGAAAATTTAAAAAGAGCCCGAGTAGTCTTGAAGAGCTGGAGTCGCCACTGATTACATACATATACATACATACATGCTATACTAAGAGTAGTTTTTTAAGTTCATTCCTCGAGTTTGCAAATCGGTCTATTATAGTTTCCATGTCTAACTCATCCAACATGACCTTTTCTATAGAAATCAACATGTATGCTTCCAGATTCTCCTCCGACAAAGAATTTCGTAATCTTGTTTCTATTACAGTATTTTAAGCTTAGAAAATGCCCGTTCACACTGAACTTGAGTCACAGACAGTGTACAGATAGCTTTGTACAGATAGCCTTGTCATGAAGTCTGTTTGATGCAAGAATATACAGAACACATGATGGACAATTGCCACAATATTTAGAGCATGAATTCATTTTACTGCTGCTCTCTGCATTATCATCATTCAGCAAAAGCTTAAATATTTCAAAGTTCGATGCAAAAGACTGCAATTCTAATTTTACTTCACTTCTATTTATCCCTGGAGCAAGCTCAAGAATACCTTCCAATGCTTCTTCTTCGAGACCATTTTTAGTAATATATTCATAATTTGATGGATCGAGGCATGACATATCCTTATATAGTTGTCTATGGTCAATGAAACGGGATTCCAGTGATTGTACAACACGATTCATTATCAAGTTGAATACATGTACACGATAGTCTGACAAAGAATCAGATTTGTTTTTTTCATCAGCAGCTAGTTCATCTGCCATTCTCTTTGTTTTATGTTTCCTCTTCATTGGTAACTCAGTTTTTACAAAATCAATTTTCACTGTTTGATTTTCATCATTATTGAATTGTGCAATGTGCTCATTGGATTTGTTGGCAAATTTCAAAGCCTGACTATATACTTTATCAAATTCTCTTGATCTTTTCTTCAAATCTGTAATGGATTTTTCTACCATATTCCATGCAGTAAACATATTTAAGCCACTTGTCTGTAGATAGCTTAACAAAGGGGTTGTAATTTGAAAGATATATAAGTATGTGAATGCTGTCAATATTGTTTGAAATTCTAGAAGGCTAGACAGTAAAACATTTTCCTCCTGTTTTGTTTTTGCATCAAAATTGTTAGAGCTTTGAATAATGGATAAACATGTCAGAAGATCCACAAAATTACTGATACATATCTCGTCAAAATTTCCAAATATAGTAGTTGCTGCATTGGACTTCCCTGACCACCTGGTTTCCAAAGCTGGGCACTTGCGGTATTTTTTGCGGTACTGCGGTACTGCGGTACTACCGCACTACCAAACCGGTACCGCATAACGCAGTACCGCAAAGGATCGCTGAAAGTACAGCAGTACCGCTACCGCATTCAAATTTCCCGCGGTACTTTCCGCGGTACCGACAAACACGACTTTTCAAAAAATTAACACTTTTTTTGAAGTAAACCTTATTACAGGAGTACAGTAAGACGAATGCTGCGTGTGTTGCATCAGCCTAACTCTAGACACGTTAAGTTTTCGTTCAGAACATGTTACGTTGCCATCCTATCACAACGCCTCAGTGCAGTGCTTGCTTTTGAGCCGGTTGCACGTGTGTTACATTTCTGTGACAAAGATCGATTTTTAGCCATTATGGCAGAAAGTTCAGGTGCGAAATCGCCGATATGCAATTTCTGAAAATATGTGCTATTACTTGTGTTGTTCTTGTGTGCAGTACCGCAGTACCGCGGAACGCACCAGGGGGACCTGAAAAAGTACCGCAGTACCGCACTGGGCATGCTGAGGTACCGCAGTACCGCGTAACGCACCCCCAAATTTTGATACCGCGCCCACCACTGCTGGTTTCACCAATTAGCTTTAATCGTTTCATCTTTTCTTTCTCCAGGTGATGTTCAACAACTTCAATCCAGATGGCTATTCGCTTATATGATACCTTCACAAATTTTGCTAAATTCTGGAGTAAATTGAAGGAGGAAACTGCTGGTACACAACACTTCGTGGTTTCAGTAACTACTAAATTGAGTACATGGGCATAGCACCATACATGAACATGCTGATCAGCTACATCAGCAATTTTAGTCTGTAAGCCATTATATTGTCCATGGTAGCTTGCAGCGCCATCTATACTATCTGATAAGCAGTGTTTCGGATCTATTTCAAGACGTTGTAATGTTTCATAGTCAAAAAGTCCCTGCCCTGTACCATCATTGCTTGGAACAATTGCAAGTAGTCGTTCATGGATAGTACCATTTAGTACATATCGAATAACAATACTAAATTCATCAATTGATGAAATATCCTGGGTTGAATCTACTTGTATGGAATAATACTTGGCCTCAGCAACTTCTTGAGTAATTTTTTCCTGTATCATATTCTTCATAATTTGGGTCAAGAAGAGATGGTTGTTTTACTCAAGAATGTGACAAGACTACCACGACCTTTACTTTGTGCCTCTTTGTTTTTCCAATCTTTCACATCGTTGTTCAGACTTTTCCTTCACCATGGAAACATGAGAAGCCGTAATAGGATCATATTTTGCCATCAACTGCACAGTAGCCAAGAAATTTCCATGATTTTCTGTTTCATCAAGAAGAGAATATGCTGACTCATTTCTGTGTCCACGAAAAGGAAGAGCTTGTTTACCTAACATCTTTATTATATCTACAACTCTGGCAACAATATTTCTCTGCTTTAGTACTTCATCTTTTCGCTTCTGCAATGATGCAGCGAAAAAACGAGCTAAACCACCATCATTTACTACACTGATATATTCCTGAGTATGCTTCCAATGTATACCAGTTGATTCATGCTCTGATAAGCACTGGCTAATGCGTCTGAGTAGTATAGCCGCAAAAGGGGAGAGTGCAAGAATGTTGCAGGTTATTATGTAATGTTGCAAAGGGGGTGGGATTGTTGCAAAGGGGTTGTTGCAAAGGGAGGTGGGGGGGAACTTGGAGGCGGCGTTATCCCCCAAGAGAAAGGAGAGAAAGGAGGAGAGGTGTTCACCTGGCAGGAGCCAAGTGCACATTAAGACTTCAGCCGAGTTGGCGTTGTTTTATAGGCTCCTAATCAGCCAGTTGGCGTAAATGGCTTGAGTTGCCAGATACCGCGATACCATTGTATACATTATTATAGACTCCTAATCAGCCAGTTGGCTGTAAATGGTTGCCAGATACCGCAGTACCATTGTATACATTATTATTATATACGCCTAATCAGCCAGTTGGCTGTAAATGGCTTGAGCTGCCAGATAGCGCCATGTATTCATTTATTCGAAGACAGAGTTGCCAGATACCATTGTATACACTATTATAGACTCCTAATCAGCCAGTTGGCTTAGAAGGCTTAAATATTGCCAGATACCGCAATACCGTTGTATGCATTATTATATTTCGAATACCGGTAGTAGAAGGCATAACAATTAAGTAAAACAACATTGCATCATTCTGTTTATTATAAATATATAGAAAATAAATATACATTTGAGGAATATGCATATAACAGTACAGGAAATATATACACACAATTATGGATATATATAAAATAAAATATACATTTCAAATAAATATACACTTCAATAGAAATATGTACATAACAGTACAGGAGAAATATACACACACACACACACACACACACACACAATTATGGAGATATATTTATAAAATAAATATACTTTTCAAATAGAAATAAATATACATTTCAATAGAAATATGCGTATAATCAGTACAGGAGAAATGTCAAGCAAAATATAAATACAATTCACTTTTTTTTCAAAATACTAAACTCGGTCTTAATCGAGTTTACAATTACATCATTATTGCTCTGCATTACGCAGTATATGCGGCTTAATAATATTTCACCGCTTAAAGTATAGGGAAACCTGTATTCGATATGAAGGGCTTTCATATCGTTCAGTACTATTTTTGTTCCCACTTTACAACCGGTTGGTAAGTCATCTTTAAATACGTCTAGAATACAATCAAAAGCACGCACAAAGAGTTCATCGTTAGCTACATTATTAAACACAAGTTTATAAGAACGCTTTTCCAATCGAGGGTTTATTTCTACCGACTCGAGCTTTTCAATCGTGAACTCACTCAACATAGCGGCAATTGAAATAATCTTCTAAATCGTTACGACAACTGCGCGTTATATAAAGAAATAGTTCTTCAGGGTGAACGGTGTAGGTGAGCTCAGCCTTGTACCGATCAATTGCTTTGTACCAAAGTTCATGGTATTTCAAAGAGTCTAAACTTTTTAAATAAACATCCAGCACTAGACCATTCTCACCAGCCCTACACTCGGTAAACCCATCGAGCAGAGCGGTGTATGCGTATTCAAGTACTGTATCAAAATAAAACATATCCGTAACACGCGCGTCTAATATAGGTTTCAGTTTACGGAATCCGACGATTTCAAACATTCTGTCGAGGATGAAACGGTTTCGCGTAGGAATAAGAGCGTTATTATCAGAAGCATTCTTCCACATCAACCGTATATCAATGCACGGCCGATCGTTATTTATACACAACGTACATACAACGGCGTATGAGGGTGCGTCACTAATCTGCTCTCTTCTTGTACCTACGTTAGCAGGTATTTTATAACGATCTTCACTCCACTTCTCAACTATCACAAAGATTCTATTCATCTCCTCGATACTTAAATAAACCCGTTTGTTTGTCGGTCTACATTCCGTTTCCAGTACATAGCTAATGGTACCGGAATTACGCCTGAACACGCGCAACGATTTCGTCACGGACACATCGTACGAGGCGTTGAGAATGCTGCTCAAAGGAAGTTCCATCGTATTCGAGGAGCGCACGTCCACTCGGCTCAAGCTCTGAGATAACTATGAGCCGTGTGAGGCACGCAGGTAGGCAGGAATGGTTCGACGGGCGGCTGACTCGATGATACGTGAATGGGCTTGTTCCGCGAGTCGAATTGTTGTACCGGTACAAGAATATCACTACCAGCCTACGCACCAGACATTTTGGATAAGAACTAGGAACATTTTATGTTTTACTAAATATCTCCACACTCCGGCGCACTATTTGAGAGGAACATATGTTCATATTTTTCCTTTCTGCCCATCAAACGATACTCGTCTCTAAACTCTGTTAAAAATTCACGCAGGGCACTAGCCACAACCTCACTACGAACCTCATCATGATATACGTTAATATAGTGATAAAAATACTTAAGATTGTCCATGATCACGAGATTCACATTTCCAGTCGTAGGGTATGAGTAATCGACATGGTGTAGCATGACGTAATACCGCTTGTCACACCACCCATCAGCAAGACTCATTATCCATACCTGCTGCTTCTCTTCTGCACGCGTTGTTTCTTTTACTTCACGGTGTATGTGAGACTTTATAAAGTTTAGCTCTGCAGTATACTTCAGCACATCGTCTGTGCAACGAAAGCCTTCAACGGTCTCACCAGAACATCCGTAGAGTATTTGTACATCTTGGAACTTCGCACAATCCAATGTGTTTTTAAAAGAGGCATAGGAGGGATGAATAGGAAGTTTTTCGGTATCCACCACATCCTGGCACTTTACTGAATACCATTTCGTAAACGTTGTACAAGCAATATTAAAGGTAGCCATTTGAATACACGTCTGATCTGAATACACGTCTGATCTCTCGGGCTTACTGCGGTCGACTGACCACGCAGGGACTCCCAGATAGTAGCATGACTCACGGTCTTACAGTGGGCGGAGCTTAGAACTTTCACCTGCACACACACCACACACACACACACACACACACAAAGGAGAAAGTGAAACGCTATTTGAAACATGATTTATTTAACAAACGAGATATTCAAGTTATATATATTTACAAATACGATTTAATAAACGAGATATTCAAGTTATATATATATTATATATAATATATATATATATATATATATATATATATATATTTACAAATAGATACGATTATATACAAGACGTGTGAGTTAGAAGCATCATTGGTATCCAAAGGGTACGGTATCATAGGTACCAGGTATCTGGTAACGTTTCCTATAGGTGTTACGGCACACCATCGTACCCCTAAGTTCCTTCACGCCCCCCAGCTTCTGCGCCCGAAAATTGTGGGTGCCTACAATTAGTTGGGAGGTTGTTCATCCAAACATACTAGATCCTTCAACGACTCAAAGTTAACAACCTCCCGATTCGCATGGTTGAGCGTAATACCCTTTGCCTTCACGATATATTTCATTTCCTCCCCCACCCTGACCCGTACCCCATAAGTCTTAGGTCCTGTTGAGGCAAAAGAGTCGGCGTATGCGTTGTCCCCATACTCATCCTTGATCTCATCAGTGAGCTCGCCGAGGAACTCCCCAATAGTGGGCATGTATTCACCCTCCCTCTCTGTGAATATCACGCTATCTGTATCGGCATACAATACTCTCCGCCCAAGAGAATGCAATAGACCCCAAAGTTTTATACGGGCGTAGGCTGTTGTGAAGCTGGCCACAGGTATGTTTGTAACCCTTGAGGTATCTGTGGCAAATTCAGTGTTGTTGTACTTTATTACGTAAGTATTACCTACATTTACGATCTCCATGACCTCTTTATCGGGGGCATTGGCATAATCCCAGACATCGCTATAACTTTGTGCCAAATGAATGCTCCCTCTGCCGGTATTCTGCGCAAATTTTCCCCATAGACTGTTTAGACACAACTTTGCACTAAAGCGCTTGCCAGGATTCTTTACAATTTGGACACGATCAAGTTGTATACCTTCGCGGTCGCGGTAACGTTGAATATAGGCAGACTTTTCATCTTCGGTATCAACTCCTCGCGGATACCCTGATGCCTCAACCTTATCCTTCAAAAAGGTGTTTATATATGGTGTGAAAAGGTTGGGTAGCTTCTGAAACCTCCACACCTCATGTATCTTCAGTATTCTATAACCATGGCGCACGGCTAGGGCCAACTCAGGACTTGTATATACGCCTCTGATCTTACGCTGGTGGGGTATATGGTTACATTCGCCGTTATCCTCTTCCGCGCACTTCACGCACAGGGGAAACATGAGCTTGTCGTCGATAACGACAGGTAAGATCGGCATCCATAAATTGCGTGGGGGGAGTACGTCTACGAAAGAGATCCCAAAGTAACGATCATTCAAATTTTTTGAAAATTCATTGATGGATGGTAGGCTAGGCCCCACCAGTTTCTCAGGAGCGCCCACGGGGTACGGATTGCTCTTCATCACGTATGGGTATAAAGAACAGAAATCGTAGTAATGGAGCTTCACGCCCTCCGTAGGTGGGAAGTATAGTCTGAAAGGATTTGTACGTCCTCCAAACAAGCTATCACCACATTTGAGAGGATCCAGCACCATTGAACGCTTGATCGCTTTTATTTCCTCACGGTACACCTCGTCTGTCTCCATCCGTGCATCATATTCATGCTCCCACAAGACTTTGTGAGTGAACTGTGATCCTATAAGTTGATCGCGGGTGCGGGTCGATGCAAGACAGTCGGCAGGAGACCTACCGTGGATATCTCCGGTGACTCCGCACTCAGGACGGGGGCATCCATGCCACCAGCAACCGTTAAAGGAGTACACAGTCTTCACACCAGTGACACGGTTTTCACTTAACCCATCAACCCAAAAAACACGTCCATTAATCTTAATGGGTACTTCACCCGTGTTGCGGGCGTGCTTTATGTATACACCTGTCTGTTGCTGTAGGTGTATGAGCCAGTAAATAGCCTTGTGCCCGTAACTGCGGGGATTGTTTCGGTGAATAATGGCTAAGGTGTCTTTCGGCATGAAGTTATTCTTGAACACCGTAAAACATAATGATGCGATGGTGGTTGCGACTTGCAGTGGATCGCATTTGAAACGGGCTATGTACATCCTTCTAAAGGCCTGGAAACATACTCTAAGCACGCGCACATCATTCACGCAATAACGCTCACATTCATCAGCTATATTATAAGGGTTACTTTCATTAAAACTGTCGTAGTATCGATCAAAGTCTTCACGTTCATCCATACAGTCAAAATAATGTTTGGGGGGTGGTGGGCCTACGTAGTTTAAAGTCTCGCTGGTGAGGAAAGTGTATGGGAAGTATCCTTTGGAAACTTCAGCTGCTACTCCCATCACCTTGGGTAGCTTTGCTAATTTACAAGGTGTGAATAATAAAGTATCTTTAAATTGTACATTGCCTCTTATCTGCATCTGTATTAATTTGTTGCCTCTTTTCAATGGATCACCTGTAAATATCTCAGAGGATTCGTGTTCAAGCAACTCCTTATAAAGGAACTGCGTGTCAAACTTTGCCCCGTTATGGGCGAGAATATACACAGTCATTTTTTTGAACTTGTCGGCTAACTTGACAATATAGGACACAAATAGTTTCACAGGACTATCGCTGACATTCGTTTTAAAAACGTTTGTCCGTTTACCACATTTGGGGCACTCGTCACATTCGATATCCATACACTCATCACAGATAGTCTGGCTCACAAGTAAATGTGGAATTACCTCTTTGGTTTCAGCGTTCGTATATGTTTCTATATCGTAGTATACAGTTATACAAGGGTTATTTTTAGGCTTAGCATCTTTCATATAACATACATGCTTTACTCCATCCGCCTTATATTCCTCCTGGCATGTAGGACAGTGAATTACGTCACACTTGTGCTTAAATTTTCCCCAATTATCCATTGTGTGAAACATACCACATTCACAGATTCTCATTTTCCTGCACGTGCCAATTGATTTATGGAAATCAAAACAGCTATTATTGAAAAATGTGCGTCTACACACATCACAGTCTCTCTTCTCAGCTTCAACTACACGGCTTTCACATTTGGTGCTTTTACACTGCTCACATACCATGTGACATTCTTTACAATGTCTCACTATATCATCCGCAAACTCGAGGCACCCCTTACACAAATCATGATGTCTCCCATATTTTCGACTTTTGTCATAACTCGCGTAAAGCCACCTTATATTACGGATGGGGAGATACGTTGTCCCTGACAATCCTAAAATAAGTAGGGGCCTTGTACGATCTCTCACACAGCTTTTAAAAACATACACAGTCCTACGACGATCATCCAACCCAAACACAACTATGCGGACATTCATTTCCTGTTCTACCCTTCTCAGCTCTTCAGGACCCATATTACAGTCAAATTCAAGTTCACAGTCTACAGCTAGTTTACGGGCATGCTCCACGACTGTAGGCAACCAAATTTTTTGAGTTCGTGTATTTTGTACAGTAAACATACGTGCTAAGAGTACTGCTATAAAGCCGCAACCACGATCGACGTTTATATGCCGTCTATAAATAGCTTGAGAATTGAAGTTAAGAGTATACGGTATGGCACTATGACCCGCAACACGGTATACATGGTCAATATTTACCGTGAAGTTGTCCATATTGAAGGCTATACTACTTTGGGCGGCTTGCATTATACGCCCTATATATATTCTACATCTTCAGCCGCCAAACGTCTAAATGGCACTATCACCCAATAATCGTCTACATCACCGTCATCTGACCCGAATCCAAAGGACAGACTCGTCCTGACTTCACGCTCGTCACGATTCTGAAGAGCAAACTCTATAATATGCTCTACAACCCGGCGTAGTCCGCGCTCAATTCCACTGCTATACATGACTCTAGGGTCGACCCTGACTCTATACCGATTTCTAGTCAAGGCTGGGGTGGGGGCTGCGGATCGCACCAATTCCAGCGTTATACCATCCTCAACAGAACGGGGGGCGGCGGATGAATTAGTGGATATATTAGCGGAAGGTGCTGCTGATGGGGGCCCTGTTGCGTAGGAGGTTGATGGTTGGGGCTCTATTATTGTAGACTTAACAGAACGGGGGGCGGCGGATGAATAAGGGGATATATTAGGTGCTGCTGGGGTGTTGTTGCGTAAGAGGTTGAGGGTTGGGGATCTATTACCGCTGCAACAGACGCGTATTTCGGTCGCTTTATACCTGACGTGGGTATCTCATACCTCCGCTTTGGACGTGTTACCGGTATCGCTGGTGAGGGTTCAGGGGAGGAGATCACAACTACACTGTCGTCGAGGTCATCCGTAATGATGGGCTGCTCTACCTCATCGTCATTCACGGTTCTGTGGGAGAAGAAATATAAGGATCAGCACTCAAAATTTGTAATATTTTGTAAATGACTCACTTAGGAGTGTGACGTGTTAGAAATGGACTCTGTAGAAAAATTCAGATTCACGAGCCCATCCACATGTATTATATCTGGACCTACAGGATGTGGTAAAACTGTGTTTATGCTTAAAATCATTAAAGAAAAGGGGGAGATGTTCTCGAAATTTGTGCATAAAGTTATATGGTGCTATTCGACGTATCAATCAGTGTTCAACGAGTACCAAGATGATATTTTGTTCCACAAAGGCGTATATGACGTTAATTCGTTAAAGGGAAATGAACATACAATCATTGTAATTGACGATCTCATGTTGGAGATGGATAAAACGTTTGCCGAGACATTTACAGTATTCTCCCACCATCTTAACATAAGCGTGTTCTTCATCAATCAGAATCTATTTTTCAAAAATAGATACATGCGCGATGTGTCGTTAAATACGCAATATCTAGTCTTATTCGCGCAACGTAGAGATGTATCACAAATTGGGGTATTAGCCAATCAAATGTTCCCGAATCAGCGTAAGGAGTTTTTGGAAGTTTATAAAGAAGCTACAAGCACGCGTTACGGATATTTGCTTTGCGACCTTCATCCGCGAAACACGTTTAGAGTGCTTCTGCGAACGAATATATTTCCAAACGAGCCTGAAACGGTGTATATTCCAGAATGACAAAGAGACTAAAGAAATACCGTGAATTAATAAAAATCTATCATCGACTGCCCGGGCAATGCAGCAGATGTTTATTAAAAATATCGATGCCGACTTTTTAAAATGCATCTGTGAAATCTGTCTTAACGTTATAAATTGCAATGTATCAATGAAAACCCATCAGAAGGCTCGCCTACGCCGCTACAAGAACATAATACGTGCACTCGCTCGTAAAAGCCAAACTGTAGCGAAGAAAAAACGAATTATTGTACAAACAGGAGGGTCATTTCTCCCCATCTTATTTTCAGTTTTGGGTCCTTTACTGACTAGATTAATATAATGAAGAAAGTGGTAGTGATTCCCCACGAGGTGTACGCCTCACTGCAAAGGAATCCAGACACGTATCTAGATCCCCGTAAAAGCAGACTTAAAAGAATGGAAAGCGAATTGTTAGCCCTATTAAACAGTGAAAAAACACCTGATGAGAAAAGAATCTTATACCAAGAAGCTCTGCAGAAATTTCTTCACGAGTACGAAAATTATAAGAGCCCTACAGAGATTCCTGTGGTTATTAGGCACAGCACGGGGGACGATGGCGACATAGGATCTGTACCCGACGACACAGCTGACCAACCAAAAAGATTAGCCACACAACATATCGAACATGTATTAAAAAATACCCTCCCACTTACATTGAGGAGTAAAGGCTTAAGTCTTTATAATCTATTGAATGAGGATCCCGCCATACAATGGACCGATACAGGGGAGATCATTGTGGAAGGATCAAAGGTACAGGGATCGAATATCGTAGACATTGTCCATGATCTGGTGAGAAAGTGGGATAGGCCATCACCATCAGGATGGAAGCATATTAAAGCAAGACTACAACAAATAAATGTCCCTAAAACGTTGATAGGAAATCTGAACAGGTTAAAAGACTTGGAACATGCAACGCCTGTGACACAATTGAAGGCGCCGTCACCCCCGGCGGTAACACCTTTGAAGAGGAGCAAGAAGAGGTTAAACCAACCCTACCCACGTGCCTCTAAAATACGCAAATGGCTAACGTATTAACTAAACGCTATTATGACATTTCTACCCCATCCTCTTACGGCGGCGTAGATAGACTGTACAGAAGTGTTTACGGAGTAGGAAAAAAAGATGTTGAAAGATTTTTGAGGGAGCAGGACGCTTATACGCTTCATAAGCCTGTGAGAAAAAGGTTTAAAACAGCCAAGACAACGGCTTCCTCGATTGATTCTATTTGGCAAGCAGATTTAACAGACATGCAAAGATATTCTGTGTATAACGATGGTTACCGCTACATTCTATTCATAATAGACGTATTCTCTAGATATCTGTGGCTAGTTCCTCTGAAAAATAAATCACCTGAAACAGTTGCTAAAGCCACCAAAACGCTAATGTTAAAAGAAAACAGGGTTCCTGGCTATTTTTGTACGGATATGGGGAAGGAGTTTATAGGCCGTGCTTTTCAGAATATGTTGACAGAGTTTAATATCAGCTATTACACAACCAATTCTATACATAAGGCTTCTTTAGCTGAAAGAGTTCAGCGCACCATAAAGGAACGCATGCACCGTTATTTTACACATAAAAACACATACAGATTTCTAGACATTCTGGAATCATTGGCATCATCCTACAACCGCTCACACCATCGCACGATTGGGGCAACACCTAACGAAGTTTTAGAAAGAGGTACGCTCCCGAGAAGAGATGGATCACCACCACCACCACCACACTCTGCGCGCTTCAAAATCAATGATTATGTAAGGCTGTCGCGTTCGGGGAATAAATTCGCAAAGGGTTTTGAGCAAGGATGGACACGCGAGATTTTTAAAGTTAGGGCTGTGAGACCTAAAGGTGAGATAATGATGTATTACATTGAAGATTTGAATGGGGAAGAAATCTCAGGAGGCTTTTACCGCGAGGAATTGCAGAAAGTTGCGTTTAATTTAGAAAAAAATGTGTTTAAAATTGAGAAAATTTTAGGAAGCAAAGGTTCAGGAAGGAGAAAAATGTACCTGGTGAAATGGCTAGGGTACCCAGAAAGCTTCAACACCTATATAAAAGCTGATGCAATAATGAAGCTTAAATAGTATGCAACATGGCTCCTAACCATTTCTACGTCACACTCCCGTCCTCCTCGTCCCTGTCTGTACACCCTAACAACACGCTAGCCAACTTTGTAACAGAACTCCATGGGCACATTGAATTGGGTCGTGATTCGTATGAGGTGGGGATATGCGAAATTCAGCTGGACACCGTCTTTTTAAATATTGAACATAAAGAAACCGTTTTTACGATTCTTAGAGACATTGACGAGTGTGAAAAAGCTGGGGTAGCTATGGATGAAACTATGCGCATCGCTCGGACTAAGATTGCACGGTATTACAGTACAGAAGTAAGACTAGGGCCGGGTCAATATGGTTCGGCCGAGGATGTTGTGAGAGGCTTAAACGTAAGTTTAAGAAACTCAAACCTTACGAATGATTTAGTATATGAAATCGTAAACAACCCTGCACATACACTAATCCTAAAATCAAAGACTAACAGACGTCTTAAAGAACATAGAAAGTTCAAAATTCTAACCAACGGCCGATATAGCGCAGCCTTCCAAAGAGACACATTTCACGAGACACAGTATAACTTGTCCAGATTAATGTATCAATTGAAGATGGAGAAATTGGCTGAAAGGTCCCCAGACATGTGCTATATTTACAGTAATATAGTGGAGCACCAGTTTGTTGGGGATACCCAGGCACGCCTGCTGCGCATTGCTCACATCCCCAACCATAGAGGAAGGAGTTTGAGTATTACATATGACAGACCCCATTATGTGAATGTCGCAACTAATTTAATAACCAATATCACAATATATATAAGAACGATTGAGGGCGAAAACTTCCCATTCGGTAACGGGAGCTTAACAGTGAAGCTACACTTTCGACGCACTGAGTTATAATGGATAGAAAGCCTTTCACCGTCTATCGAGGGATGCGATACCAGCGCGGTAGTGGACTTGGATCCATTTTTTCATCCATACTACGTACGGCTGTTCCTTTGCTGAAGAGGGGTGCCAGATACCTTGGAAGGAAAGCGCTACAATCAGGCCTTAACACTGCAGAAGACATATTGGCCGGGGCTAAACCTAAAGAAGCTCTAAAAAAACATTTAAAGCGTACACGGAACGAAATCATCAAAGATGCAAAGAGAAAAATGCGTGGTGGCGGGAAGAAGAAGAGGGCTCCCCGGAAGAAGAAGGGGTCACGTGGTATTAAACGTAAAAGGCTATCAAAAAAGAAATGCTGTAAGCGAATGAAACCTATGGTTGACCACTTTTTTGACTGATATAAGCTAAGGATATTGATCTCATGAATCATAGTTTGTTTACCACTTGTCGAGAGAGGAGTCACTATTTCGCCATGGCACGCTTCATCCACCCATGTAGTTCACAATGCTGTAAATCGGAGCTGTCCTTTTTTGAGCTCCCGCCAACCCAAGTTTCTATTGAGCACAGTGACTTTATTACAATTAACCCTTTAAACACAATTAGTTCCCCGAGTGCACCTATAGAATTCGTGATACCCAGCTCAGGTCCTTACTTTTTTGATCCAAGCTGTGTGCACATGTACGCTAAGCTACGTATAGCCCATTCTGATGGAACGGTCTGCGATGACAAATATGCTGTATACCCTGAAACAAACTTTCTGCACGCCATATTCAACCAGTGTGACGTATATTTAAATCAGACCAACATATCGGCAGGCACGGGGTACTATCATCTACGAGCCTATTTGGAAAATGTCCTCAACTTTTCCAAAGAAGCGAAGGCTACCTTTTTAAGTGCGGAGGGATATTATCAAACTAAAGATGAAAATAGTATAAAGGACAAATTTAAAAATTCTAAAAAGAAAATATACGAGTGTTTTGGACGGTTGCACACAGATTTCACTTTCCAGGAGAAGTTGCTTGTGAACGGGGTGGATATGAAAATAAAGCTCACCCGCACGAGTCCTGAGATCTGCTTAAATCTGGATGTGAATCAAGAAGAGGGTGCAAAGTCCGTTGTGGTTCACATTATGGACACATACCTCCGCGTACGGCGAGTGAAATTAAGTTCACCAAAACAACTAGAAATTGAGAAAAATTTACTAAACGCTACAGTGAAATATCCTATTAACAGAGTGCAGATCAAACTATATACGGTTCCTGCAGGGTTGGCATCGAAGCAGATAGAAAACATTGCCCTGGGAAATCTTCCTAAAAGGATATTAATCGGCATGCAGGACCACGCTTCGGTGAATGGAAAATATAAAAAGAGTGCCTTTAAATTCGAGAATTTCGGACTTAAAAATATAACTCTATACGTTAATGGCACTGCTTTGGGTGGAACAATGGGTACGGACTATTCATCAGACGCTGTGTTACCGCTTTGTGCCAGAGCCTATAGTAATCTGACCCATATTGCAGGTGATTGTGATGAGCTTGGTAATGGGGTAACGCAGGAAGAATTCATTGATCAATTTAACCTTTACCCGTTTGACATTACACCTGACTTATCTGCTAGCGTAAATACCCATTTAACACCACAGCAGAGCGGAAACATCTCAGTGCGGCTGGAATTCGCCAAGCCTATAGACGCTCCTATTAGTGTACTAGTATATCTCGAATCGCAAGCCCTAATAGAAGTAGATAGATTTAGAAGCGTTATCACTGACTTTTAAAATGGATGCTAATACACTTCAGAAAGTAATGGAGCGAGTCACACGTTCCAAATTTATCGGCGTGTTTGCGAAGAATGAAACATTGAGTTTGCCAAGTACGCGAGAATGCGGTAGTCTTATTGTGAACACAGACATCATCGGTAATGAAGGGATTCACTGGATCGCTGTCTATTTTAAAAATAGACAGCGCCTGTACTATTTTGATTCACTCGGTACTCAACCCTGGAGTGACCCTATTATTGTAAAATTTCTCGCTCAGTTACATATTCCCGAAGTTGTGTGGACCCCATTTCGCATGCAAGGATATTTTACTAATGTTTGCGGAATGTACTGCGTCTCATTTCTCATGCATATGTCAAATGATAAAGAATTTATAAATTTTTTAAATTTATTTGACCCGTGTCACACTCGCCGAAACGATGAAATGGTATGCAGACAGATAAAAAACCTTTTTCCAATTGTACGTACTCGTTGTATATTATAATGTTTTTGTTCGTATATTTGTAACGATATATTCGTTTATTGTACTGATTTCTTTCATTTAATAAATTTATGAAAATATATTGTGTCTTCTTATCCCAAAAAGATCGAAAAACACTTACATTATTTCGGTGTGACATTGTTGACTGATCAGTATACCCTCCCTATTCCGAGATTCTTCAAAAGATTGTATAACTCGTGTCAAATCCTCATCGGACCTTAAAGGAATAATGCTTTTAAAACATATACAGAGTATACAGACAGATCCCTATTATGTGAAGATATCTTTGGTTCGAGGAATGAATGCCATAAAAATTTCGATTTTAGCATAATGGGGATAACCAAATAACATTGATTGACATTTTTTGGCGAGTATCTATTTGACGAGATACTACAACTCTCCATATATATATAAAATTCTAATTATAGACACTTACATTTCTATGGTAGTCCCTTGCGTCGGATTGTAAGGAGCGTCACTGCAAATATCTTCTACGGCTTGCGTTGAAAATAATTCGCCACGGTCAATCGCATTGAAAAGACTAATTGCGGTTAATGCTGCAGTATCACGTTCTTCATACAATTCCGGGGAGACGTACAGGTCCATGGTGGAGGATGTGTGACATTGTTGACTGTTCAGTATATCCCCCGTATTCCGAGATTCTTCAAAAGATTGTATAACACGTGTCAAATCCTCATCGGACCTTAAAGGAATAATGCTTTTAAAACATATACAGAGTATACAGACAGATCCCCATTATGTGAAGATATCTTTGGTTCGAGGATTGAATGCCATAAAATTTCGATTTTAGCATAATGGGGTAACAAAATAACATTGATTGACATTTTTGGCGAGTATCTATTTGACGAGATACTACACCCCATCCGTATATAAATTCTAATTATAGACACTTACATTTCTATGGTAGTCCCTTGCGTCGGATTGTAAGGAGCGTCACTGCACATATCTTCTACGGTTTGCGTTGTAAATAATTCATCACGGTCAACCGCATTAAAAAGGCTAATTGCGGTTAATGCTGCAGTATCACTCTCTTCATACAAGTCTGGGGAGACGTACAGGTCCATGGTGGAGGGAATGATTATTCACTGACGCGAAAATAGCTACTGTTACTCCAAACTGAAAAATATCCCCTTTTATATGCACAATCGCCAAGCTCCGCCCCAAAAGACCAGATGTTCGTAGTGATTGGCTGCCGATGTAGCTGGGTGGAGCTATGACGTGTACCAATCCGCTATAACGAGACCGGACGAGTAACATATATATAAAATCGAATTATAGGCACTTACATTTCTATGGTAGTCCCTTATATTATATTTTTTACTTACAAATTATTAGTATTGTTTGTTAACATAATTGTTAACTTATTTTATAATAAAGAAATTATATCCTAATTATATTTTAAAAAGAACATTCGGTTTCAACGTTAAGCTGTGGTCTAAGGCGGCGTGGCATAAATAAATACTAAAATAAAATTAAATGTTAAAAATCTTTATTCATACGTTATTAAAAGTTAAAAATCTTTATTAATAAAACAGGATAGAAGCATATGAAAGTCAAGGTAAACTATAGTTGTAAATTATAGTTAGGTTATACGATGTTTTTTCGGGCATACTACTGCCTCGGGTTAAATGATCCTGTTATTTTAAATCACGTATTTGAAAGAGTTAATCATTATTGCTACATAGAAAAAATCGTGCATTACGATGTTTTTCGGGTATACTACTGCCTCGGGTCAAATGGTCCTGTTATTTTAAATCACGTATTTGAAAGAGTTAATTATTATTGCTACATAGAAAAAATCGTGCATTACGATGTTTTTCGGGTATACTACTGCCTCGGGTCAAATGGTCCTGTTATTTTAAATCACGTATTTAACGACACATCGCGCTCAATTCCATTGCTATATATGGCTCTAGGATCGGCCCTGACGAGATGTATTTCGTAGGTTAGGTTAGGTCTCTTACATATAAAAGTCCATGTGGTAGAGTAAGCAACGAACCCCATCGACGAGATGTATTTCTGAATCCATGTTAAACTGGAGGTCTAATTTACGAGCGAGTGCACGTATTATGTTCTTGTACCGGCGTAGGCGAGAAAGAGTTAATTAGTATTGCTACATAGAAAATCGTGCATTATGATGTTTTTTTCGATTATTATTTATTGAACAAAACTCTCGCTCTCTTTCTATATATATATATATATATATATATATATATATATATATATAGAAAGAGTGGTCTGGAAGGAAGTTTACCAATGATTAAATTCTCTTTGCGAGTGACCCGTTGCCCGCGTCGGGCTAACCTTTGGTTAGCTTCCGCCCGAATTGTTCATTCTGACGAAGGTCAAGCTTTTCACTCCACCTTAGACCTACAGTTTAACGTGGATTCCGAACCACGCCCCATCAGCAGCCCAGCGTCTTGACCACTAGGCCACCTAGGGTACCCATTTATCTACCAACCACTTTCTTTATTGTGTGGAAGGATGAACAGCTGGGTTTTGCTGCGCGCCGGCTGCCGTCGGGTCTCGAACCCTGGGCCGATGGATTCGTAGTCCGCGACGCTAACCACTACACCACCGAGGCGCCTCATGAGGCTAGCATCATGAAAAAGAAAAACTATGGTATTTGTCATTACTTACTCGGACTATAGTGGATTTAATTATCCCAGAAGAGTTCCTTGTTCCATGCACGGTCTGTGTGTAGCATATATATATATATATATATATATTGTGTGTACGTTTTTCCCACTGTTATTCGTGACTTAAATATTTATAATAAAAATCAAGTGTCTAAAAAAGTTATTTAATAAGCAGAATTTAATTTGATTCATTGTAGAAGTAATAACAATGGCAATATTAATATTTGGAGCAGTGGGAACTTATCAAGGGCTGTCTTTAAGAAAGGTCTCTCGCAAGCAGATTTTCTCCGAAACCAACCTCGCTATAGTGGACTGTGTTTTGGGGAAATCCAACTTTCTTCGTTTCTTTTAATTTCGTTTTTTTCATTTTTCCTTCGCAGGGAATGAGGCTCGTATGTTATGTTTCATAACTTTTCATCTCGTTTGGTGGGTTTCGAATTGTATCGTAAATTATCGTATTTCGAATTGTATCGTAAATGATCATTTCGTTTCGTTATTCGTGAGGGCTCATCTACAATCATATATTGTGGTATTTTTATGATTTGTGTACAGATGGGCTAAACTGTGGGTCTAAGTTACGCATAAATATAAAACATTTTCATTGTATATATATATATATATATATATATATATATATATATCACAAGATATTTAAAAGACTGATATAATTATAGTAAACTTATGTCGAAATAGTTACCCATAAAGTTAATTGTTTTCGGCGGAATTATGGATAACTATGTTATTTGTTTCGTTCATCTTCAAGTTTAATGAAGCTGGGTATCCCTTATAAAAATTCGTTTTTGTCTAACGAATTATTTATTGGGTAACTTTGTTAATTCTATTAATGCGTAAATCTTTCTGAAACATGAAAGAGGCGCTTGTGTTATTTTATATGGTTGATTCTTCCAACTGATTAACTATATAAACATAATGTTATTTTATATGGGTGAATCTTCCAACTGATTAACTATATAAACATAATGTGTTACTGAATAACTATAAATATATATTGTGGTATTTTATATGGTTCATTAGTTTATTATATATACAAGTACAATTTAATAAATATTGCTATCTGGAATACATAGTGCTATCTGGTGTACATGACGCGATCTGGCAACTCAGCAACTGAATACATTGCGTGATCTGACAACTCAGCAACTGAATACATGGCGCTATCTGGCAATTCAGCCAGAATAGAGGCTTATAAAAGACCGCGAAGTTGGTGAAACTCATTCCACCTCGGCTCCCAGCCGAGGAAGGACCTCTGGTCCTTCTCTTTCAGGCCCTTTGGTAAAACCCCTTAGTGGCCTCTTAGGTTAGGTAAACGAAAATAATATGCCTTGCTATCAAAGGCAACTACTCTCTCTCTCTCTCTCTCTCTCTCCTTCAGGTATCTCCCTCCTTCAGGTGTCTCTCTCTCTCCTGCATGTGTACCTACTGCATGTGTACCTCCTGCATGTGTGCGTATGTGTGTGTACCTCCTGCATGTGTACCTCTCCCCCCTTGGCTGATTAGACGTATATAATAATAATGTATACAATAATAGTGCTAAAAAGAGGTATCTGACAACTCAAGCCATTTACACCAACTGGCTGATTAGGAGCCTATAAAACAACGCCTACTCGGCTGAAGTCTTAATGTGCACTTGGCTCCTGCCAGGTGAACACCTCTCCTCCTTTCTCTCCTTTCTCTTGGGGGATAACGCCGCCTCCAAGCTTCAAGGCTGCACCTGCAGCATCCCCCCCTTTGGGTTAAATTTTTTTTCTTTTTTTCCCTTTTTTTTTGCAACCCCCCCCCCCAACAACCCCCTCCCCTTTACAACAACCCCCACCCCCATTTGCAACAACCCCCACCCCTTTGCAACATTACATAATAACCTGCAACATTCTTGCACTCTCCCCTTTTGCGGCTATACTACTCGTCTGTAATCATTAAATCCTCGCACAAAAGCAGATGGGTTAGAAGAGGTTGGTGACTCAAATGCAAGCAAAATGAACAATATAGTGATCTATTCTTCTTATTATATGTTAACCAGTGTCGTGAGACAGTGTCACCCATAATTTTTCGCTTATATAACTTTACATTAAATGGCAGATCATGATCATGTGGCTGAATTGGATGCTCTTTGAAAAAATATTTCAAATCTGTTCGTGCAGGATATTGAAAGGGCTTATCCTGTCTAAATGTTGGTTGATTCTCATCATTATTTAAATCAGCTACTAGATCTTTTTGATTATGTACATGTACAGGCCCAGGTTCAGTTACTGTTATTCCACCAACTAATTCAGAATCATAAAAATCAGCATCTACAGTCTCATAAACGTTAGGCATACCTTCAACTTTATGTCCTAGATCTACAGTATCAGCATGAACAGTTGTAGTTGAATTTCTCTGTAAGTCGCTTTCCTCTTTCTGAGATGTAGATATAGTTGTTGATATCATAAATGCTGTTATAGGACTGCACTTTTTAGCTGAATCATTTCTTTCTGCTTCTCGTTTATCTTTCCGTTTCTGTGCTCCAGATTTCCGTTTCATGTGTTCCATTTCCTTACCTGAAATATAAAAATAAATAAATAAAATTAATAAAGTAATCTGATTTACTAATTGCATTTAATATAATCAAGATCAACAAATTTCAAAACAAATAACAATGCTTGAATTATACTATAATGAATGAATATTTATGTATTCTGTAACTGTATTGTAATGTATTGTAATGTAATGTAATGTAATCTTTTCTCAATACTATTACATGTATTTTCTTATTTATTTTTATATCTATCTTTATATATAGCAGCTTTATATAAAATATATACATAACTCTGTATATCTTTTATATATGGACATAGAAATGGGTAAAATATAATTATACATATATAACAGCAATAACAAAAATAAGAGACTTACTTTGATAAATTGAAATTGATTTTAATGAAGCATGTAGGCAACTATTAAATAAACTAATGAAGTTAAAAATGTCGCAGTGACAGGCAGGTTGGCAAAACTGTATTTTAGGCACGTAAATTTATTAATTTTTGCTACTTTCTAAAAGTTTAAAACCTGCAATAATTTTAACAAATTAAATAAGTTATTAATACAGTTGCCTTTTAATATACGATTAATAAATACAAAATACAAAAAATACAAAAAAATTATAATATTAATAAATACAAAATAAATACAAACAAATAATTACAAAAATCTAAATAAATTATATCTATTTCATGTAATAGAAATACTGTCAACACCCTCAATTAAGATTCTAGGATATATCTCATCAGGCCCAACTGACTTATGTTTATTTAAACTTTATATACGCGTATGATAGATTGGCTGCCAATTTTTTTTACCTCAGGTCTAGGGGGCCAACTTCCCTTTTTTCTAGGGGGGCCCATCTGCCACATGGCAGACTGACAGCCTAGCCAGTCCGCCACTGTCCGTACGTGCATTCAGTGTAATGGTGCCCACATAGAGCATATTTTGTGACTTACAAGTGATTGCATAATAAAGTGACCATTTTGCCTATGTATGGAGATTTTTGACTCACTCTGTATAGTGATTTTTCAATTATATTTGAGAATCTCTTTTACCATTTCACTGCAAAAATTTTAATTAATTTGTCGTGGTTCTGGTGGTGGATGACCACAAGTATCTCCCGCCTAGCTATACCTCTAAGAGGGAGATCTCCCTCTTAGAGATAAAATCTTTGTTGCAGCTCTGAATGACCAATGTACGGATTTCAGGTAAACAAAAAAACGCAGGTAGATATATAGAGCATTTTTGTAGGTATCATGAAGAAAAAAGGAAAGGGTAAGAAAAAGTATTTACCCCCCAAAGCTGGTAAAGATGAGGCTTTACCAGCTTTGGGGAAGGCCATGGCCCTTTTGCTCTCCACCCTACCTGCATCCACCAATGCAAGCAGTTCATATGAAGAATTTGAACCGAAGTGAAAAAAAAATTAAAATCACCCAGAAAACAAAGAAATTAACAAATATATTATTTTCAAACTAACACCAGTCTTGGGCAAAACAAAATTGACAATTTAGTAGTTTTGCAATTGTTGCAACAGTCCATACTTGGACCACAACACTGGAGATCTTAGTTTCCAAAAGTACATTTCATAGACCAAGAATGAAGAACCAGCAAGTTGTTGCAGCAAAGTGAAACAATTTTAATCCCTTAATGTTTCACTACGGGGTGCACTGGGATGGAAAGTTATTGATTAACATCACTGAAAGTAAAATGTAAAGTCAAGTGACTTCTTGTGTTTGTAAAGGAGAGAGAACAGAAAAATTCTTGGTGTACCTAAACTTACTATGGAAAAATTAAACATGCCTATCGCACAGCTTAACTTATAAGTTATATTTCACTACAAACTAATAACTTACATTACAGTATATTGCATAACCACGAAGTGCCTGTTTCAAGCCTATTGGAAATCGGTAAAATTACCTATAGGAAAAAACCAAGAACAAAAGAATATGTGTTAGACCTACTATCATAGAGCCTAGTCGTTAGGCCTACATTAATAACAACAAAATTAACAAAATAGCAAGTAAAAGAAAACCTTTAAACATGATAGTACGACATTCTCATTGACATTTGCACGATATTTTAACGACACATGAAACACAACTACGACATAAACTTTTGCAATTGAAACTGCAAAAACATTATAGGCCTATAGTATAAAAATATAAATTATGAATAATTAAAAAATTATTTTTTTTCTTATAAAAATTATATTTTGAAAAATGTACTACTAATCATCGACTAGTCGTAACAGTATGATTTCTTGCCTATATTATCACGATTTGTAGGTTGTGAAATAATAATAATAATAAAGTATTTACATTTAATTTCCAATATTCTGAATAGTTTTTTATTTTCAGTACTGAGTTTCTTAATAATAATTCTAGATAAGAATTTGCAGTATGATAAGAATACTGTCTTCATTTTTTCTTCTGCTGACGCGTTTCGTTCATGTACTTTGAACATCTTCAGAGCATGAAGAAGCTATTAAGAAACTCGGTATTGAAAATAAAAAACTATTCAGAATATTGGAAATTAAATTGAATCCTTTATAAAGACATAGGCTGATATCGACTTTCTAAAATAATACTAAAATACATAAATAAATGAAGCTATTAAAAAAGAATTAAAGCAAGTGAAAAATAATTACTTTTATACTTATCATTAGTAACTTCTATCACGTATAAATGAATGATTTTATTGTGTACTTCATCTTAGACCGAAACTTACATAATACTGTACAATGTTTTTTTAATTTTACACTAAATTTGAAAGATCTTCAAATTACACTTCCTTAAAATGTTTCTCTACAAAGTTCAATACATTTTTATATAAAGTTTGTTTTATACTTTTACGAATTTATTCGTCTATTTATTCTTTTACGAATTTATCAATTTATACTGTTTAATTTTATTCTTGTGTGGGTACCTCGTACATAACTTCATTTTGTAATATGCTGTTATTATAGAAGAATAAAGGATTTTTGTTTGCTTGTTTGTCGATATCGACCGTCAAAACAAATAAGCAAACAAAATCCTTCTATAATAAGAACATATTACAAAATGAAGTTATGCATCAGGTATTCATAAAAGAATGAAATTAAGCATGACAAATCGATAAACTTTGGAAAGAATATTTCAACGATGAACAGCTGGGTTTTGTTGCGCACCGCCTGCCACCACTGGTTTCGATGGATTCGTAGTCAGCAATGCTAACCACTACCACACCGAGGCGCATATATATATATATAATGAATAAAACCACGAAGGAAAAAGGAAACAGAATGGTGTTCAAGCGCTTTCGTCTAATGACATCCTCAGGAACACTGAGGATGTCATTAGACGAAAGCGCTTGAGCACCATTCTGTGTTTCCTTTCCTTCGTGGTTTTATTCATCATAAATATTTTTCACGTGTTACTTTCGTGAAATAATTTTCATATATATATATATATATATATATATGATGAATAAAACCACGAAGGGAAAAGAAACACAAAGTGGTGCTCAAGCGCTTTCGTCTAATGACATCCTCAGGAACACTGGAGTGAAAGGAGAGTTCAAGGCAATATATAGGTTACAAAAATAAACATATATATATATATATATATATAATATATATATATATTATATATATATATGTTAACCCCTCCGTCTATGGCCCTGGGGTGGTTCGGAGTCGACGGGGGTTCTGGTTAGGAGGCAGCAACGGATCTGTTACTTGCAGTAGTTTCTTCTATACTACTCTCCGAGTTCTTCTTTAGTGGCTCGGAGGATTCTGAGAGGCTTATTAAATTTTTTGAGGTTTCTCCCCGATTCTTCTTGTAACTTATCGGGAGATTCTAATGACTAAGTTTTCTGAAGAGAGCACGGCTCGAAGGAGAAGATAAAGACTTTTTCTTACTGTGTTTTACTCCTAAAACTGTTACAGGTAATGCTCAGCCTCGTAGTTGGAATCAGAACAAACATGGAAGAAATTGGTGGGGTTTATATACCCCGATTCTACTAACATCATCATTATTAAATGTTAAAGAGGCTGCATTATTTTTGTACAATATTTGAAAATAAAGTAAATCTTTTAGCTGTGGTAAGGTTTAAACGAATAAACAAGATATTTGAAGATGAAGCCATATTTTTATCTTAAATTGCGTATTTTCAGATCTGATGTTATCATGATCTGCCAAGTTAACTAAAAGTGGAAATTGAACTATGCATCTTTACACTAAAATATGCATATGAGTAAAAATTAAAGGTTTAAGATTTACAATTAAATGCTTAGGCAAGACATGACTTCATCTTTTATAACGAAGAAAGAATGTATACAAAACATGACATGGCAAAAGTTACTCAGGATTCATTATTCAGCTAAATCTAAAAAAATGATTATGAGATTTTAAAAAAAGAACAGGTCATCAATTATTTGGCAAAGTAGAAAGCACATCAAAATTAATTCCAAATGAAAAATAATAATAAAAAAATAACAACAGTATTGCCGATTCTACATTCCTTATGGCGACATAATGTCGGGTCGGACATTGAGTACATTGTAATTTTGGTCTACTGTAACTATGATTATAATTACCAATTCATTTATTATCGTTAACTACAATTCCATTAAAGTACATTGACTACGTCATTTAGTACATTACATCATTAAGTACAGTTTCATTAAAGTACATTACATTATATTAAATTAAAGTATTACAGTTAATTATAATTAAACAGTTACTATAACTTTGTTTTGTTACAGTGTTTCATATTAATAGACAATTGAGATGTTAGAAATATAATACAAAGTACATGGGCACATACGGTATGGATGAATATGGTTGAATAATAATATTTATACTACATAACATATAAATAATGACTTCTATAGAGTGTACAGTTTTTATTATGATGTTAAAGAATTTTCATACATTGAATACTAGAGATATGATGAAGGGAAATTGTGACGTCATAGTTATTGAATTTGTACGTATAGTACAAATCATTATTAGGAAGATTTACAAGAACGAATTAGAGACAAAGAGTGGGTATTAATGACTAAGAAGTACAACTACGGGTTCCAATCCTGTTATATGCAATGTGTATGCATAATCTAGGGTCGAGGGTGAGATGCAAGACAATCATAATTAATTATAATAACTTCTATAACAAATGGAAAATGGATACGACTAAACCATAGATATGGTAGATCGTAGGGTTGTGACATGAACAAAAATAGGAAGCTACAAGTAAAATTATTATCCAAAACTCGCTTAGGCGATTTTGGTTTCTTATGTAAAAATGAATATGGATTATTCATTGTTCATTTTTACAGTTTCCCCCTCTAAAATGGTATTAATACAATAATATAATACAATTAATACAATATAATAGAATTAAGAGAATAACATCCTAACTAATTCAAGTTAGATGACGAATTTTTCTTTACAATACAAATTTTATACAGAACGATTTCGCGTGGTTGAGTACAATGCAGAGTAATCAAATTTTTAAAATGACACTTGCTTACAAAATATAAAAAAAATTCAAAGATTAATACTTTAATTTAGACAAACAATTAAGTTAGACAAAGAATGATATTGTTAAATTTTTTAGCAAAATTTTATTTTCTGTGGGGAAAATTACATTCATAATGAATAGGTAAAAGGGAAAAATATAAATTTTAAAGTTCATGGATTTTCAAGGTTACCATGATAGTACAATTCATAACTAATTTTATTGACTATTGTAGGTAAAAATAGAATTACGTAGTGGATGATGTATAGACCTGTGGTCTAGTGTGTATTTGGGTGTATTAGGTGCAAAGTGTGTATCTTACAATTTCGAGGGACAGATTAGCTGAGAGGATTGTTAAATTAACTGAATAAATGCATAAGCAAGATATATTAGAAAGCAAAAATGATTAAGACTAAATTACATAGTTAGCACTTACGCGCAATGAAATAGTTTATTGTGATATCCAATGATTTTAGCATAAGGTTTGTGTATATATAGTATATGTAGTGTGCATACATGCATTTTTATTGACTGTTGTAGGTACAAATCGAATTACGTAGTGGATGATGTATAGACCTGTGGTCAAATGTGTATTTGTGTGTATTAGGTACAAAGTGTGTATCTTATAATTTCGAGAGACAGATTAGCTGAGAGGATTGTTAAATTAACTGAATAAATGCATGAGCGAGAATTTATATATAGTAAGCAATAATTATGATGTATTATAATGATGATGTTTGCATACGAGTTTTAATGCAAAAGTGACTGGACGGAATATGTGTCAAAAGTAATAAAATTCAATTAGGATTATAGATTTTACATAATCAGTTACACGTATACGGTAATTAAAAAAAACGTACTTAGAAGAACTTACAATTAATGAAAGTAAATCTCACGGTTTTAAAATTGAATTTTGAAGATGGAATTAAATTCGACTAGTAACATTCCTAGCTATATATGAACTATATAACCATTAACATTAACCAGAAGTATCGGTACGATAATTGAATTAAGAAAATTAAGAATACAGATTAAAAATAGAAATCAATTATGCATTTCAACGAGCTAAACATAATTTTATATTTAAAAAAAATAAAAGTAAATCGAGCCATAGATGAATTTCGACCAAGAATAAAAAAGTTATTGAAATGGAAGGAAAGCATTTCGAACAATCTTTTCTTTTAATAATTTCAGGTAAATTTTACATTAAAAATTTTACATGGCAAAAGTTACTCAGGATTCATTATTCAGCTAAATCTAAAAAAATGATTATGAGATTTTAAAAAAAGAACAGGTCATCAATTATTTGGCAAAGTAGAAAGCACATCAAAATTAATTCCAAATGAAAAATAATAATAAAAAAATAACAACAGTATTGCCGATTCTACATTCCTTATGGCGACATAATGTCGGGTCGGACATTGAGTACATTGTAATTTTGGTCTACTGTAGCTATGATTATAATTACCAATTCATTTATTATCGTTAACTACAATTCCATTAAAGTACATTGACTACGTCATTTAGTACATTACATCATTAAGTACAGTTTCATTAAAGTACATTACATTATATTAAATTAAAGTATTACAGTTAATTATAATTAAACAGTTACTATAACTTTGTTTTGTTACAGTGTTTCATATTAATAGACAATTGAGATGTTAGAAATATAATACAAAGTACATGGGCACATACGGTATGGATGAATATGGTTGAATAATAATATTTATACTACATAACATATAAATAATGACTTCTATAGAGTATACAGTTTTTATTATGATGTTAAAGAATTTTCATACATTGAATACTAGAGATATGATGAAGGGAAATTGTGACGTCATAGTTATTGAATTTGTACGTATAGTACAAATCATTATTAGGAAGATTTACAAGAACGAATTAGAGACAAAGAGTGGGTATTAATGACTAAGAAGTACAACTACGGGTTCCAATCCTGTTATATGCAATGTGTATGCATAATCTAGGGTCGAGGGTGAGATGCAAGACAATCATAATTAATTATAATAACTTCTATAACAAATGGAAAATGGATACGACTAAACCATAGATATGGTAGATCGTAGGGTTGTGACATGAACAAAAATAGGAAGCTACAAGTAAAATTATTATCCAAAACTCGCTTAGGCGATTTTGGTTTCTTATGTAAAAATGAATATGGATTATTCATTGTTCATTTTTACAGTTTCCCCCTCTAAAATGGTATTAATACAATAATATAATACAATTAATACAATATAATAGAATTAAGAGAATAACATCCTAACTAATTCAAGTTAGATGACGAATTTTTCTTTACAATACAAATTTTATACAGAACGATTTCGCGTGGTTGAGTACAATGCAGAGTAATCAAATTTTTAAAATGACACTTGCTTACAAAATATAAAAAAATTCAAAGATTAATACTTTAATTTAGACAAACAATTAAGTTAGACAAAGAATGATATTGTTAAATTTTTTAGCAAAATTTTATTTTCTGTGGGGAAAATTACATTCATAATGAATAGGTAAAAGGGAAAAATATAAATTTTAAAGTTCATGGATTTTCAAGGTTACCATGATAGTACAATTCATAACTAATTTTATTGACTATTGTAGGTAAAAATAGAATTACGTAGTGGATGATGTATAGACCTGTGGTCTAGTGTGTATTTGGGTGTATTAGGTGCAAAGTGTGTATCTTACAATTTCGAGGGACAGATTAGCTGAGAGGATTGTTAAATTAACTGAATAAATGCATAAGCAAGATATATTAGAAAGCAAAAATGATTAAGACTAAATTACATAGTTAGCACTTACGCGCAATGAAATAGTTTATTGTGATATCCAATGATTTTAGCATAAGGTTTGTGTATATATAGTATATGTAGTGTGCATACATGCATTTTTATTGACTGTTGTAGGTACAAATCGAATTACGTAGTGGATGATGTATAGACCTGTGGTCAAATGTGTATTTGTGTGTATTAGGTACAAAGTGTGTATCTTATAATTTCGAGAGACAGATTAGCTGAGAGGATTGTTAAATTAACTGAATAAATGCATGAGCGAGAATTTATATATAGTAAGCAATAATTATGATGTATTATAATGATGATGTTTGCATACGAGTTTTAATGCAAAAGTGACTGGACGGAATATGTGTCAAAAGTAATAAAATTCAATTAGGATTATAGATTTTACATAATCAGTTACACGTATACGGTAATTAAAAAAAACGTACTTAGAAGAACTTACAATTAATGAAAGTAAATCTCACGGTTTTAAAATTGAATTTTGAAGATGGAATTAAATTCGACTAGTAACATTCCTAGCTATATATGAACTATATAACCATTAACATTAACCAGAAGTATCGGTACGATAATTGAATTAAGAAAATTAAGAATACAGATTAAAAATAGAAATCAATTATGCATTTCAACGAGCTAAACATAATTTTATATTTAAAAAAAATAAAAGTAAATCGAGCCATAGATGAATTTCGACCAAGAATAAAAAAGTTATTGAAATGGAAGGAAAGCATTTCGAACAATCTTTTCTTTTAATAATTTCAGGTAAATTTTACATTAAAAATTATTTTTATATAATAAAAAAAATATTAAAAAGGTTTTAATAATTTTTGCCTGTTAAATAGAAAAATCATACTTTTTCGTTAAATGTTGATAGAATTTGAATTATTTGATATTTTAGTCTGAAATTGACAATTACGTTTTTTTTTTTTTTGTTTTTTTTTAAAGGAAAGAGATTGCTTGTCACACTACTTAGAACAAAAATTAAAAGAGTTCAACAAACGGAGGGACGGCATGTTCCTCATATACATTACAATAATTACCAAAATCGTTACAACCTTTGTAAAAACGGTTTTGTTACAAACATTAAAATACATAAGTATATATTTATATACGCAACAATGGCATGAAAAGAAAAGACAAATGGGTCAATTTCCTTCTTACAAACAAAAAAAAAGGTTAAACTAAAGACGCAAACCGGTCAATTCTGGTAGAATTTAATTCTCTTTTACAACAAAAAAAAAGGTTGAATTAAATTCCCTTAAATTACATTTTCTTAAATTAAATTCTCTTAAATTACAAAGGAAAAGTTGAATTCAATTGACTGCATTGAAAACTGACTTGGGACTTGGAATACTTGGGACTCGGAATACTTGGGATAAAACTGACTTGGAATAAAACTGTCTGACTTGAACTCTATCAAGTATTCTGAAACTAACTTGAACTCTATCAAGTATTCTTGAAACTAACTTGAACTCTATCAAGTATTCTTGAAACTAACTTGAACTCTATCAAGTATTCTTGAAACTAACTTGAACTCTATCAAGTATTCTTGAAACTAACTTGAACTCTTATCAAGTATTCTGAAACTAACTTGAACTCTATCAAGTATCTTGAAACTAACTTGAACTCTATCAAGTATTCTTGAAACTAACTTGAACTCTATCAAGTATTCTTGAAACTAACTTGAACTCTTATCAAGTATTCTGAAACTAACTTGAACTCTTATCAAGTATTCTGAAACTAACTTGAACTCTATCAAGTATCTTGAAACTAACTTGAACTCTATCAAGTATTCTTGAAACTAACTTGAACTCTTATCAAGTATTCTGAAACTAACTTGAACTCTATCAAGTATCTTGAAACTCTATAAACTCTCTGTAAACTCTCTCTTTCTTAATTTGCAAGTCAATTCAATCCAATAATTTGAAAAAATTTGCAAACAAAAATAAAAAAATATAAACAATATTTCACTCTAATGTACGCGAAGGTACTGTACTATTATGTTTAGTACATAAAATAAAATTATTCTATACTGACTATAATAGTGAAAATAACTGTGACAATTAACTCTGTGACAATTAACTCTGTGACAATTAATTTCACTAAAAAAAATGTATCACTGGTGTCTGAAATGTTCACTGTGTTTTGTGTTAATTCTGGCTCAATATTAAATATTAACTGTTAATAATACTGACTTTTCAAATGTTTTAGAGATTATTTAAAAAAGAGTTTTGTACTTAACAAGATTCCTACGGCGAAATCCTTACAGACGTGTCCTGAAGACGTGTCTTGCTGGCCACTTGTTCTTGGATGAAAACTAGGCGTGGAGAACTTGGAGTCGTGACGCACCGGTTCAAGGGTGGATGTGACGGACTAGAAGTCGTGACACGCCGGTTCAAGGGTGGATGTGACGAACTAGAAGTCGTGACACGCCGGTCAACTGGG
Organism: Bathynomus jamesi; assembly: GCA_023014485.1. Taxonomy (NCBI): domain Eukaryota; kingdom Metazoa; phylum Arthropoda; class Malacostraca; order Isopoda; family Cirolanidae; genus Bathynomus; species Bathynomus jamesi. Next base: position 267,420 of record JAJOZX010002165.1, on the reverse strand, counting down.
TGTTGGTTCTGGTTCCAGGGTCTGGAAGACTGGAAGAATCCTGGAGTCGTGAAGATCCTGGTTAAAGGGTCGCCAGTTTGTTAGAATCCTCTTCTTAAAATAATCTTAAAATCTTCCTTTTATCCTGGGGCAGGGTCGCCAGTTGTTATGCCAATATCTTCTATGTGCTTGGGTCGTCTTGATTTTTATCCTGATGCAGGGTCGCCAGACTGTTAGACCCTTCCTCTTCTATGTCCCTATGGTGTCTCGGAGTCGACGGGGGTTCTGGTTAGGAGGCAGCAACGGATCTGTTACTTGCAGTAGTTTCTTCTATACTACTGTCCGAGTTCTTCTTTAGTGGCTCGGAGGATTCTGAGAGGCTTATTAAATTTTTTGAGGTTTCTCCCCGATTCTTCTTGTAACTTATCGGGAGATTCTAATGACTAAGTTTTCTGAAGAGAGCACGGCTCGAAGGAGAAGATAAAGACTTTTTCTTACTGTGTTTCACTCCTAAAACTGTTACAGGTAATGCTCAGCCTCGTAGTTGGAATCAGAACAAACATGGAAGAAATTGGTGGGGTTTATATACCCCGATTCTACTAACATCATCATTATTAAATGTTAAAGAGGCTGCATTATTTTTGTACAATATTTGAAAATAAAGTAAATCTTTTAGCTGTGGTAAGGTTTAAACGAATAAACAAGATATTTGAAGATGAAGCCATATTTTTATCTTAAATTGCGTATTTTCAGATCTGATGTTATCATGATCTGCCAAGTTAACTAAAAGTGGAAATTGAACTATGCATCTTTACACTAAAATATGCATATGAGTAAAAATTAAAGGTTTAAGATTTACAATTAAATGCTTAGGCAAGACATGACTTCATCTTTTATAACGAAGAAAGAATGTATACAAAACATGACATGGCAAAAGTTACTCAGGATTCATTATTCAGCTAAATCTAAAAAAATGATTACGAGATTTTAAAAAAAGAACAGGTCATCAATTATTTGGCAAAGTAGAAAGCACATCAAAATTAATTCCAAATGAAAAATAATAATAAAAAAATAACAACAGTATTGCCGATTCTACATTCCTTATGGCGACATAATGTCGGGTCGGACATTGAGTACATTGTAATTTTGGTCTACAGAAACTATGATTATAATTACCAATTCATTTATTATCGTTAACTACAATTCCATTAAAGTACATTGACTACGTCATTTAGTACATTACATCATTAAGTACAGTTTCATTAAAGTACATTACATTATATTAAATTAAAGTATTACAGTTAATTATAATTAAACAGTTACTATAACTTTGTTTTGTTACAGTGTTTCATATTAATAGACAATTGAGATGTTAGAAATATAATACAAAGTACATGGGCACATACGGTATGGATGAATATGGTTGAATAATAATATTTATACTACATAACATATAAATAATGACTTCTATAGAGTGTACAGTTTTTATTATGATGTTAAAGAATTTTCATACATTGAATACTAGAGATATGATGAAGGGAAATTGTGACGTCATAGTTATTGAATTTGTACGTATAGTACAAATCATTATTAGGAAGATTTACAAGAACGAATTAGAGACAAAGAGTGGGTATTAATGACTAAGAAGTACAACTACGGGTTCCAATCCTGTTATATGCAATGTGTATGCATAATCTAGGGTCGAGGGTGAGATGCAAGACAATCATAATTAATTATAATAACTTCTATAACAAATGGAAAATGGATACGACTAAACCATAGATATGGTAGATCGTAGGGTTGTGACATGAACAAAAATAGGAAGCTACAAGTAAAATTATTATCCAAAACTCGCTTAGGCGATTTTGGTTTCTTATGTAAAAATGAATATGGATTATTCATTGTTCATTTTTACATATATGTATATATATATAGTAAGTATAGAAAAAATTGTGGGAGGAGCAAACACATTTGTATGGAAAAATGACACTTTTAGCACTTTGCCCGAAATTCAACATAAATTCAAATGGCTTGTTTATGAAACAGGTCACAAAAGAATAAAGAAATAAAATAAATATAAATATAAATTGGAAAAAAAATTACAAAATAATGCCTTAGTGATATATACGTCACAGCCTAAATAACCATAAAGAAATAAACCAACAGATAAAAAAAACAAAAATTGTAAGTGGAGTCTACAAATTCAAGCTCAAAAGGAAAGTTTACAATCAATTTAATAGATGATGCCAAATTGATATATATGTCACAAAGAAATAAAGAAATAAACCAAAAAAAAAGATAAATTGAAAAATAAATTTTAAGAGAGGCACACAAATTTATAAGGGAAAAAATTACCAAAGTTTTTTTAGTTATTGTCTGAATCATGCATACTATGGTCACAAACGAATAAAAAAGTACAAGTAAATATAAATTGGAAAACAAAATGATGCCTAGATGATATGTAAAGAACTATAAAAATATATACAACATATATAAGGTATATATACGAAATATAAACGCAATATATAAAGAATATATATATATATGTATGTATGCATAAGGGAAAAAAAATTACCAAAGGTTTTTATAATTATTGTCTGAAAAATCGGTAGGTCACAAAAGAATAAAGAAATAAATAAAGGTTGCTAAATCTGTGGTTAAAATTTGTTTTTGTCTCTTTTTCCTTATAAATCTGTATGTTTCTCTTACAATTTTATTTTTCAATTTATTGCTGTATGCGTATTTCTTATATATGTGTATATGTATGTATGTGTATGTATGTATATATGTATAATATATATATATATGTATGTATGTATGTATGTATATATGTATGTATATGTATATATATTTGGTTATGCGGGTATATGTGTAGTTGTATTATTTGTAATTTTTCCAATTTATATTTATATTTATTTTTATTTCTTTATTCTTTTGTGACCTACCGATTTTTCAGACAATAATTATAAAAACCTTTGGTAATTTTTTCCCTTATGCATATATATATATATATATATATATATATATATATATATATATATATATATATATATATATATATACCGGTGAACCAAAAGTAGGTGGACAGTAGGTTGAATACGGTTTGTGTTATATTATATTATAACTATGGTGTTCATTATAACTATGGTGTTTGTGTTATATTATATTAAATATTATAACTAAATTTATTTAAATTTTATTTTGTATTATAGTATACAAAAAAATTAAATATGTATTCTCAAAATAAACGTTATCATTTACTGTCCACCTACATTTGGTTCACCCTATATATATATTCCTTATATATTGCGTTTATATTTCGTATATATACCTTATATATGTTGTATATATTTTTATAGTTCTTTATATATCATCTTGGCATCATTTTGTTTTCCAATTTATATTTACTTGTACTTTTTTATTCGTTTGTGACCATAGTATGCATGATTCAGACAATAACTAAAAAACCTTTGGTAATTTTTTCCCTTATAAATATGTGTGCCTCTCTTAAAATTTATTTTTCAATTTATCTTTTTTTTTGGTTTATTTCTTTATTTCTTTGTGACATATACTGTACGTATATCAATTTGGCATCATCTATTAAATTGATTGTAAACTTTCCTTTTGAGCTTGAATTTGTAGACTCCACTTACAATTTTTGGTTTTTTTATCTGTTGGTTTATTTCTTTATGGTTATTTAGGCTGTGACGTATATATCACTAAGGCATTATTTTGTAATTTTTTTTCCAATTTATATTTATATTTATTTTTATTTCTTTATTCTTTTGTGACCTGTTTCATAAACAAGCCATTTGAATTTATGTTGAATTTCGGGCAAAGTGCTAAAAGTGTCATTTTTCCTTACAAATGTGTTTGCTCCTCCCACAATTCTTTCTATACTTACTATATATATATATATATATATATTTATTTTTGTAACCTATATATTGCCTTGACCTCTCCTTTCACTCCAGTGTTCCTGAGGATGTCATTAGACGAAAGCGCTTGAGCACCACTTTGTGTTTCTTTTCCCTTCGTGGTTTTATTCATCATAAATATTTTTCACGTGTCACTTTCGTGAAATAATTTTCATATATATATATATATATATATATATATAGTTACGATAGAAGTGTTCTTCGGGAACCTTATCCTCAATAGGAATATGAAAACAAGAGATACGACTCTCAACATTTATTGGCCAAACGTTTCGGTCCACTCAGGGGCCATCTTCAGTGACTAAATAGAAGCATCTAAAAACAATCATATAACTAAAGTAAATACAAATGTCATAAATATACTGTACAATAATAAAATCTAATACAATAAGTAAAAAAGTTAAAAAAACAACTTAAAAAAAAACTCTGGATTATAAAACAAAATAAAAGAAAGTAAAAATAAAACGGAAAAAAACAAAATTTCAAAATTAAATTTTTTTTTTTTTTTTTTTAAAGTTTAATAATGTTTAAAATTTAAAGTTTTAAAAAAGGACTGACCTGGATGGTAAAAGTTTCAAATGACAAGTGGAGAGAAAGGAAAGAAGAAAAACTTAAGTTAGTGCGTTAGTTGCGTTAAAAAGGTGTTGGTTGGTTAGGAAGTATATAATTTTATCGAGGAAAGGCTGTCGTTTAATTCTGGATCTAATTTCTTGATAGATAAAAAGGGATTCTAAAATTTTAAGATCAAGCGAATTAGAAGCAGACGACAAAATCACGAAGGAGTCCTGCGGGCACGGGTGGTCATGGGTCTCTGAATGATGCCGAATAGCGGAGGATTCAGGAGTGGAAAGAGGGCGAGAAGTTTGGCAAGTCGCACATGTATATAAATAAATAACAAAGGACCTAAAAAGCACGGGGAGGTGATCTTTATGGCGAAAAAAGGATTGCAGAGAATTAGAATTAGAATTAATAATTATAAAGTCGCATTGAGGGAAGTGTCTGTCCAAAATAGAGTGGGCATCTTTATTAAATTGAAAAGTTAGTTGGTCTAAAAAAAGAAGCTTAAGCTAAACCTTTTGTTTCGGAACCGTGGACTGAATTATTTTGGGCGAATATAGGTTATTTAAAAATTTAGAAATTAAAGTCTCAATAGTCGAAGTACAATAAAAATTATAGTTAAAAAATCTTTTAAGATACTGAATTTCTAAGTCAAACAAAGACTAACTTGAACAAAGGTGATAGGCTCTAAAAATACGACTTTTAATACTAGCCAGCTTTAAACTAAGTGGAATATTGCTGAAAAAATGAGTACCGAGTTGGGTAGTAGTTGGTTTTCTATATACCTGCGTTGAGAAGCCTGTACTATGTTTGTTTATGGTAACATCAAGAAACGAAATTTTATTGTATTGTTCTACTTCCATAGAGAATTTAATATTAGAATGCTTAGTATTAATGTTATTTAAAAATAAAGGGGCATGATCTTTATGCTTAAAAATGACAAAACAATCATCTACATAACGTTTAAATAAAATAGGTTTAAAATCAAGCGGACAATCCCTCAGCCACACATATTTTAACTGCAAACAACACACAACAGTATAATTAATGTAAAGAACGACGCTTGTGTAGAAGAGCGTCCGCACAAGATGAGGAGAGAGAACGAGCAAATGAAAAATGAGGCACCTCCAAGGAATCGAACCCGGGATCATCCAATTGCCGGTCGGATATGCTAACCACTGCACCAAGCACTATATGCGCCTCGGTTAGGTAGTTGTTGTTGGTTAGCCGATCAGCCCACCCTGATCGAGCAAGCCGGCGGCACGCAGGTAACCGATCGCCCTCTCCGGATGGACCAGAGGTTCAGCGCACTAGTGATGTTGTGTTCTATGTTGTGCTAGAGCGGTACAGTCTGTCATAATGTGTTCAATTGTTTGTGGTGTGTCCTGGCACAGGTGGCAGGTGTCGTCTGTGGAGTTGTCTAGTCTGTGTTTATATGTCTGTAAGTTGGGGTGATGTCCACATCGGAATCGTGCTAAGTTAACTCGATCCGATCTGCTCAGGCTGGTTTCTGACCTGTTAATGGGTGGCGGCTTCGCACCTAGGACCACATTCGGACCGAGTCGTGTCAGTGCTTTGTGGGTTAGGTGTGTGTGTATGTGTTTTCTGTACTGTGTGATGTCTGTGGGGCGTGGTATGGAATGGAGTATTTGGTTATAATGTCACTCTGGTGTTACCTTAATGGTGCGAGGTGTCGGTGCATGATTGTACATATAGTGGCAAGGGTGTTGTGGGTTAGTTGTCACTGCTGCCATGAATTGTGTTCCCCTCGTGTCTAAATGTTCCCTAACTTTCAGTATTTTTGTTTCTGTGTGCAGGTGTTCTATTGGTGTTGTTTGAGTGCATCCTGTAATGATACGAAGTGCGTTGTTTTGTATTGTCTGTAAGGTGTTTATGTGTGTGTTTGAGATAATGGATGCCCAGCATGGGCTAACATAGTCCATAACTGAGCGAATATATTGTTTGTATAGGAGTGATGTTGTTTCCTGCTGGTGTCCAAAGTTTGTGCCTGTTAGTACCCTAAGCGTGTTAAGTCTTGACGTGCATTTGTTTTTAATGTCCTGAATGTGGTTTGCAAAAGATAATGGTGTTGTATGTGACTCCAAGTATTTTGGTCCTGTGAGTGTGTGGAATGTTGTTGTTGTTTAGTGTAAGCTGTGGAGTTATCTGGTGTTCTTTTATGTGGCTTGTAGGTTATTTGTAGCGGTGTCGATGTTGTTCTGGGTGGATATTAGAGTGATGTCATCGGCATATGATGATAAGGTAAGCTTGTTATCTGTGGGTGTTGGAATGTCATGCATGCATAAGTTGAACAGTGTTGGTGAGAGAACAGAGCCTTGAGGGACCCAGTTCGGAAAAAGCTTGTTTTTGGATGACTTGCCATTAAATGTGACATGTGAGTATCTTCCTGAAAGAGAGTTGCTCAGCCACCTTTTGGTGTTATTGTGCATGTTTGTGTTGAGTATTTTGTTTGAAAGGGAAGCGTGGGATAGCATCAAATGCTTTACTAATGTCTATTGTTGCTAATAGCGTACGTTGAGCTGGTCGTCTGGAGTTGATGCCATCCATGATGTGCTGCGTAAGGTTAGTGAGTAATGTCGTGGTTGAGTGGTGAGGTCTGAATCCATGTTGAGTTGGTGATAGTGGTATGTGTGGGTTGGTGATTTGTAAGATTAGTCTTTCTGTTACTTTGGAAGGTGTGCATAGTAAAGTAATGGGGCTATAGGAAGCTGATTATATTGAATTTTTGTTTGGTTTGAGTAGTGTAATAATTTTACCTTGTTTCCATATGTCAGGAATAATACAATGCTGGTATGAATATGTGCTGATATTTGTGAGAGCTAGTATTCCCTGTGGGCCCCAAGTGTTTAAGGTGTATGTTAGATATGTTGTCTGGTCCAGTAGCCTTCGAGTTCTTAATGTTTTTGATGATCTTGGTGGTCTGGTCTGTAGTGAAGGGTGTAATGGTCGTGTCGAGTCTGTAGGTTTTCTTGTGTCTGGCTGTTTGTTTGTCTGCGTGTTTCTGGTTGTTGTCTCTGTTTAAGTGACTTATCTTTGCGTAGTGATTAACTAGACTGTTAGCTTGTTGTGTATATGTTGGGATACTATTTTGGCTGCGACAGATAGCCGCGTGTGAGGTGCGAATGCCGCTGTTAGAGCGGGTAATGCTGTTTATAGTCTTGTGTAGCCTGGATGTATCTGCGGAGTGGTATAGTGTTATGAATTCCCTAAATGTTTTTGTTTTTCTTTAAGTTTAGTAGTTGGGTAGTAGTTAGCATTGCTGACTACGAATCCACCGAAACTACGAATCTATCGGAACCCAGTGACGGCAGGCGGTGCGCAGCAAAATCCAGCTGTTCATCCTTCCACACAATAAAAATTGGTTGGTTAATAAATGGGTACCCTGGGTAGCCTGGTGGTTAAGACGTTGGGCTGCTGATCGTGAGGTCGTGAGGTCGAGTCCGGGTGAGGACTTTGTAATTTCTGACTGTCCGTGGTGGGTGTGTTTCGGATTCCACGTCAAACTGTAGGTCTAAGGTGGAGTGACAAGCTTGACCTTCGTCAGAATGAACAATTCGGGCGGAAGCAAAACCAAGGTTAACCAAGGTTATATATTGAGAAAAAGAGAGAGAACTATTAACCCTTTCTGAACGATTTCATTTAGACAACACTTTTGGTCATAATTAATTTATTACTTTAATGCGTTTAAAAGTTATATATACATATACACATTAAATGTTATATATATATATATATATATATTCAGTGGAAAGGAGAAGAGAGAGATACACCATTATTTACATTTGGAAAATAATGGAGAAACTAGTCCCTAATCTTACTCTGAACCCTGTAACTCTCCAAACAACGGTGGAAAGTAGGAAAGGAAGACTGTGTCGTGTTCCCAAATTAAATGCGAAACGGAACATCTTTAACCCTGAAAGAAAATAGTTTTGTTGTGAGAGGACCATAATTGTTTAATCAGCTGCCCAAAGACCTAAGAAACACGAAGGGAGTTGCAGTGGACATCTTCAAAAGAAGATTAGACGCCTGGCTCAGAACAATCCCCGATGAACCGGGCGTACCTGGCTATGTGAGGTGGAGAGCACAAGAAACCAACTCACTACTTGAGGAATCATCGCGCGGAACCTTTGTAAAGTTGTAAGGTATATATATATAAATGTTATATGTACTAAATGTATTTATTGTATGTTTATATGGTTCTTTCATAATTACATCACCATCTCGTCCATACTTCGAATATCAAACAAGAAGCTTTGCAGCGCACTACGAGCAGAGCTGGCAATAAATACATTGAATGTATTTAAATACTAAATACATGGGAGAAATGTATTTAAATACTAAATACTAAATACATCAATTGTATTTAAATACACTTGTAAATACATTTTAAATACATACAAATTTTAACATATGCATTCACTAATTCATGTTTTGATAAATTTCTACTTTAGGGGACACGGTGAATTTCGAAATAAATACACCACTCGATAGATCAGACGATTTTAAAAACTTTTTCATCATTGAATTTTCCATCGCAAATTGGATTGATTGCAACGAGTTAGTTACACAGGCCCACTTAAGGCAGAGCCGTTTTGTACGATTATTCGGTCAATTTCAAGATATTTTTTGATGTCTAAAAAAACACCTTCAGATGAGTGTGCAGATTCGTTGTAGCATTGCTTGCAGCAGAGACTTCGTGTTTACACAGCAAGCAGGTGCACTTTACCTTATTACCGTCTTTAGATTTAATTTTAAAGTATTTTCCATCAAACAGAGGGTGCACTAAATTGTTATCTGCAGATATATCACTGTTTGATTCACCGGATTTGCTTGTTGAAGCCATGACACGCACACGATAAAGAAATCAACCGCTTTCGACTAAGAGTGGCACACAACTGATTGAACTGACACGTTGAAACATGAACCATGCTATACTACACTGTCGACGCGTCGTACTGTGCTAGTACAGAACGTGTATTAAACCAGTAAAAGTATTTACATTTTTATATTTTGAGTATTTAAATACATTGTATTTAAATACTCATTAAAGTATTTAAATACTATATTTAAATACATGAAAAACAATGTATTTATAAATACAGTTCTAAATACACAAATGTATTTAAATATGTATTTAAATACAAATGTATTTAAATACTGCCCAGCTCCGACTACGAGAAATATTTGCTTCTAAATAACCAACATTAGTCATGACGACCGCATACTCGTTATCATAGGACATAATGGGAGAAACTAAGACGAACGCGTGCTCGTCATCGTAGTGAAGGGGTTAAGGTAAATCACACAATTAAAAGAATGCGAAGCCACAGCAAATGAGTATATAATGCTTGGAGGCCACTACTTTATCCAAGCGTCTCGTGGTCGAGTGAATAACGTGCCATCTTTTTGGATTAGTGTTCTATATCGCAGATTTTGATCCCGCCAGGTAAGAAAAATTTATTTAAATTCGAAAAAACTTCTTTTTCTACGTGAAAGTCACAATATGATAATAAAAACCCACTCTAATAGACAGAGTTTATTTCCACAACAGTTTCGATGCCCACTGGCATCCTCTTCGGGTAGATACAGAAAAACGAATGAATCTGTATCCTCCCGAAGAGGATGCCAGTGGGCATCGAAACTGTTGTGGAAATAAACTCTATTAGAATGGGTTTTTATTATCAAAAATTTATTTGTTGCGTGTTTATTGTTAGAACTTTGAAACTTACATAGATGCTAAGTATGTTGCTCTGGATTGACACGAAATGACATGCATCATGTTATTAATGAAGAGTACAATATATAAGGAATATATTGAAATTCCCTCCAATACATAGCGCCATCCATTCAAATAATTTGCGTCGTATGATTATTTTATCGTACCTTAAAGCGACACGATAAGGGGACCAAAACTCGCACAATTATATTAATTATCGAACGATAACAGTATATTATTAGCAACGGTGGATCTCGGCATTTCAGTAAGGGGGGGTCCAAAGAAAAGAGGGCACCCCCTAAAATAAAAAGGGCAGTACTAAATTTGTTTATTAAAACAGACCACCAATGAGCGAGTGTAAAATAAATTGTGTTGTTTTATATTAGATGAGTCTCATTCAAATATGATACAAAATAAAAATCTAATTTGGATACACCAATTATCACAGAAAAATTTTCAAGCAATTACAAATGTCTTGCCAATTAAAAGAACTATTAAAATAAGATGAAGAAAAAATAGTGATATGGCTGCACCAGTACTAAGGACATTTATGAAAACCATTGCAACAACAAATTTGGAGGTACAATCTATATGGATAAAGACTCAAAATAGAATTTGAATAAAATAAAATAACCATGATCTATTTATAAAAACAAAATTTGTTTTCAGAGGCAGACACATCATTCAAATAGGGCACCTGCAAGAAATTGAGGCGAGGGTCCAGACGTCGCCGATCCGCCCCTCCCCCTACCTTAGATCCGCCTATGATTAGTCACTACATCGTACGATGTATCGTTGAATTGTTGTAATGTCATACGATTTTGATTACAGAAAATAGTATAAAATTTTCCACGCGCTAATGTCAGCAACAAAAGCACCTCAGAAAATATATTAAAATTTTTTCACCTACTGATGTTACAGGTTGATTTTGATGTTACCGAAAACATTGCAATAAGAAAACAATGAACAATACGTAAATATACGTATGAAATTTTCCGCCATAAATCCATAATCGAAGAACAGTGAAACGCTCTTGTATCACAAAACTATAACGACAGATAACTAAAAGTAATCGCTTGAAATTGCACTTTCTATTTTGTATAACTTTCGAAAAGACATTTATTTATGCAAACTTTGTATAGTAGTCATAGTGTATGAATACTTTTAATATACATATCTGGATAACTTTTCCAGCCTTCTTATACATTCTTTTCGTCATTTAATACCAAATACACTTTTTCATCAAGGAGGAATATAACTTGAAATAATATATATCACTGACTGGCAGGTCAAAATGAAAAATTCTTTCGATTAAACTATATATACAGGCATACCTCGCTTTACGAATTATTGCGTTCCCAGCGTCCAATCGTAAAGCGAGGCATTATTTCCCATAGGCTTAATGTTATATTAAGGGATACGTTCTTGGAACAAATTTATTAAAAAAAATCGCAAGAAAAGGTAATAAAACGATAATTTATGCAGCAATGGTTTAATGAAATGAAAAACAAAGCAAAGATATATGTAAAAAGACAGAAAGTTTAATTTTTAGTTGACTCACTCGTAGAAGCACCTTCAGACGCACTTGTAGATGCAGTCGTGGATGGAGGACTCTTGAAAAATGCATCCAAAGTGGTTTGTTTTAAAGAAGATTTTTTCTTTTCTCTGTAAATTTCACGATAACAGGCAGCTGCATTTTTTAAACCAGTCGCAACTTTTTCTCTTCTTTCGAAATTAGGATCCAATGACTGAAAAATATCGATAGCTTTATCTAGATGAAGAAATTCTTCAGCGAGTCCTTTTAGAGTTAGTACAGGATGAGTAGAGATTTCAGTTGTATCAGGTACCTCTTCCTCTTCTTCTTCTAATGTTAAGTGATCTTTCATTGCAATAAGATCGTCGTACTTATTTTTGACGTGTACGATTTATTTTTGACGTTTAATATTGTCTTTTTTAACTTTATTTATTTTTTTATTTCGTTTAAAATAAAATTCGTAAACCCGGGGTATCGTAAAGCGAGGCGTCGTAAAGCGAGGTATTACTGTACTCAAAGGTGGGCACCCGGGCCTCAAAAAGGACCGACGGTCCCGGTCCCGGTCCTTGCCTCAAACTGGACCGACGGTCACGGTCACGGTCCTTTCTGAAGATAGGACCTAGGAACGACTCGGTCCTCGGTCCTTATATATAATATAAGTGAAAAATTTGATTAAAATGAAAAATGAAATTAAAGACACCGGAAATCTTTAATTTTATTAACGTAAATTATAATTAATACAATACATAAATGATGAAAAAAAGTTAAGTTAAATGCTTGAGTTTCCCTTCCCCAGGTTCTGCTCACCCTTGGGGCCCAGGTATTCAAAGTACAGGGTGTTCGGAAAGTCACTGTGCACTTATATAATTAATGTTTTTTTATATTTTTATATTTATATTTTTTATATTATTTTTTTATTATTTTTTTTAGTTTTCAACACCTTTTATAAGTTCTGATGGTCCCATCCATAACCTCTATCATATATGCAATGTTATACTATTGTATGCTATTAAATAAATATAAGTGCACAGTGACTTTCCGAACACCCTTTATTTGTCCAGGTACGGCCAGGGATTGCCGGGTTCAGTTCTTCCGCTAGGAGCTCCAGTTGCTTGACTTGAAGTTGAAGCACTAACATCAGTAGATTCTTCGTCTCCTCCAGGTGTTGAAACAAGTTTCAGTTCAGTCTCAGTCTCTTTCTGAGTCTTCTGGAGGAAACGATCCATCTTCTTTAGAACTTCAAATAATCACTAAACACACTAAAATCACTAAAAAAGACCGTCCGGAATTACTTAAAAATGGACCGTCGCTCCTCATTTCGGTCCTCACTGAGAAAAGGAACGACTTTCCCGCTCACGGTCCTTAAAAAGGACCGAGTTCCTGGAGTTCGGTCCTTTTGGAACTCGGTCCTGCCCACCGTTGTATATACTGTATATATCATATATATATTAACCGTACAATGACCATATTGAAATATATATTAAACATCCCAATTAAAAGTAAAAGATAAAAAATAAAAATTATAAGCTTTTCGAGAAGATATAATCCTCTCTCTTCAGATAAAAAATCTAAAATGAAGTAAAAGTTACAGGGAGAGGACGGCACATGAACCTCGTGTATTTGGCAGATGAAAACGGTGTAGAAAAGACTCAAAAGAGCGTCTCGAGCTAAAAATTTGTTTTAAAAGTGGAGTGATGTAAAAATTACCTCTATCATTGTTGAAATTATCACATTTTCAATTGAAAGGGATTTGGTCAATTTTCTCTTATTTTTATCTTTTATGCGTTACTGAAGGGCCGAATTATTAATATTAATTACAGTAAATGATCCGAGAGAGTTTTATGCTGATGTAAGGCCGAATTAAGGTCGCCGGTTTTATTAAGACTGTATTTATGTTTATAGTTTCTGCCAGCAAAATTTAGTTTCTCCAATATAAACCTTGTGACGACTTCCATGTGAAATTTTATAAACTCGGTATTGTCAGAGGCAAACCCAGGATTATCGTTATGAAGGAAATTTCTAGCAGTGCAAATTATATTAGTAACCAGATTAGTGGAATGACTTAAATATTTTGTTGTCAAATTACATTCAGTAGTCAGTAGGTAAAACTAAAGTACTTTTTTCTCGAGATATTTGTGGAACATTAATGTAAAATGTTTTCTTAGTAAATTTAAAAGCCCCGTTTACAAAGGCATGGGGGTAACCCAATTCAGCGAAAGCATCCTTGATAAATTTAACCTCGTTGTCCAAAACCTGAAGACTACAAATCTTAAAGGCACGGAAAAACAAACCAATTAAAATACAGTACCTCTCTTTGCAGAGACAGAATGAGAGGAAAGGCAATGTACAGTATATATGCACTCGAATGTATGTGTATTTTTTCTAAAAACATTAAATAATGGTTCAGTTTGAGCGGAGCGTATAACTGAAATATCTAAAAGAGGAATTTGTGAATTTTCTTCTTTTTCAATTGTAAATTTAATGGATGGTAAAATGTCATCCAATTTATTTAAAATCGAGAGAGGATCGAAACTGTTCGAGAGGATAATAAATACATCATCGACATAGCGATACCACTTAACTGAGTAATCAATTAAGTCTGAAAAATGTGTCTTGCGAAAAGGCAATTCTTTTTTGTGTGCACAATAATAAACCTTAAAAAGAACAGGACAAGAATAACACATAAAAAATATTTGGCGTTAAAAATTCAAAGTTAAAAAACAAAAAATATTTAGCGGCAGCTTTTAACACAACTTTCCCATTTTCCCGCCTAAAAGCTCTGAATCAAGTGACATCGTTTAAACACTTCTTCCAACATCAAATATCATCATCTTTTAAAGCATCATTGAAATTTCCAGTATTTGCATAGTTTTTGCATCTATAGACTATATTTCATTGTTTAGATGCACAACCTGTGTCACTGAAATTTAATGCCGGTTCAAGTATCTAGATGTTACATAGACGAGGTTTTTTTATGCAACCGAATCGTTTGTAGATGTTTGTGTATTACGAGGAATAATCATAATTTATGTATACACGTAACAAGAGTTGGAAACGGGTTACCAGCCTTGACCGGTTGACCCGTGTAATCCGTCCAGCAACTGACCCGTGACCCACTGACCCGGCAAACCTACTGACCAGTGATGTAGTGAAGCCCACCATAGCCGAGACCGAGACCGAGACCTAAGCACCCGAGACCGAGACCAGAAAAAAAAGGTCTCGAGACCGGTCTCGAGTCCTACATCACTGCTGCTGACTTAAGCAATACATTGAACAAGACGTTTTTCAAAATACATCAGAAAGTAAACTTTGTTTCAAAATACAAAATCATTATTTTGATACACAAATACAAGCTAACTCATGCCTGTGAGCTATACCGGTAAGCTGTACCAGTAAGCTATACCGGACTGATATGTAACTATAACTAAAAGCTGTCGACACGCTAAAACATGCGAATTTTTTAAATTCGACTGGAAATTTGTGCCCCCACCTAATCACAGCATTGACCCCACCTTGACCCGCTCCCGAGTTAGGCGTGTCAACTTCATGACCCGTGACACAACTCGACCTGTCTTGACTTCACTCTCGAGTGGCCCGCAGACCCGTGACCCGTAGACCCGACCCGCTGACCCGTTTCCAACTCTACACGTAAATCATAGAGGAAGGCTACTTCAAGACCAATGTCTTAACAGCGCTTCCCGTTGGTTAGCGAAGTTAAGCGACATTAGGTCTGGTTAGTAATTGGATGAGGGACCGTCCTCTACGTCCAGATAATGTAGCGATCCGTGGTTCGGATCCCACGTAAGCTGTAGGTACCCTCCGTCAGATAACCTTAAATATTGCGAAGCAAGTTAAATAACCTCATCATTAGCAAAAGGTAGATTTTTTACTGTCCCAGCTGCGGTAGGACAGTGGGCCATGAAAACGAGGATGGAAAATAACTTCGGAATACGAGGCCCAAAAGAACTGAGGAACCTTCAGCACACCAACCTGAATAATCTCAAGAACCAACTGAACGGGTTTTTGCGTAAAATCCCTAACCAGCCAAGCGTAGCTGGTTACGAGAGCAGGAGGAGTGAAAAGCAACTCTCTCCTTCACAAATCCTACAAATGAAACGGAATGCTGCGGAGGGCTCGACAGCAGATTGATTCTGACACGTCATTCGAATCAATGAAAAGTCTCATAAGGTATACATATGGAGTATATGTATGTATATGTACATAACGTATAGGTGCGCTCATTATTCTTACGACACTCTTGAGAACAGATAGCGACATCTGGCATATATTTGTTGTGTGTACTACAAACGGCCTTAACATTTTATGAATGAATCTGGGGTTTAGCGCTGATTGGTTAGTTGACTCATTGCCAGATGTCTTTAGAACATAATAATTTCCATTCATCACTCTGGTTTACATGATATTACTATGAAAACATAAATGAATAGTTAAATATAAATTCAAGAAGGGGATATATATTAAGAAGGGGGATGTCAATAAAGTGAATAAAAAATGGTCTTGTAAAAACTAAAAAGAACCCTTCGGACGTGATTTCAGCGTTCATGGTATTGACAAGCCTGAACGAACTGAAGTTTCAATGTATAAAAACATAGCCGTTAGCAGGCATTATCGCGCCCTGAGCAAATCCCAAATTTATTAATTTATTTATTTACATTTAATATTGAACATGGATTCAGATATTATTTTGTGTTATAACAAAGACAGCGCAAACGCCTGAGGATCTTTTCCGTTTGACTGCCGCCATTGAAACATACCCGAAAATATCACGACGTAACCTAACCAATTATCAAGGGCGTACAGTTGATCTATTATTAATTATAACATTGTTTGTTTCTGGAATAGTATTTACTATTTACTAATAGATCAACTGTACGCCCTTGATAATTGGTTAGGTTAAGTCGTGATATTTTCGGGTATGTTTCAATGGCGGCAGTCAAACGGAAAAGATCCAAACCTGATATATGTAAATACATATATAGGCGGTTTATGAATGAAAAAACAATGTTTTGATGCATATTAAATTTTAATAACATTGTAACATTGCCAGATTGATGGGTATCTGTAGGTTTCACATATTAGGGTGGATCGATTTTACATTTTTTTCGATTTCCATATTCTAATAGAGACAAAAACTTGCGCATGCATGAGAAAATAGCCTCTGCAAAATCTTAGCTTAATAGGTAATCATCATCTGCCCCCGGCAGAGCGATGAAAATCATATTTTAGTAGTCAAAAACGTATTTTTAAACCCTAGCCTAGAGTCATAAAATTTTGCGTGTGTGTTATTTCATGCCTAAGCAACGATATAAATGCTATGGGAAATATATAAATGCATTATTTAAGACAAAGAGCCGATCTGAAAATATGTATATTATACATATTTTCAGATCGGCTCTTTGTCTTAAATAATGCATTTATATATTTCCCATAGCATTTATATCGTTGCTTAGGCATGAAATAACACACACGCAAAATTTTATGACCCTAGGCTAGGGTTTAAAAATACGTTTTTGACTTCTAAAATATGATTTTCATCGCTCTGCCGGGGGCAGAAGATGATTACCTCTTAAGCTAAGATTTTGCAGAGGCTATTTTCTCATGCATGCGCAAGTTTTTGTCTCCATTAGAATATGGAAATCGAAAAAAATGTAAAATCGATCCACCCTATAAATTCACATGTCACTCCTTAGAATATCTTCCAGTTGGCAAATGGACGACAGCTGAATGGATACTACTGGTATGGCATTGTTATATTCGGAGCAAATCCTATTACTAGATCAGCAACACTGATATAGTAATAAACAGTCACTGAGAGAAATATTATTTAGAAACGACGAATGTTTTGTATTGATGCAGCATCATAAATGCATATAATTGTTTTGTATCAATAAGTTCCATGTTACAACTTAAGTGTTGAACCACTGCAGCTGTGACTCTTGGAGGTCTCTCACCTCAAAGGAGAGAATTACAGAAAATAAAACTATTACAGTGATTCATATCAACAAACATAGAACCATTTAAACGATGATATTTGACAATTTTGCAAAGATGTTACACATTCATAATTACCAGTAGTATTTCCATCGCAAAATCCATAAACATACGCCATATCGGCATATTCGGCATTTGAAAACGTAAAAGGCATACTGAACGCACAAAACATCAACTGCAGGCTGTGAGACAACACTCTACTGCGTAGTTAGTTCAGTTCGGTAAGTAACTGTCAATTCAGTTCAAGGTCACGCATGCGCATGCTTGAAATCCAAACATCCATAGCTCCATAACCGTTAAGAATCGGACCTATGTTCATATGAAGTTTTTGACTGGGAATGACCTTAGCTATAAGCTCCCAAGTTATGACATTTCGTCGTGACTCACCCTGTATATAACAATTTTAAATAGAAACTATTGTTTTCTATATACGTCTTCCGTCTTTATGTTTCTCGCCAGTTCAGTTTCTAAAAGGTTAATGGGAGTTGAAGTGTAGGTAGAAATATTTACTGGCAGAAAATAAAACATCTGCGTGGTATGATGCTCATGAGACTGAAGTACGACCATGGCCAGCTAATTCTCCCAATTTTAACCCAATAGAAAATCTTTGGAATATTTCTTAGCAGAAGGTCCAAAAGTGCAACCCAGAAACACTTAATGAACTGAACGGGTGTTTGATGAGAAACTGGCAATCAATAATTACAGAAGAATGCAAAAGGCTTGTCGACTCGATGCCACGTCGATTGGAGGCCGTAATCAGGGCTAAAGGGTGGACCAACTAAATATTAAGACGCAGAGTTAAATTTTTTTTGATAAAGTGTTAAGTTATTGGCAGTACTCAATAAACATAATGAATTTATTCTGTTGCTTTGTAACAACTGACAAGATATTTAATATTTTGGTATGTCGCTATGCACTAACTTTTCATTACTTAATAAGGTTTGCTATATTTTAAATTTTTTTCAGTACTGGCACACAGAGGTGTCTTTTTATCATGATGACGTCACAGATATTCGATATTCCTCATAAAGGTGTATAACTTAAAGGTATGAGCGCATTTTAGACAGTATTCTATTTTTCTGGTTCGGAGTTGTAAATATGCACCATATATATATATATATATATATATATATATATATATATATATATATATATATATATATATATATAATACTGTAGTAATGAACCAGCGAAAAAAAAATTCTTCAAACTTTAATTCCTATCGACGTTTCGGACTGTACTCATTCCATCTTCAGAAATCTATTGCTTTCGTGCTTCTCTGAATGTCCTCTCTATCTGGGGTATAATATGCTGTTGTATTTTAGCTCGTCATTTCTTCCATATTTCAAGAGCTGAAATTTCTCGGTGTCAAATTTCATGTTAATGTCTTCTGACCATCTACATTCTACATCTTTTGTTTGTGCCCCTTTGTTGGGTTTCCACCTTTTCTTCAGCTCTGATTTTTCTGATGTTTTTTGTATCGTCAGCAAAGGATGTTACCAGACTGTTGTTAGTTACTTCACAGTCTATATATGTTAGCATGTTAATGAATCGGTGTGGAGCTAATACTGTTCTTTGTGGTACTTACGATTATGATGATGATTCTTGGATTTTTACGGCTTTCTGACGTTCTCTCAGGAAGTTGTAGATCCATTTTCCCACTTCGCCTGTTATTCCCATATGTTTCATTTTATGTACTACAGGGTGTCCCAGAATTAACTATCTATTTCAATGAAATCGGACAAATTTAATAAAAACTGATATAATTTTGTGTTTATTACTAAATTATGATACAAAAACAAATAGATTTATAAATCATAAGTCAAAACTTTATTGAGAAGTTTCAACATGTGCACCGTCTGTATCTCTGCAAATTTCAAATCTATCCTCAGCGCTGCGAAACACATTTTGAAGCATTTCAGGTGTTATCTCCCGCACTGCCAACTGGATGCGTTCTTTAAGTTCAGCTAAACTATTGATCTTTTGGCGATAAACCTTTGTTTTTATGAAACCCCATGCAAAGAAATCCAGGGGTGTCAAATCCGGAGAACGCGGAGGCCAAGGTCGAGGTCCTCCACGTCCAATCCACCGATTCGGAAGGCGTCTGTTGAGGTATTCTCGAACAATTAGAGCATAATGACATGGTGCTCCATCTTGTTGAAACACAACATTATCAAGAATGCCATCATCAAGAAGCTGTGGTTCGAGAAACTGCTGAAGCATATCAAGGTAGACGGTACCTGTTACAGTTGCTTCCGCAAAGAAGAATGGGCCATAAATTTTGGATTTGGTCATTCCAAGCCACACGTTAACTTTTGGAGAGTCTCTTTGCCATTCTATGACTTCAGGCGGTCTTTCATTGGACCAGATACGACAGTTGTGTCGATTGACTTTACCACACGTGTGGAAAGTCGCCTCATCACTGAATAAGATGTTATCCAATAAACTTTCATTTTCGATTTGATCCACAATTTCTGCACACCTTGCTGCTCGATTTGGATAATCCTCTTCATTTAGGGCATGCAGTACTTGAATGTGATAAGCCTTTTTCATCAGTGTCGAACGCAAGATTCTATGAACTGTTGTCTTGGATATGTTGAGTCTTCGACCGGCCTCCCTAACCGAAGTTGTTGGTTCATCCTCAAACAATTGTCGTACCTGTTCGGTACTGCTACGTGCTGTCCTTGGGCGTCCTCTTCCCACCTCGTCGTGTACGGATCCAGTTCTTTTAAATTTGTTCACAAGTTCACGAATCGCTTTGTCTGTAGGACCGGTTCTGTGGAATCTTCTTGTAAATTTTTCTCTGATTTCATTACATTGCATTCCTTTGATACGGGATGTTACAACAAAGATGCGTTCTTGTGTATTCATTATTAATAGGGTTCTGAAAGAGGATGAAAATAAAACTATGAAAAACTATGAAAAAATTATGAAAATAAAATTATGAAAAAAATTTAGAAATTTATACATTTTTAACACATATTAAACATGATAAACATAAATAAAAGTGTGTTTTTAAAAAATTTGTCCGATTTCATTGAAATAGATAGTTAATTCTGGGACACCCTGTATTATGCCATGCTCACAGTTGTTGAGCGCTTCAGCAAAATTCATGTATATGTTACTGTAGTTTTCATCGTTTTCAAATGCGTCTATGATATTGTTGCAGTGCTCTATTAGTTGTAATAGGCATGGTCTTCCTAATCTGAATCCGTGTTGGTTTTTATTGAATCTTGAAATGAGATGTCAGTGACACTGGTCTATAGTTCTTTGTTTGAAACCTATCCCCTTCTTTATGCGGAGGGACAATGTTCGCTTTTTTCAGGCTACTCGGTTTTTCCCCTGTGTCCAGGGATCTTCTCCATATTTAATACAGGGGTGTAGATATTGCATTCTAACAGTTTTTAAACAACAGAGCTTTCCATTTGTTTAGACCTGCAGTTTAATGTGATTTGTTTTGTCATATAGCTCGCGCTATATCCTCTGTGATAACGTCAAAAGCAATTATACACTCTCCTTGTAATTTCTCCTGAAATAGATATCTGTCAAATTCCATTTTGTACTGGAAACGGATTCATACTGAGCTCTCATTACACACACACACACACACCACACACATATATATATATAATATATATATATATATATATATATATATATTATATATATATATATATATATTATATAAGTTATGTTCTTTTCTATTCGGTGCTATCTTATGTATTATTTTCCTACTACGCGGAAAATAGCTATTACTTTGTTGTAGAAGATTTTTGAGGGGTTCAATTTAGGTTACATTAGGTTAGGGTAGGTTAACCTAACCCAACCTAAAATAAAACAAAAAGAACTGGGTGTGTAAAATCCTGAGGTAGCATGAATTAGCAGGGCCGTATCCAGAGCATGAGAAAGGGGAGGTTGCAGTGTTGGACAAAATGCGCATGGCAAAGCTGCGCGCCCTGCTAAGGGGGTCCGGGGGTATGCCCCCAGAAATTATTTTAATCTTATAGTTCAAGAGAGTTGTTTATAATTATATTAGTCTAAATATTTATTCACTCCCGTCCAACAATACTATTTTGCTACCCCGTAAATGATTATCACAACAATGTGAAGTAGGAGATGTGAGTAGGTCAGCTGGGTGAAGGTGATCTGAGGAGCTACATACATCATATATCAAAAGATTTGTCAAATCTGTCAGGTTTACATGTTGTCTTGTTCAAGTGTCTTCTTTCATTGAAATACAATAAGTCAGCTAGATATGGTTACTAGCCTAGCCTAATGCTATACATCACAGACACCTTACCCCATACTGCCATGTATCCCGCCATCAAGGTGCTGCTCCTCATCCTTTGCAGCCTACCAGTCACCAGCTGCACTGCAGAGCGAGCATTCAGTGGACTGAAGCGCTTGAAGATTTATCTTCGTTGCAGCATGGCCACGGAACGACTGACTGGGTTGGCTCTAATGCACATCCACCGTGACATCACCATTGATGTGGAGACCATTATCACCATGTTTGCGAGACGCCACCCAAGACGAATGACTATAGTCAACGTGTTGGATGACTGACTCCTGACTACTACTCATTCTGTATTAAGCTCAGGACAGGAGGGGCCTTTTCTGTCACTATAAGACTGATATGACATTACATGACCATGAAGTGTAAAGTCAGATGAAATAAACAGATGCTAATTCGTGATGCTGAGGCTATTGTACTGTTTTAATAGCATAATCAAAGGCCCCAACCTGGTCACAGGGTTTACAGTTTAGAAATCAAATATATAATCTATATATAATTTTTTTTCTGGGACAACCAGGGTGGGTGGGTTACAAACACCCAATAACCCCCCTGGATATGGCCCTGAGTAGTAGTAGTAATTTGATTTCGAGTTTTTTATTTAACTCCTAACGTGAGTGGAATTCGAAAAAATAATCATTATTTATGGTCAAAAAGGTCATTCTCTAAACGTTTTAATGGAACTCCTTCATACTTAAACGCGAGCGTAAGTGGTTAAAAACTTGAACAAATAAAAGACATCACATGTAGGAGCTAATGTAACTTCAATGACTACCGACCAAAATGTAGGAGAAATTTGGCGATTTAGAAATATGTTTATTATGTAGGAAAGTGGAGCCAAGAGTGAGCGCCGGCAAAAATCCCCCCGAAACAAAAATATATAAAAAAGAGAGCCGAAATCAAGGTCTCTGAGGCCCATAATGTCATTTTTCATTTTTTTTTTTATTTTCAAAAGGTTGTGTAGTGTGTAAAATGCATGTACAGTATGTGTAATGAAGAATAGAGGGAGAAGTGTGTGTTTGAGAGCATGCTGGACTGCTCGCAAGGTAAATGAGACAGAAAAAAGATCAGATAAAGAAGCAGTGGGTGCTACTGTAGTATGCGGTCTACCTACGATTCGGCGGTCTACCTTTTAATTATAGCTTCTTATCTTGTTTACTAATTGTTTGTTTACATCCCATTGTCAATCGCCCTTGACGATTGGTTAGGTTTAGTCATGATATTTTCGTTAGTTTTAACGAAAATATCATGATTAAACCTAACCAATCGTAGGTAGACCGCATACTACAGTAGCACCGAAGCAGTGACAGGAGAAACTGGAGTTCCAGCACTCCCTGGAAAAAACTGGCTGATAAATTGCAACGACGTATAAGTTAGAAGTAGTTTTTTGACCTGGGATGGCCCAATTTGGGACCTATACCCATTTCGTCAACAAGATCAAAACACCGACACTCTAAAAAAAAACATTATTAGCTTAGATTAGGTGAGGTTAGGTTAGGTTAAGTTAAATTAAACTTGGCGATAAAATATCAAGTCGATGAGATGTAGGGCCACCAATTTGCATAAAATTCGTGTCAGTCGCCCCCTAATTTTGAGAGTGTGCAAACAAGCTGATTCCTTCTGATTCTTTTTAATTCCTTCTCTTTTGAAAAGATGTTTCGTTTCAGTCGTAGTTGATTGGGGCTTTCCAAAACAAATATCCCTTTTAATTCGTTTTCTTTTCATTAAAGCTTGAAAAGTTTCTGGTTTTCTGCAAAACAGCGCAAAAAAGCACGTGCGACAAAACAAAATCAACCCAAAATTCGGATAATTCGCACCATTGGTTTGGACCAACATATTTAGAAAAAACGTGCGATTTTGCCGTTGTTTTGTATTTCTTCGGTATATTCGATATATTTTTATAATATTGTTATAGTGTTCTATTAGTTGTGATGGTGTTCCAAAATGAAAATACCAAAAACAAATATTATTTGCCGTTTTATTTTTACAGGTATCGAAATAATCCAAAAACCATGTGATTAAAGAGGTTTCGAATTTTTTTAATAGTTCTTTATACTGTATTTACATTATAGAGTGTCCCAAAATGAATATACCCAAAACAAATCTTAATTATATATTTATCAGTTTAGATAGCGGCAAAATTCGACTAGCATTATATTTTGAAGAGATATAAGTTTTATTTAATTTAGTTAATAAACTTCTACGCGTCTTTCATCATTAACTATAATTAATCTTATTCCGCGTTCAAATTCTGAAAACATTTTCCAACACAGCTTCAGGGATGGACGTGACAGCATCACGGATACGATGTTTTAGCTCCTGAAGATCCCTTGGTCTGTTATGGTAGAATTTTGTTTTTAAAACGCCCCAAAGATAAAGGTCCAAAGGGGATAAATCCGGGAACGAGCACGCCATATTTTAAGGTCCTCCCCTACTAATCCAACGCCCCTGAAATGTTTCGTTCAAAAGTGTTCGAACATTTCGAGCAAAATATGATGGTGCTCCATCCTGTTGGAAGGTTGTTCTTCGTAACAAGCAGGGAGTTCCTAGCAACTGTGAAGTAAGAAACTCCTCTAGCATCTTTAAGTAAGCACCGCCAGTCATATAGTTCGTTCGTCAAAGAACTGAGGTCCATAGATACGAAAACGTGACAAAGCACACCACACTGTTACTGTCCACACATTTACTTTAGGGGAAACCTTCTCATGTTCGTAAATTTCATGTGGGTTGCGTTCACCCTAAATTCTACAGTTTGCCTGAAATATGGAATGTAGCTTCGTCACTAAAAATGAGGTGTAATGTAAATGTAAATAACTGTTAAGAAAATGTAAAACCTTGAATTTTTAAATTTTTTTCGATAGCTGCAAACATAAAACCGCAAATAACATTTGTTTCTGGTATATTCATCTTGGGACACCATATATATATATATATATATATATATATATATATATATACTGTATAACCAAAAACAAAGCTGAACTAAAGAAAACATTGCTTTCATCTTATTTTTGCAACATCTTTTAAAATTATTTTTAAAAATATCATTAGATATCGATTTTATTTGTATATTCTTTGAAGCAAATAAATAAATAAATAAAAATATTTGTATTTCGTATATTTGAGAAGACTTTCTGAACTTTGATTTTAATAATAGCGTATAATAAAAGAAGAAATTCATTTCGGTATAATTTTTTTTTTGGTGCACTGAAAGGCAAAACCAATTTTCAAGCGAAAAATCTCATTTATACTTATTTTTCTTTCACTTCAACGTTGCGAATGTAAGATGAAACAAACGTAGTGATTTGAGCCAACGCGTTCACCTATGTGTTCCTTTGATTGCTCTCATTCTCCCTGCATCATTATCCCGCAGTTCAGTCTGGGAGAAGATGTGAGTGAGAGTGAACGTTCCGTGTTCTTTCCGTAGACTTTTAGAAGGTTTCACGCATGATAATTGCTCACCATGAATCCAATTCATATTTCAGTCAATACACTCACGAGAGGTAAAACAGAAGGTAAAATTACTCCCATTATTACATCATTATATATATATATATATATATATATACACACATGGGATCCGAACCATGAATCACTAAATCATGTGAACGCAGATACCGGTCATTCGTCCATCTACCGAACAGACCCAACGTCGCTTAACCTCTATGATCTTACAGAAAGCGGTGTTGCGACGTGGCCATCAAATAGCCCTTGTAAAGGCATAAATGATATATATATATATATATATATAAATGTCATGTATTTTTTTTTGTAATACATGACAAAATTTTAGGAATAGGAAGGACGCTTTTTGGGGAGATTGGGATGGTTAATGGGTGGGGGGATGGGGTCACAAATGGCAAAGGTTGTTCGAAATTTATAGCATAGTTCCGGAACCTTTCTTTCCAGAAAACACTTATATATATATATATAGTTACTATAGTTTAGATCAGGGATTCCCAAAGTGGTCTGTACAGACCCCCAGGGGTCTGTAGGAAGCTTCCAGGGGGTCTCTAAGCTTTTGGAAAAATAGTAACATCAACTATATTAAAATAAATTTCCATTTCACACTAGACATTCGGTAAGTGTTTATTAAACTGGTTTAATGAGCGTAGAATGTTTAATTTTACATTAATTTAAAAGCTATCTATGTTTATGAAATATACTATAGTTTGTAACTGAATTCATAATTTTTTTTGTGGGGGGTCTATGTCCGTACGGAATTAATATTTAGGGGTCCTTGGTGGTAAAAGTTTGGGAACCCCTGGTTTAGATGTTGTATTTAATGGCCAGGTTTGATACGTAAATCGGTACTATAAGGAATGATGATAATTACCGTTAATTGATAATGATTATAAGTGAATGTTATTAATGAATGCTTTGGCCGAGGTCACCAGATCTTTAAGATCAAAGTAATGTTATTAATTAAGTTATTAGTTAGGTTGATTGATAGATTCAGTTCTCTTCTTTTTATTTAACACAAAATAAATTGATTAATGAAAACGACAGTATTGGTTATTGTTGACAATATGACAATTAATAACGTACGGCAGATTGATAGATCCTTTATATAAAGTTAATTGAGTGATATTAAAGAGGGCCAATGAGCCCTTGCACGAATGTTTACAACTTTACATGATGGTAACGCGTGGATCACTGAAGAGAGAGAGACGAGGTGGAGGCGTCCGTCGGGCAAGGCAACGAGGTCCCGCCTTGAGTGATCTCTGGTGATGTGACGTCATCTTTTGAGCGTTTGGTATGACGTCATCTTTGTTGAGTTTGATTTGATGAGATATGTCGCATTGTTGATGGCATGTTGCTGGGACCTAGTATGTTTCATGGACTGCTCTCGATTTTCCTACGAAATTGCAAACAAGGGCAGTCGATGACCCTGATTTTGTTTCTGCAATCGGTTTTCTTGAGAAATGATAAAGAAAAATGTTATTGGATATTGGATAAATTTATTTACTGAAACGACGCAATACACTCCAACATCTTTTTGAATAAGTCCGAGCTGGTGTGGCGCTTACGCCATACAAATTCACAGAGGTACGAGTCAAGTTGGTCGCGATCTGTTAGGTTAGGTTAGGTTAGGTTAGGTTTCTCAAGAAAACCGATTGCAGAAACAAAATCAGGGTCATCGACTGCCCTTGTTTGCAATTTCGTAGGAAAATCGAGAGCAGTCCATGAAACATACTAGGTCCTGTTGCTGAAAGTTGCAAAGATGATTGCAAACGTTTCAGTTGTCTACTATATATATATATATATATTTTAACTGCAAACAACACACAGTATAATTAATGTAAAGAACGACGCTTGTGTAGAAGAGCGTTCCGCACAAGATCAGGAGGGAGAACGAACAAATGAAAAATGAGGTAGCACCTGGGAATCGAACCTGCGATCATCCGATTGCCGGTCAGATATGCTATCCACTACACCATGGATCTCGATCAATCAGAAGTCATAATTCTCCTACATACGAGGAGAAACCAATGCCCTGAGGGGGTACCTTCGCATGCCGTACATATATACACACACACATTTGTTCGTTCTCCCTCCTCATCTTGTGCGGAACGCTCTTCTACACAAGCGTCGTTCTTTACATTAATTATACTGTGTGTTGTTTGCAGTTAAAATATATATATATATATATATATATATATATATATATATATATATATATATATATACGGCATGCGAAGGTGCCCCCTCAGGGCATTGGTTTCTGCTCGTATGTAGGAGAATTACGACTTCTGATTGATCGAGGTCCATGGTGTAGTGGATAGCATATCTGACCGGCAATCGGATGATCCCGGGTTCGATTCCCAGGTGGTACCTCATTTTTCATTTGTTCGTTCTCCCTCCTCATCTTGTGCGGAACGCTCTTCTACACAAGCGTCGTTCTTTACATATATATATATATATATATATATATCACTTCATTGTTTACAAATGTTCTCACAATAATGATAATTAATCAAGAAAGTCAGAAAGTGGTAAAGCGCTCAGGCCAGCTAATGCGGACCATTGCTCTAACTCCCTTATTTTTACCACCAGCATGATCGAGATTCGAGCCCCCGACCTCAGTGTCTTTGATTTGCTTATTGGGAAAATGGCCTTATAGCTGAGACAATTAGAACAATTTGTTAAGGATAATTTCTTTAAATTTGAATAAATTTTTATATTGTAACAATGTATGATGGAATGGGATTTTTTCCATTTTATGGGAACCACCATTTTTTTTAAAATAAATATACAGTTTTGCAGCATTTTTTATGCTGATTCCAAATATAGTATTCAGTTAGGGCCTCATAGCCTATTTCTGATAGTTGAAATCAGTTGTTAATTTACCTTGAATGAAAATATTTGCTTCGACTTGACAATATGGAAAATTATAACCTAATTTGGCTAGCAAGAAATATCACATGTGAAGAAGATGCATTAAAATTTTTACAACAGAATGATGTTATTCCTAAAACCAAACAATGTAATAAAAACCACGAAATGTCGATAACCAAAAGAAGCGACAGTAAATGTTCAATGGAATGGCGGTGCTCAAAACAAACGTGCCGAGAAAAGGTGTCTGTACGCAAGGATACTTGGCTAGAGGATTCAAAACTACCTCTTGAAACTATAATTTCATTAATGTATTGTTGGTCTCAAGAGTATACAACGATCAAATTTTGCGAAAAGGAATTCGGCATCTCCCATGGAACAATCGTGGATTATAACAATTACTTTAGAGAGGTAATTAAGTTTTAAACAATTAACCTAACCTAACTAAACTAACCTAACCTAACCTAATTTAACGTAACTTAAACTATGCAATATATATATTTCAATTTCAGGTGTGTGCTGAACAACTCCTGAAGTCCCCACCGATCATCGGAGGGGAAGCCATGCATGTTGAAATTGATGAAACATGCTTTTCGAGAAGAAAATACAATCGGGGTAGAACGTTGCCACAACAATGGGTATTCGGCGGTATATGTCGCGAAACAAAAGAAGTGTTTCTGTATCCCGTTCCAGATAGGACCAGTGAAACATTACTCGACTGTATTAAAGCGAGAATACGCCCAAAAACAACTATTATCAGCGACACGTGGAAGGCATATAGCAACATAACAAAACTTGATGGATTCTTCTACTTTACACATCATACCGTCAACCATTCTAAATGTTTTGTTGATCCCGACACGGGTAACCACACTCAAAACATCGAAAGTTTGTGGCATTCCTTAAACCTAAGGAACAAACGTCAAAGTGGTACAAAACGTGAGATACTGGATTCATATCTATGCGAGCTCCTTCGGCGACATCGTAATAAAAACAAAGACTTGTTAATGCAAATTTTGAATGATATTGTTCATTTTATGAGAAAATAAAGAAATATCGTATAAATAATAAAATATTAATGACTATAACTTTCTTATTTTGTATTTCTCCTGCAAAAGAATAATATATTTGGAATCAGCATAAAAAAATGCTTCAGAACAATATATTTATTTAAAAAAATGGTGGTTCCCATAAAATGGAAGGAAGGAACCTCAATATAGTTTTTAGTAATTTCATTAACTTCCTTAATGCATTTCTTTCAACTAAAAATTTTGTTTTAATGAATATTCTGCAGTAAAATGCATTTAAAGCTTTCGCTATATATAACTGAACGTTTCGTTCATTCACTTAGAACATTTTCAATTTCTTTCAATTTCTTTCAAGGAGAGAGCGAAATCAAGGGCCGGAATTTTCGAGATACCTGAGCACTCTCCGTTTGAAAGATTGGGGGTCATAGACAGGGGAAAGATGGATTGAGGAAGGTTGTTCCAGAGTTGACTGAGTGAGCGGATGAAAGATTCAGAATACCGATTAACTCTCGCGTGTTAGAGTTGTACGAAAATGGGATGAGAATGTGTCGAAAGTGTGGTACTGCAAAAGCTCTCTTTAAAGGAGGAGGCATGCAGTTAGGGAGCTCAGGAGAGTAGTGTCCGTTAAAATAGCGATAGGAAAGAGAGAGTGAGGCAGCATTATGGCGAAGAGAGAGGGATTGAAGACAGTGAGTAAGTTAACCTAACCAATCATCAAGGGCGTACAATTAACCTAACCGGGCACTCAATTAATCTACCCGGGTATTCAATTAACCTAACCGGAGATTCAGGTGTTCCTGCCTAAAAGCTGGAAACCTATGTAACAGTTCATGCCACCCTCGTCATACTTGTAAAAATGCATCAGATTAGCTTAAGAAGAACACTTTTGTTTCTGTATGAAATAAACTTTGTTATTTCATTCTTTGCCGATTTCATGAAAAACGCAAACTGAAATTGGTCACGTGACTGTTATTTCATCCTTTGCCGATTTCATGACGAACACACACCAAAATTCCGTATTTCATGAAAAATGCGTTACTTTTGCTTATTTCATGAAATTGGCAAACGCCCTGCGCATTTCATGAAAAACGCAAAATATTGCGTTTTTCATGAAATGCGCAATTTCACTGATCACGCGTAACATATTTTATATATATATATATATATATATATGTTCCCTAGTTTTCTCTGGAAACCATGATATTGGTTTAAGCAATTTGGACTCTGAAGATTGGGTCCCAATTTGGTTTGGTTATACTTCCTTGGGACTTTGAATCCAAGATTTCGACGTCCACATATTACTGTTCGGTTCCTTGCAGTATTCCATTTTATCTGTGCCGTTTTCACCATAAAGTTTAATTTAATTATTACAGTTAAAACCAATGAATGAGTGTTGAAGGCAACATAAAACGAAACATAAACATAAAGTGGAGGCAACATAAAACCAAAACCAATAAATGAATGAAGGCAATATAAACTATTGTGGTCTACAGCTTGACCAATTTTATTACCTTACTGAATGATGAATATACGTAAGAAGCAATTCAATTAACAGTTAAAAATAAATCAATTCAAAATAGAAAACTTTTCAACAATATGCAACAACAGTTAAAAACATATTTTATCAGTTTTTCTTTAAGAATAATTCTCACCACTGCAAATATTAATAGCAAAATATATTTCAGCAAATTACAAAGTCGAAGACCGTACGCTTAAACTTGTGACAATAATCAAGCAACGTAGTAACAATAATTCACAATTCACGCTTCACAAGGGCGTTTTAAGCACAATTCATTTTCCCCAAGATTCCTCGAAAAGAAGCTGTTCACGTCTTCAATACCTCTACAAATGTGGGTGGATTATATTACATCGTTCAAAACTTTGAAATTCGCGATTATTTTATCCGGTAAAATTGTCTCCCGTGAACTATGAAAACGGGTTGTTATATTCTTTAACCAAAAAATTGCTTATATTTTAATTACATTTTTAATAGAGGCCTTGAATGTGGTCACCACTCCTAAGTTATATTAAGATTAATACAAAATTAATATAAAATCTTTATGTAATTCCTACAAAATTGTTACAGTATATGAGAATATAAAAAGGTTTTTTATACGATTTTTATACTATACAAATTAAAGAATGTTTAGTCATTAAAATTTTAGCTCGAAATGGATCGAATAAAAAATGAAACGAACCTTTTAAGAATGAAATTATTGAAATTATAGTTAAATATTTTACATTCATATGTTGTATACAACATAAGGCTTTCCTTTGTCTACCCTACGGGGAGAACATATGTATACATATACTAGTCTGAAAAATGCGTCCTTCATAAAGGCAAATTTTTTGCGTGTGCATAATAATAAACCTTAAAAAAACAGGACAAGAATAACACAAAAAACATTTGGCATTAAAGATTTACAGTTAAAAAACAAAAAAAATTTAGCGGCAGCTTTTAACATGACACTGAGGCAAGAATTTTCATTAAGATGTGGGAAATTCTTACAGCGAACGAATGTTTTCAGATAATAACTATTTTTATCAAACTTCGATGCTTGATGAAATAATTTTCGAGGAAATAAATCCTTGAAAATAATAAGGGTGTGTGCAGGGAATCGAAAAACTTGATTCCGATCGATTCGGCAAAAGAATCGAAATCCCACCCGAATCAGTGCGCAATGAATCAAAAATTTCGATTCGGCCCGCTCTGACTTAGTTTAAAATGTTTGGCAAATGTGGTGGATATTGAAATTTGGAACAGGGTGTGCGGAACATAGTAGAGAAGATAAAGCCAAAACTTTAAGTTACGACATAAATTGTGTTATACTAAAATGTGTTATACTTTCATTAAATAAATAATTATTTCGTTCTTTCTTATATGTTGTGAATTAAATATGTTACACTTTCATTAAAAAATAGTTTATTACTAATCTGGGCCCATTTTCTGTCTATTCTATAATTGTTCGAGAGGAATGAAACTGTCAGTCTTTTTGAAGGTTCAGAAAAAGTTTGGGATCACTAACATATTGCTTCCCAGGAACCCCTCTTTAACATATTGCTTCCCAGTGTATATCACTTTAACATATTGCTTCCCAGTGTTAATCACTTTAACATATTGCTTCCCAATATTTAGGATAAGGAGTACGATAAAAAATGTTGGATCACCTGAAGATCCGTCACCCTAGCCTTTTTGAGTTAGCTTTATAAGACTAACTAACGAAAATATCACAACTTAACCTAAACAATCGTTAAGTCAACTGTACGCCCTTGACGATTGGTTAGGTTAGGTAGTGATATTTTCGTTAGTTAGCCTTATAAAGCTAACTAAAAAGGCTGGGGTGACGGATCTTCAGGTGATCCAAAATGTTCGCTTTAATAAAGTAAAGGCATAAAAAGTAAATCATAACATGTTAAAATATTAGATTTAAAGTAAATTTATTAGAATTGTTGCGCTACATGGTCACACAAAGTGACCAACCAACCTTTTTAACATATTGCTTCCCAGTGTCAATCACTTTAACATATTGCTTCCCAGGAAGGATCACTTTAACATATGCTTCCCAGGAAGGATCACTTTAACATATTGCTTCCCGAATGCTTTGGGAAGCAATATGTTAAAGTGATCCAAAGTTTGAGGGGAAACAAAAAGAATCGAGAATCGAATCGAGAATCAAAATTAAGTAGCCGAGTCCAATCGAAAATCACATCGAAATAAAAAGTCCTGAATCGCACATCCTTAGAAAATAATTTAATTGAAGTGGGTGGCGGCATCTTTTGGAAGAAATGTCAATTAAATACCATTTCAGTTTATTTTCATTAACCTAGTGTAATTACGTGCATATCAATTTTATATTAATCAGCAATAACATACTACCAGCAACTTCAGATTTAAGATAAAATACATTATAAATAAATTTATCTTACCTTGGTGAGATTCAAACTAATGCTACTAAAGATTTGAATTCTGTAAACCACCACGTTACCCACTCGGCCATGCGACGTTAAGGTACGCTGAAGGAGTTTTGTATATACACACTTTCGCAGTGATTTCAGTATTAATATTTAAAAATGCATACTGTTTTTGTATATATATATACACACACACACACACATATATATATACACACACACACACACACTCGTATATATATATTTCTTTAAGACCTGCTGCTAATTACACTGCTCAACAAAGAGTCTGTTCCTCTGGTAGTGTTGAGTGTTCCTTACTGACTTTGGAGCAAGTGTAGTTTACGTCTCCCTGACGCAAAAGGGAACACAAACTACACAAGGTCAAAGTTGGGGAACGTAAACTACACTAGGATCTTTAGGAGACATTTTTTAAACGAATCCATCAAATAAAACGTTAAAACTAACGAAAATATGGATCTTTTCCGTTTGGGGCTAGTAGCGAATTTTAATGAAAATCGGTATACTAATGTAGTTTTGGTCACTGATTTCAAAAATAACTTTCTTTTTTGGAGAAATGAAAAACAAACATGTTAGAGCATTTAAATAATTAATGTGTTTTAACGAAAATATCATGACTAACCTAACCAATCGTCAAGGGCGTACAGTTGACCTAACCGGGCATTCAACTGACCTAATCTGGCATAATTCTTGATTTTTTCTGCTACTTTTACAGATCTGCCGGGATCCTTCAAAAAACGTATTCTTCGTAAAGTTGCACTTTTTACCGTTTGACCGACGGTTTTGGCAACGAAAGAACTGGGTATTTTTATCAAAGGAACACACTTTCCCACACTTAGAGCACTTTTTCATAAACAGTAGCAGTTTGTGACTGGCTAAATTTAACACAATCCTCTGTAACTAGTTTAAGCTAGTTAAAACACATATTAATTATTTAAAGTGCTCTAACATGTTTGTTTTTCATTTCTCAAAAAAAAAAAAAGTTATTTTTGAAATCAGTGACCAAAACAACATTAGTATACCGATTTTCATTAAAATTCGCTGCTAGCCCCCAAACGGAAAAGACCCGAAAATATTACGACATATATATATATATATATATATATATAATATATATATGGGAATGAACTCAGAATGGTTCCCTGAGGTTTTTTATGATACACACAGACCGTGCATGGAACAAGGAACTCTTCTAGGAAAATTAAATCCAGTTTTTTCTTTTTCATGATGCTAGCCCGACGTGGGCAACGGGTCACTCGCAAAGAGGTCCCAAAAATATAGCTTCCCTCACCAGCTATCTGAAAAGCAGATAGGATCCAGCTTTGGGACAAGATCTAGGGTTTAAAGCAGTCTAGCCCAGCTACATTTAGCACCTCAATATAAGCAAAAGACTCGCTGCCTTCACGTCAGATTGAATACTCAAAGAAAAAGGGGTAACTATTATGTTTTTAGCCAAAAACCAAACCTTAAACCTCAACTGGCAGAATTGAGCGTCCACTTTTCAAGGCACATAACATGTCCGTTTCATGATTTGGTTTTTGGCTAAAAATATAATAGTTACCCCTTTTTCTTTGATGTATTCAATCTGACGTGAAGGCAGCGAGTCTTTTGCTTATATTGAGGTTCTAAATGTAGCTGGGCTAAGCTGCTTTAAACCCTAGATCCTGTCCCAAACCTGGATCCTATCTGCTTTGCAGATAGCTGGTGAGGGAAGCTATATTTTTGGGACCTATTTGCGAGTGACCCGTTGCCCACGTCGGGCTAGCATCATGAAAAAGAAAAACTATAGTATTTGTCATTTACCATTACTTATTCGGACTATAGTGGATTTAATTTTCCTAGAAGAGTTCCTTGTTCCATGCACGGTCTGTGTGTATATATATATATATATATATATATATATATATATATATATATTGACGATTGGTTAGGTTAAGTCGTAATATTTTCGTTACTTTTAACGTTTTATTTGATTAGGTATACGCGGACAAAGTTAGGGAACGCAAACTACACTAGGATAATTTAGGGAACGTAAACTACACTAAGCACCACAGGGGGACGTAAATTACACTTGCTCCCTGACTTTTTAGTGCTGATTTCGAAAATAATAGTGAAATTTTTTCATCACCCACAATTATATATATATATATATATATATATATATATATATATATATATATATATATATATTATATAAACCCCTCCGCCTATGGCCCTGGGTTGGTTCGAAGTCGACGGGGGTTCTGGTTAGGAGGCAGCAACGGATCTGTTACTTGCAGTAGTTTCTTCTATACTACTCTCCGAGTTCTTCTTTAGTGGCTCGGAAGATTCTGAGAGGCTTATTAAATTCTTTGAGGTTTCTCCCCGATTCTTCTTGCAACGTATCGGGAGATTTTAATGAGTAAGTTTTCTGAAGAGAGCACGGCTCGAAGGAGAAGATAAAGACTTTTTCTTTACTGTAATTTACTGCTACAATGTTACAGGTAATGCTCAGCTTCGTAGTTGGTATCAGAATGAACATGGAAGAAGTTATTGGAGTTTATATACCCCGATTCTACTAATATCATCATTATTAATGTTGAAGAGGCTGCATTATTTTTGCACAATATTTGAAAATAAAGTAAATCTTTTAGCTGTGGTAATGTTTAAACGAATAAACAAGATATTTGAGGATGAAGCCATATTTTTATCTTAAACCGCGTATTTTCAGATCTGGTGTTATCATGATCTGCCAAGTTAACAAAAAGTGAATTTGAACTATGCATCTTTACACTAAAATATGCATATGAGTAAAAATTAAAGGTTTAAGATTTACAATTAAATGCTTAGGCAAGGCATGACTTCATCTTTTATAACGAAGAGAGAATGTATACAATTTATGAACATTGCAAAAAGTTTCTCCGAATTCATTATTAAGCTAAATCCAAAAATTATTAAGAAATTTTAAAAAGAGCAAGTCACCAATTATTTGGCAAAGTAGAAAGCACATCAAAATTTATCCCAACGGAAAAAAAAAAAAAAAAAATATCGCCGAGTGTGTACATTTCTAAAGGGCGACATAATTTCAGAGTAGTACATTGTGTACAATTAAGTACATCACAGAGTACGTTGTAATTTTGGTTTATTACAATTATGATTACAATTACCAACCAATCCACACTCGCTTATCATCGTTAATTATCGTTATTAAAATACATTAATTACTTTATATACTATTATCATTAATTAGTTTCATTAAGGTACGGTACATCAATTACATTATTAAGTACATCAGTCACTTACAATTCTTACAGTTTTTATATTTATATTGGAATTAGAGCGAGAGGAGATTTTACGTTTTCAGATGTTCAATTTATGCTGTGATCATCGAATTGCGTACACTTGCATAAGCGTTTTTGAATTCATTGCAAGAGGTGAACGCACTTAAAAGAAAGAGTAAAAAAGAATACATGTGAACGTACTTACATGTAAGGTAATTATGTACGTCCTCAGTGGACATGTACGAATGCCTAAACTATTGTACACATATTGGTAGTCACACAATAGGTTGACAATAGGTAGCTGAATGAATAATTAATAAAACTAACAAAAGATAAAGGTCAAGAAGGGACATGGATGTATGAATGAACAACATTTACATAATGACGTATAGAGTGTAAAGGTTTTTATTATTATGTTAAAGAATTTACCATACATTGAATACGAAAGATATCCACATACTAAATACGTGATTCAGTATTCAAGGTATGGAAAACGTGAAGGGAATTTGGTTACTTTTATGACGTCATTATTGGGAGAAATTAAAGGAGACGAATTAGAGACAAAGAGTGGGTATTAAGGACTAAATACAACTACGGGTTCCAATCCTGTTATAATAAATTCTCTAACAAATGCAAAAAATGGAAATATGGATACGACTAAACAATAGAAATGGTAGGTCGCATGGTTGTGACACTGAAACAAAATAGAAAGCAACAAATAAAAGTTTTATCCAAACTCGCATCAGGCGACTTTGGTTCCTCATGTAAAATTATATATATATATATATATATATATATATATACACACACACACACACACAGGGTGTTTCAGGAGGAAAGGTCAATACTTCGGGGGGTGATAGTATTGGTCATTGTGAGAAAAAAAGTTCATATGAACAATGAACATATGTCTAATTCTGAATGGTTACAGAGATAGAGCTATTTGAATCTGATGCGCGCGCAGCTCTTCCTCCCCCTTCCCTCCCCTATAACCTTGAACCATGTAAGCTGTAATGTAAGCTGTAACAAATTTGCTATTTCTGTATCTGATACCATTCAAAATGCCACTGTTTAAACATTAAATGTTAGAAACAGTAATTGGTTTCTCTTTCTTGATTACCATTAACAATGCTTTTGTATTTGTAGATTCAAACAGCTCTATCTCCATAACCATTCAGAATTAGACACATGTTCATATGAACTTTTTTTTCTCACAATGACCGATACTATTACCTCCCGAAGTATTGACCTTTCCTCCTGAAACACCCTGTATGTATATATATATATATATATATATATATATATATATATATATATACTATATACAGGGTGGACCGAAAGTCTGGATCCATAGGAAAATATTTATTTTAATACATAAATTACAACAAATGGTAAATACTTAAAATGAATATCAACTTTAACTCGTAAATGCGTATCCGTGATATTGTACAGTAGTTCGTACTCCAGTATAAATACTCAAATACTTCTTATTTCAGCCCAGAAATGGCTTCGAATCTAACAACAGAAGACCGGGTAGAACTTGTGCTCATGTACGCAAGACAGAGCGCTACACACAGAGAAGTTGCTACCGAATTCAATAGAAATCATCCTGATAAGCATCCAGTAACACATGCGACTGTTGGCAAGTTGTTTAAACGTTTCAAAGAAACAGGAAGTGTACATGATCGACGGCGTTCTGGTCGTCCAAAAACTGCAACTGATGAAAATACCTCTGCAATGGTATGTGAAACTTTAACGAATAGTCCAGTAAAGTCAACAAGAAGATTATCAAATGAAACACGCATCTCGAGAACGTCAATTCGAAGAATTATTAAAAATCATAAATTCCATCCCTAAGTGTCTCGATGTCAGAGGCCGCCAATTTGAGCATTTGTTATAATTTGTTGTTTATACTGGAGTACGAACCACTGTACAGTATCACGGATACGCATTTACGAGTTAAAGTTGATATTCATTTTAAGTATTTACCATTTGTTGTAATTTATGTATTAAAATAAATATTTTCCCATGGATCCAGACTTTCGGCCCACCCTGTATATATATATAATTTCGGGTACTTGTAGGTTATCACCCCCCACCAATTTTGACAGAATATTTTCGTTAAAACTAACGAAAATATCACGACTTAACCTAACCAATTATCAAGGGCGTACAGTTGATCTACATATTATTAATTATAACATTGTTTGTTTCTGGAATAGTATTTACTATTTACTAATAGATCAACTGTACGCCATTGATAATTAATTGGTTAGGTTAAGTCGTGATATTTTCGTTAGTTTTAACGAAAATATTCTGTCAAACTTGGTCGGGGGGAGATAACCTACAAGTACCTAATTTAATGTTATAATGTTATAATGTTTCAGACCAATAAAGACCCTAGGATCCACTCATGGCTGGTCTACCTAACTGTGTTCGTAATTGTGTATTGTGCATGTTTCCTCCGTGGTGGCGGAGGGGACCTACAATTTTACGTGGGTTCTAAACCGCAAAGCCTTAATTTTACTACCTTAAACTATACCCAATCTATCAAGATATGCGTCTAATCGATTTTTAAGCATGTTTATAGACGTGCTACTAATTACTTCTACCGGCAAACTATTCCAGCTATTTACTATTCTATGCGTAAAAAAGTTTTTGGCAACTGCTGTCTCGAACCTTCTACTTGTCAACTTACACCCGTTATTTCTAATCCTATTATATTGAGATATTTCGAAAAAGCTATCTCTATCTACGTTATCAAACCCATTCATAATTTTGAAAACCTGGATTAGATCACCCCTTAGCCTCCTAGTCTCGAGTGTAGTCAATTTTAACTCCTTAAGCCTATCCTCGTACGACTTTGACCTAAGCGACGGAATCATCTTAGTTGCTCGTCTTTGAACTCTTTCGATTTTGTCTATATCTTTGCGCATATGCGGATTCCAAAACTGGATCGCGTACTCCAAATGGGGTCTAACTATTGACTTATAAAGAGGAACTATAATATCGCGCGATTTGTACTCAAAATTCCGAGCTATAAAACCTAATACTTTGTTCGCTTTATTGACCGCTGCTGTACTTTGTTTCGCTACTTTTAAGTCACCAGTGACTGTAACTCCTAAATCTTTTTCCTGCTCTACGCTTGTTAACTCTTTCCCTGACATACTCAGTATACGCAAAATTACCGTTACGCGAACCTATATGTAAAATTTTGCACTTATCGACGTTAAATCTCATTTGCCATGTGATTGACCAATGAACGATTTTAATCAGATCTTCCTGGATTTTACCTCTATCTTCGTCATTAATCGCCCTACCACCCAGCTTCGTGGCATCCGCAAACTGTGAAACTGTACTGACTAGGCCGACATCTAAATCGTTAATATATATAAGAAAAAGCAAGGGGCCCAATACAGAACCCTGAGGAACGCCACTCGCTACATTAGCCCAACACGACTCCGCTCCATCAACGACCACCCTCTGTTTCCTACCTCGCAACCACTCTTCTATCCAATTTATTACTACACCCCTGATTCCATAAGCCTTAGTTTTTTCAATGAGTCTTTTGTGCGGTACGGTGTCAAACGCTTTTTGAAAATCTAAATACACTACATCAACCGCCCGATGACTATCGTAAACGTCAACCACGCTTTGAAAAAATTCTAAAAGATTAGTTAAGCAAGATTTGTTTCGCCTAAAACCGTGGTGCGTATTTCTAACTAAGTTATGCAATTCTAAGTGTTCGACTATACGATCCCTAATTATATTTATTGATTCCAGTAGCTTACCTACAACAGACGTTAAAATGATTGGCCCATAATTTCCTGCCGCACCTTTATCACCTTTCTTAAAGATAGGTGTTACGTTTGCTAACTTGAAATTATCTGGTACGCAACCCTCAGAAATAGACGAATTAAATATCTTTGTTAGTGGCACAACAGTGCTATCTTTTAATTCTTTTAGTTGTATGGGATATATGGAATTCGGCCCCGGTGATTTACGCATTTTCATTTTATCAATATAGCGCATTACCTCCCCTTCACTAACCACAATATTTCGCATCCATATTGTATTATGCGTGCAAAAATCTACCAGAATCACTCTATTTTACTTGAGGAACAGGAAAAGTTATAATTTTTTGTTCAGTGTAATTTGTGACTAACAATAAACTGACAAGTTATACATACAAATTTTCGAGAGCTCCAAAAACCTGTGATCCTGACTGAAAAAAGTCTAGAATTCAACTCAGGGGTATGTAGGATCTTGTGTCACTCACGTAGAGGGTTTTCCCCAACTTTTCCCCCTCAAGTAACAGGCCTTCTCCCCCATTCCGAACAGAAACACCCACAAAAAATAAAAAACCCGTTACAATCTTTGAGAAGTTACATTCAAACAAACTTGTTCAGTTTATCTTTCCTAAACAACCATAAAAAACGCTATATTAAAAAGTTTAATTAGAAATACTCACAAAAATGCTATTTTAACAATATTCATTACAAGTATTTCTCAAACAAATACAAATGAACATAGATGCTTTATAGGAATTTCTCTCAGAGCCATTTATCAAATTTATTACAAATGAGATCTGCATATTACACGTGGATACAAAAAAAGGCCTTGGAATTGCTTTTCTTTTTCCTTGTAGGTGTGCACTGTGCATAATTCTTTTACTTCATATGTTTAATTGTGAAATTCATCCCATATATATATATATATATATATATACCAGGACAAGGGGGGGCACGGGAAGACCAGGAGCAGGTAAAAATGCTACTAGCTCCAGCTGATGAATTTATGTTAATACGAGAAATAACAGAAAACACAAGAAAAAAACAACTGCCTAGATTTGATATTCACAAACAACAGCAACCTAATTGATAACGTAGAAATATCCCCAACTATAATATCGGATCACAACATTATTGAAATAACAACCAATATAAAGGCAACAGGAAAGGAAAGAACACGAACAATAGAAAGAAGCAAATTTGAAATTTTTAATTTTCACTCCAAAGCTATAAACTGGGAAGGTGTTGCATCCAGCATGGAAGTAATGAGTGGAAAACCATCTTCAAGGCCAAGACAACGGAAGAGATGCTAATGACCTTACAGGAGAAGACGCTGGAAATTGTGGAAAGACATGTCCCAAAAATACAACGAAGAGGAAAGAGAAGCAGGTTCGCGAGACAAAAGAGGTCATTGTTCCGAAAGAGAAAAAGAGTGACTGCAAAATTAAGTAACTGCAAAGACAATAACATCAGAAAAATATTAAATGATAAACCGCAGACTATCGATTGCGTCATACAGGAACTAATTGAGAAGCATACAGAAAAAGAAGAAGACGACGCTATAGAAGCGATAAAGGTTAATTCAAAGTACTTCTATAATTTTGCAAAAAGGAAGTCGAAAAATCACACGACTATCTGACCTTTGAAAAATGAAGACAGTGCTTTATCTGATGATCTAACAGAATTATTTGATATATTAAGAGCTCAGTACGAATCATCTTTCAGTATCCCAAAAACTGACAAACTGATATTTTGGCGAGATATTTTAGTGATATGAGATGTAAACGATACTGGCCTATAGTTTTTGACCTCGGATCGATCTCCTCCTTTATATATTGGGACTATGCTCGCGCTCTTCAGGATGCCCGGTATTTCTCCCGGTATTTGTCTCGTGTTTCCCGTGTCGTTTACATCTCATCTCACTAAAATATTTGAAGGAATAGTTACACAGAAAATCTGACTTTTGGGAACTCAGAAAAAAATTAAATGATAACTAACGTGGATTTCGGTCAGGCAGATCATGCATATCACAACTAATGGAACACTACAACATTATTGATACACTTGAAAGTAATAAAAACTATGATGCAATATACACAGACTTTGCCAAAACGTTCGACAAGTGTGACCATGGAATCATAATACAGGGTGTACATAAAGTCAGGATCTATTTTTGTGAAGCACTTGGAAATTATATGGAATTCAATCATAAAATGATAAAGTGGTAACATTTATTAAATAATTAAGAGTAGGATTCGACGTGACGCCCATCAGTATCCCTGCACAGCTCAAATCGTTCCGCAGCATTTCTAAACACATTCCTGAGCATTTGCGGGGTTATGTTATCTGCAGCAGTTCGTATACGTGTACGTAAGTTTTCAAGACTCGTAATCTTCGTCTGATAGACGTGCGATTTGATAAAGCCCCATGCAAAGAAATCTAAAGGGGTTAAATCTGGTGATCTCGCTGGCCAAGGTCTGTTGCTTCCGCATCCGATCCAGCGATTTGGAAAACGTCCATTTAGATAATCCTGAACAATTTTGGCATAGTGACAAGGAGCACCATCATGTTGATAGACGACGGGGATAGGATTGTTAGTACCGTCGTCTATCAACATGATAGTGCTCCTTGTCACTATGCCAAAATTGTTCAGGATTATCTAAATGGACGTTTTCCAAATCGCTGGATCG
The DNA here is from genome assembly GCA_023014485.1 of Bathynomus jamesi. Lineage (NCBI taxonomy): Eukaryota > Metazoa > Arthropoda > Malacostraca > Isopoda > Cirolanidae > Bathynomus > Bathynomus jamesi. The sequence goes on along the minus strand of JAJOZX010002165.1, from coordinate 224,333 downwards.
GACGCGGAAGCAACAGACCTTGGCCAGCGAGATCACCAGATTTAACCCCTTTAGATTTCTTTACATGGGGCTTTATCAAATCGCACGTCTATCAGACGAAGATTACGAGTCTTGAAAACTTACGTACACGTATACGAACTGCTGCAGATAACATAACCCCGCAAATGCTCCAGAATGTGTTTAGAAATGCTGCGGGACGATTTGAGCTGTGCAGGGATACTGATAGGCGTCACGTCGAATCCTACTCTTAATTATTTAATAAATGTTACCACTTTATCATTTTATGATTGAATTCCATATAATTTCCAAGTGCTTCACAAAAATAGATCCTGACTTTATGTACACCCGGTACATAAACTGAAATATATGGAAATAACATGAAAAGTAGGGAAATGAATATATAATTTCCTTAGTGAGCTGCGGCAAGTCGTTACAGTACAAGAAATATCTTCATCAGAATCAGAGGTCCTCAGCTCAGTACCACAAGGATCAATCAGTATTAGCTCCACTACTCTTCATAATCATGCTAAATGGCATAGATGAGGACGTTACCAGAGACAGCACAGTAGCATCCTTTGCTGATGACACAAAGATCAGTAGAAAAATAAGAAACTCAGAGGATATAGGATCTCTACAAACAGACATGAACAGAACCTACAAGTGGACGGAAGGCAATAATATGAAGTTTAACACTGAGAAATTTCAATTATTACTGTACTGAAAAAGGGAGGACCTAAAATCCATGGAATACTATATCGGAAATGGACAGGAAATTCAGAGAAATTCTAAAGCAAAAGATTTAGTTGTTGTAATGACTGATGATGCGAAATTTGAAACAAAATAAGATAGCAGTAAACAGAGCAAAGAGAATAACTGGGCAGATACTGAGAACCTTTAAACAAAGGGATAGGAATATAATGATTCCTCTACTGAAAACATTGATAATACCCAAATTGGAATACTGCTCGGTCCTAACATGCCCACATAAAAAAGAAGACAGACAACTAGAAGGGATTCAGAGAAGCTTCACAGCCAAGATCAAGGGGTGCAAAGAACTAAATTACTGGGAAAGGTTACGCGAATTACACCTATATTCACTGGAAAGGAGAAGAGAGAGATACACCATTATTTACACTTGGAAAATAATGGAGAAACTAGTCCCTAATCTTACTCTAAACCCTATAACTCTCCAAACAAAAGTGGAAAGTAGAAAAGGAAGACTGTCGTGTTCCCATATTTAAGGCTAGACAGGGAACATCTTTAAATCTGAAAGAAAATAGTTTTGTTGTAAGAGGACCAAAACTGTTTAATCAGCTGCCCAAAGAACTAAGGAACACGAGTGGTGTTGCTGTGGACATCTTCAAAAGAAGGACAATTCCCAATGAACCGGGCGTACCTGGCTATGTGAGGTGGATAGTATAAGAAACCAACTCTCTACTTCACCAGGCCAACTCGAGAGGAGGGGCGACAAGCTTGACCTTTGTGAAATGAGGAATCATCGCACGGAACAGTTGAAAGGTATATATATATATACACACACACACACACACACACACACACACATCTATATATATACTGTATATATCTTGAGAATGGCAGAAACAAGGCATATGGGTGGAGAACTGGGAAGGGACTTGGGGGATGGATATGTGCTCATGTACAGAGGAGTGGAGCAGGGTCGGAGGAGGATGCACGGAGTGGTAATGATTATTGGACCGAGATTGTCTCCAAACATACAGACTGTAGAATTAGTAAGCGAAAGACTAATGAAATGTAAGTTGAGAATTAGGAATAAAACATATATTCTCTACCAGGTTTATACTCCACAACAGGGGCATAGTGAAGAGGAGAAGATGAACTTCATGGAACTATTAGATGACAATTATGAAGTGGGAGGAGAGGAGGTGGGACTGCTTATGGGAGATTTCAGTGGTAGAGTGGGAATGGAGAAGGAGGGGGTGGAGCAGGTAATTGGACCTTTCGGAGAACAGAACCGACATGCAGAGGGAGAGAAACTAATAGATCTCTGCGTAAGGAACGACCTAAAGATCATGAACGGATTTTTCAAACACCAGGAGACCCATAAGTTTACGAGATACAGGTGGAACCAAGTGACAGGAAACTTTGACTAAAAATCCATCATAGATTACTTTATATGCTCCGATAAGAGAATTGTTGGAAACGTCAAGGTGATACCTGGGGTTACGTTAGACTCCGACCACAGATTACTGATAGATTTGAAAACGCAGAAAATAGTAGCAACAAAAGAGGAGAAGAGAAAGGTAATTAAGACAAAGAAACTGCAGGATGAGGACATTAGAGTCAGATTCAGAGAGGAACTTGAAAGAAATATAGCTGAGATGGAGGAAAACAATGAATGGGAAACCATGAGAGATTGTGCTAAGAGGGTTGCGGAGGAGATTTTGGGAACTAAGTGGGTGGGGGGGAGGAAGAAGAAGACATACACCATGGTGGACAGATATAGTGAGAGGCGTAGTAAAACAAAAAACTATAAAACATAGGAAGTGGTTGAGGCAACGTACACCGGAATCAAAACGGGAATATGTGCAAGCAAGAAATGAAGCTGAGAGGGAGAAGAAAAGGGCAAAACAAATGGCGATGAGGGAATTGGGAGAAAAGTTGAGAGAGGATGAGAAAGGAAACAAAAAAACTGATTTATAGCCTTGCAAAATCTTATAGGAAGGAAAAGAAAAAGTATACAGTATTAAAAATGAAGCGGGAAATGTGATAGTGGAATCTGGAGCAATTAATAGACGATGGTCAGATTATTTTAAAGATCTATTGAATGGAGATCCAGAAGAAGAAGTGGAGGAAGCGGATAGAATATACCAGGAATTAGCAGAACAGGTAATTATTACCAGAGAAGAAATGGAAGAGGCTGTTAATAAAATGAAGAATGGAAAGTCAACGGGAGTGGATGAGTTTCCGATTGAACTTATAAAGGAGGGAGGCGAAGCCATGAAAGAAAAAATTTGAAACCTGTTGAATAAATATTGGAGAGAAGGTCAAGTCCCCGGTGACTGGGGAAAAACAATCATCGTTCCAATATATAAAGGAAAGAGCGACTCAGGTAGCTGTGAGAATTATAGTGGAATATCGCTTATTAATCATATAACAAAACTTTACGAAAGAATAATAGAAAGAAGAGTAAGGCAAATAATTGAAGCAAGGTTGGGAGAGGAACAGCATGGTTATCGAAAAGATAGAAGTTCGGTAGATCTTATTTTTGGCCTCAGTTCTGTTATAGAAAAGGCATGGGAATTTAATACTAACATGTATGTAATATTCATAGATCTTAAAAAAAGCATTCGATACAGTGCCCAGAGGAAGAATGTGGAGATGTTTGGAGGAGCTTTATGGGGTAAAGGGGACACTTCTTAGGGCTTTGAAAAGTTTGTATCAAGTTAGCGAATGCAAAGTAAGGACTGGACACAAAAATGATGAGTGGTTTGAAGTTAGAACAGGGATAAAGCAGGGCAGTGTTATATCACCACTCCTGTTTATAGCCTACATGGACACAGTCATTGCAAGTTTCAAGCGTCGTCATGAAATAAATAATAATAATGGAAAAATGACATATGCGGATGACATAGCATTCTGGACGACAGAGAGAGAAGATATAGAACAAGCTTTAATTGATTGGAATGAATGTTTGAAGGAGGGGGGTATGGAAATGAATGTAGAAGACAGAAATATTAAATGTATGTCGAAGAGAAGAAGGAGAATTTGGAGTTCAAATAGGAGATAAGGAATAAGAAATGTTGAAAAATTTAAATATTTAGGGAGTATGTTTACTAAAGAAAGTGGTAATATGCAAGAAATAACTGAAAGAATTGCAAAGTTTAGTAAAAATGTCGGAATGTTATACCCGCTACTGAGAGATGAACATATGCCCCTTGGGACTAAGAAAATAATCTTCGAAACAGTTTTTAACACCAATACTGATTTATGGGTCGGAACACTGGAAAATGCGCATGGCGGATCGAAGTAGAATTCAGGCGGCAGAAATGAGACCGCTGAGGACTATTCTGAGAAAGACGCGAAGAGATAGGATAAGAAATGAAGAAATAAGAGCCAATGTGGGAGTAACGCCGATTTTGAGAAAAATCGACGCTGCCAAATTGAGATGGTTGGGCCACTTGGGGAGAATGAAGGAGGGGAGAACTGCGAGAAGGTGCTGGGAGTGGAGACCAGAGAATGGCAGAAGACCTCGTGGGAGACCGAGAAGGAGATGGAGGGACGAAGTGGAGGAGAGCTTGCGAAGATACGACTTGCCCAGCATGCAAGAGCTCGGGGAAACGGGAGTGCTGCTGGACAGGGCGGAGTGGCGAAGGAGGCTGGCTCCACTGACAGGCTAACTAGCCTACCTGGGAGTTGAAGTATGAAGTATGTGTGTATATATATATATATATATATATATAATAATAATAATAATCATAATAAATCAACAAGAATCCCTCTTGAATCACTGTTCATGATTTTAAATACAAATTAAATATCAGGAGAGTTTTGATGACTGACCGTTTATAATCTCGATGAAAATTCTGGCCTCAGTTTATTAGAGTGACATGTGGTAAATGAGTCTGCAAAACAAAATTAAAGTGCACAACGAGTTTTCTTTCTAAGAGCTCCCGCTAAATACATTTTTTTTAATTTTTAATATTTAACACCAAAGTTTTTTATGTTATTCTTGTCTTGTTCTTTTTTAGATTTAGTATTATGCGCACAAATCAGATTTGCCTTTTTGTAGGACACATTTTTCAGTCCATGATTTTTGTCGGTAACGCCTTTTTTATTAAACACAAATTTTGCACAAAATTAGCACTCATCCTAGCTTTTGAACAGAAGTTTTTAAGCTCACGAACCACTTACATTTTTAGTGCAGCTTCACAAATTTGGTTTCACTGCCTTTGGATGTAAAGCTCAAAATTTTTATGGCTGTTGTATTTTTGTAATTTTACAGACTGAGGTACTTTACCTCGATTTTACAAAAGAATATAAAATTTTGTACAAGCGTGCTCTGACTAGATGCACAAAATTATTTATTATTTTTTACCACAAACAACACAGATTGTAAAATAGCCGAAATTTTGTTTATGCGTGCTGCCAACAATAGTCAGGGGGCTTAATCCAAAAAATCACCCCGATTGTTCCCTTTGTTCCAAAAGTACCATTTTTTTACAGGGGTAGATATGACCATAAGCATTCATTGTTTTGCGGGAGCCAACATGGGCTCTCCCTGTGGCGGCCATTATGGACGAATCCAAGATGGCCGCCATCTGGTCTGACATTGGGCGATAAAATAACAACCAATCATAGTAGAACAGCAAATAATGACACTTTTTGTATGTTTTTGAGTATAGAGAATCCAGTTCTGATATTTGTTTTTTAATTCAAGATATACGTCAGGTCGTATATATCCACATTTGATATTATTTTATAAGAAATGTACATTTTATGTCAATTGAATCATGATACATAATTATTGCACTTAGATTTGTGGTTGTAACAGCTATATTAACTTTTACATTGGATTTCTACTGACATTTTGTCCACTATTAATCTATTTTTTATTATTTTTGCAGGGGTTGGCATACCTGTATTCCTCTGAAGCAAGTCTATGCGGTGGTGGTCTTCTTCACATTCTAGTCTCTTCAGGCCTGCAGATATGAAGATCTCGTTAGTGTGTAGTTAGTAGTGTGTAGTAGAACATTAATACCTCAACATGTCTACTAACATAACTGGAATTAATTGGACACTGTGTTGCCGATGTCAGTTCAGCAAAGACGAGGCATTACAACAGCCAAAAGAACAGGGATATTCATCTCTTGAAAGAGATCTGAATGATTTTGTGCAGCTCAATGCTGTTCCATCTGGTATCAAGGTTAGTGAGCTCGATGATGGCTCAGGAATTGCAGCAACCCTCCAATCACATGCTGCAGTGTATCATAAAAGTTGTAGGAGTGCATGCAACAGTTACAGGGTAAAGCGGGCACGAGGAAAAGTGGCCACGCAAGATGAATGTGCAGCTGGGATAAGTCCGAAGAAACTCAGATCAAGTTACGGATCACCTCCAGAAACATTATTCTGCATCATATGTCTGGGTGAGGATCAGTATGATCTTCATAGAGCCTTAAGTGACAACATTGATCAAAATCTGAAGAATTGGGCAAAAACAACTAACAACTGGCATTTATATGGGCGCTTGACTGCAGGTTCTGATGCACATGCAATGGATGCATGTTATCATGTACAATGCTATTGACGGCTTCGTGATGGAGCTCGTGCAGTTGAACGTCGATCTTCAAGTGAACCCAAGCCTCCCCCATTTGATCCCATGGTCATAGCACAGTTAGTGGCATTTGTGGATGACTCTCAGTCTGAGGTCCACAAGTTGTCTGACTTACGGGAAATGTACAAGATAATGATGTCAGATCTAGGACATCCCTGTTCTGGTAGAGAACCTCATGCAACAAGATTGAAAGACCATCTGCTTGAGCATCTTCCTGAGTCCACATTGTGCGTCCAAGTAGAGCATCACATTTGCTGAATATGTATCTCTACACATCATACCTTTCATTAAAGCACAGATGACTGACACAGTTGAGCGCGTCGATGCCGTGTGGGATACCTATCCTGAAGACAGTCTGAAATCACTTGCACAGCAGCGGCGTGGTTCAGGAGCACGTACTCGACTTGATCCAGATAGTGATGGTACCACACCCATTCCCAAACGAGACTGGCAGTCATATTTGAAAAATGTGGAAAACAAGAAGGAACTGTTCGTCTTTATCAGTAAACAGCTGATCAAGATTGACATGGGTGGAAAACTCCTCTCAGCACTGAATTAGAAACTGTGCTCTCCAATAAAGCATTTGATATATCAGGGCTCCAACCATGCAACCACACAGAGGCAGATACGGGATCATTCTGCATCTTGCTCACGCATCATCTCAGGGTCACAAGAAAGCATTCATCCGCACTGTTGACAGTGACATAGTCGTTCTTGCCATTGCTTTCTTTCAACAGCTTGACCTAACAGAACTCTGGATTGGTTTTGGTAGTGGCAAATATTACCGAGACATCCCAGTGCACAGCATTCAATCACAGCTTGGTCCATCAAAGTCGCTGGTCTCCTCTGTTCCATGCACTAACAGGCTGCGACACTACGTCTCAGTTTCTTGGATGTGGGAAGAAGACAGCATGGACTGCATGGAATAATACACCAAACTTAATTGAAACCATGATCAAATTGACTGAAGACCCCGAGTCCTTCAGTCTAGTATCTCCTGAAATGACACACATTGAGAGGTTTGTTGTGCTCATGTACAGTAAAACATGTGGACAAGCATCTGTAAACGTAGCCAGGCACCATCTGTTTTCTAGTGGCAGTCGATCATTGGACAGCATACCACCTACCCAAGCTGCCCTCTTCCAGCATATCAAGAGGTCATTGTTGCAGGCAAGTTTTGTGTGGAAGCAGTCAACCACATGCCATCAGACACACCCTGCTTTTAATAAATGGGGATGGGAATATGACAAGCGCAGCAACCAATGGCTCCCTTTCTGGACAACTCTCGCTGATGCCAGTAAGGCATGTGCTCTTCTCCTTCACTAAAGCCTGCAGAGGGAATTGCAAATGCAGTAGTGCTGGAATTCGATGTACGACACTCTGCAAGTGTGAGGGTGGCTGCCTGAACAATGACGACTATTAATCAGTGAACAGCCATCTATTGGATAGACATTATCATGAGATGCAGTACTGTGAGTAAAAGGAATAAAGAAGATTGTACTTGCGTATATACTAAAGTTTAATAGCAAAAGATGTTGATGCTGACTCTTATTTTTTATCAAGTTAACTATGTAACCTGTACTAGTATTGGTACTCAAGTGGATGTCATTTTGGACAGCGGCCATTTTCATTTGACCACATAAACTTTGCTTTAAACTTTTATATGGTGAACGAATTTGTTCAATGTTTACATCAAATTATTCGTGACGACGTCCTCTATCTTTTGGTGTAAAGTGCATATGGTGTAGTTTCTTTTGAAAAATGTTATAGCTTTCAGAAGAACCATCGGAGTTAAAAAGATTTGTCCACTGTCCACGCACGGTGTGCGTGGACGATTCAGCTAACATTATATCTTCATATTTGTTGGGATATAAGAGGCTAAAAATATTATATAATAATTAAATATGAAATAATAAACACCTTGCTAACGGAATGTCTTAATAACCTTAGATTTTTTGATACTTACGTATTAACGGGGGGCCACCACATATTGATGATTGGTTAGGTTAAGTTGTAATATTTTCGTTAGTTGAAAATTTCTAATACATCATATTTTTTAAAAGCAATATTTTTAAAAATATTTACAATGATTAATACATGTCACCGTAACACATTAGAAACAACATTTGTTTCTGGAGGCCAAAAATTTTTAATAGCATAATAACCATTAATTTTTTTCAGAAAATTGTATTAAAAAATATTTTAAAAAATATTGCGATTTAAAAAATATGATGTATTAGAAATTTTCAACTAACGAAAATATTACAACTTAACCTAACCAATCATCAATATGTGGTGGCCCCCGTTAATACGTAAGTACCGATTTTTTTATGCAGGAAGGAGGTGAGGCCAAGGTCGAAGGCCCGCAGTGAAAGAAAATATCTTGGTCGTTCGATTACATGTTACATTTATTAAAATTAAAATCGTATTATATTGTATTACTTTTAGATTAACTTCTTAAGAAAAGTTTAATTTTAGTTTTAGAAACGAGTGTCTTAAACGGGTTATCTCTCTTGGATCATATAATAAATTTAAGATATTGCTTCATTGCAAAAGCTTTCAAGTAACCTGTGAGTGGGAGAGAGATCCAAATCCTACTTTCACTTTTAGCCTAGAGTTTCTTGTGAAGTAACAGAATGCACATTATCAGGGGCGTACCTGAAGTATTTGGCACCCGCGGCGGATCCTTCCTTTGGCACCCCCGATAAATAATTTTAAAATTTAAACACACAGAAAAATATATTATGTTTGCAAGTAGATTTTTAAACAGTACAGTACTGTCATAAGCAAATTGGAAATAAGAAAAATGCAGGACATTAAAAATTCAGTGAACAGGTAATACTGCATTTTATTTTATACAAAAAACACAGGAAATCCAGTCTCAACGCTCAGCCTATTCTTCAAAGGTAAATAGAGAGGATTCACAGTCTCTGCTTTCGAGCCTTAATTTCTGCAAATTGATCAATGACCTCATCAAAATTCACGTTCTTTGCATATTCATGCTCAATTAAAAGTAAAGCCAGATTTGTCAATCTTGTCTGACTCATGGTCGAGCGAAAGAAATTTTTTATCAATTTCAATTTTGAAAAACTTCTTTCACATGAAGCAATAGACACACAGACAGTCAAAAAGAATCTCAAACACAGTGACAAGCTTGGCAAAGATTCACAAAAATCCCATTTCACAATAAACTCCAGAAACTGCAATGCTGTCCATTTCTTTGCCTCTTCAACGCTGATTTTGGCAGCTTCCAAATGCCTCCGAAGTCGTCCAATTTCCACACTGACATCTTCATCAGAGAATTCATCGAAAATCTGAGTCAAATTTGAAATATACTTCCGAAGTTCTTCTTCTGTTGCAGCAACCAAAGTGTTTGGCTGAATAACAGCGAAGATTGACGGAATTTGATCCATTGCCTTAGAACGAATCTCCAATTCTTGATGAAAGCGATCAAAACATTCAAACATAGCCCTTTTTACTTCCTCTGATAATGTGAGACCAGCATCCTTTGCCATCTCTCCTGGCATCCTTTTCGGAGCTTTACTCTCCCTCTTCTCTCCATAGAAATGTCCATTTCCTCACACTTTGTAGTTGCATAATGAATGGCCCTCTCCACAACTTCATTGCGCTGATCTTCAAGAAACAGTTTTAGAGCTTGGAGCTTCACAATGCACTTTTCAAGGCTGATTCCAACTGTTTGCAAATACTTTTGTGTGAGATTAATTTCTTCCAGGACTTCACACCAGAAAGAAAGGTAACTCAAAAAAGAGAAATCACATACAGCAGACAGCAAAATCTGAGCTGATCCTCTTGTGTCCACATTTTCTTTGGGATCGCACAGTACTTCAAGGGTTGAGGTCAGCTTTTCAAAATTTGCCTTCACTGGTTTCACAGCGTCATAATGATCACTCCATCTTGTCTGGGAAAGTCTTTTGACTGTCATGCCTACATTCTCCATCAGCACTTCCCATCGATGAGTTCAGACTGAAAAGAAGGAATATACTCTCTCCAAGGTTCCAAAAAAAGTCACACATGAAGAAACGCTTCCAAATGAGTACACTCCGCAAAGGTTCAGAGAATGATTTGCACAAGGCACAAACAAAGCCTTGGGATTAATCTCTCTGATCTTTGACTGAACACCACCATGAATCCCAGCCATAGTTGCAGCGTTATCATATCCTTGACCACGGCACAGGTTTATGTCCAGCCCATCTCTCTCCACATGTCTCAGGATATCCCCTGTGAGCTCAACAGCAGTCTTTCCGGCAATAGGGAAGAAGCCCAAGAATGATTCCTTTACTTCAACTTTGTCACATTCAATATGGACGTATCTGATCACTTCACACATCTGATCAGTGTGGGACACATCAGGAGTGCTGTCAAAAAGAATCCCAAAATACTTTGCTCTCTTGATATCAGCCACTATTTTCTCTTTGACGTAATTCCCCAAAAGGCAAATTAACTCATTCTGAATCTTTGGAGATAAATACGAAGTCACTCTCCTCCCAGATGGAATAGAATGCTTAATCCTTACAAAATGTTCTTTCAAAACTGGATCATAATTTGACAGCAACTCTACCAATCCCATGAAGTTTCCTTTGTTTGCTGATGACATGTCCTCTTTGTGACCACGAAAAGGAAGATTCTGGTGAGCCAGAAACAAGGTTACGTCCAAGAGGCGATGTAAAATATCTCTCCATTTCTTTCTCTCCTTGTCCAATGTTGCTTGATGAACTTGATCAATGGTTTTTTGAAGCTTCAACCCTGCTCCCAAGGTCTTCCATTTCTCCAGGCATGAGAGATGCTGCTCAGATGCCTCATGGGTTTAGCTTCCATCATGCTTGAAACCCAGTGACAAAGCTGGATGCTTCAATTCCTTTGTCATCAAGAGCAAACAGTCTGCAGCAAAAACAAAACAAACTTTCTTTTGATGGAGAGTAAACCATCCATGTTCTCAAAACTTTATTATTATTATTATTATCATCACCTTTTTTGGGGAGGGGGGGGGTTAAGTGTAAACACGACTCCTAAAAAAGCAGAAAACTATAAGCATTACTCACAAATAACTAGACCACTGACAAAATGAAAATTAACAGTATATCCAGTAAATAAAGAAGTAAAAAAAATTTATTACAACAGAAAAGCTTCAAACAAGTGGTTCTCAAACTTTTTCCAACCAGATACCCATTGAGTCATTAGATTATCAACCCAGACAAGCAGAGACAATTAATTATCATTATTATTATCATTATTAATTATCATTAATTATCATTTATAAACACTTAAACATCACTATGATACCACATTGTCAAAAATTATTGGACACTGGTATAAGTACCATGATATTGTTATAAACACCAGCACTTTATGCTTTATCATAATTATTTAATGAAACATACCTCATGTATGTGGAGTCACAGTGTCAAGTGAACAAGACTTGGAATGTCAGTTGCAGCCAGCTGGCTATGCTCAACAAACTGATGACTAAAACGTCAACAAATGTTCGCCTTTCGATGTAATTTTTATCAAATATTTAATTTTTCGTTTGTAAATTTTGTATTGCCAATAAAAATAAAAATTTATTTCATAGTGGAAATTAACATTAAGCTGTTGTAATAATTTGAACATTTTAAATTTTTTTTTCTTACTTTGGAGAATTTTTCATTTGTTTTGAAAACTTGTATTGGTATTTCAACTCTTCCGATGGCACCCCCCTCCTGGCTGTCACCCGGGGCGGACCGCCCCCCCTCGCACCCCCCTTAGTACGCCACTGCACATTATCTTTACTCTGGTTCAATACCACTTGTAAACAACACCGCTAATCGGGCATACAGTATATGAAGTAATTATACCGTAAAATGCTAATAAATATCAGCACTTATCCAAATGAAGTAATTTCTTTAGGGAAGATTATCACCATTGAGTATTCTTAAGACTGCCAGTGTGCTGGGTACATTTTGTTCTTCGTTCGAAACATTTGAAAATCCCATTGATGAAGAGGAAAGCCGTTTAAAAATGTATTTTAATGCTCAGTAATTGAATCATGAAAGTAGGAGACTCGCTCGTTACTTGCTGCAACATTATTAAAACTAATAGTTTATTCCTAAAGGCTTTTATTAGAATTAAAGCCACAATTTGTAGATATGTAGAATACGCTTGAAGCAACTTATTTTAAATATATTATGCGAAGCGAAAATGTAAAATCTTCTTAAAAGTAAAAATATAAAAAGCGTCCATTACCTTTCTGAACTTTACATTTGCATCACTCTCGCCCCGCAAAGGCTCAATGTATAATGAATTCATAACGAACTGAGAAACGCAAGACATAACCGACGTAAATAGATTTTATATAAAAATGTAAATGGTTTTTCCTTCATTTCCAGAATATGCGGTCGACATTTAAATATGCCTCATTAATTTTCTAACAATTAAAAAATATTCTATTTATGTCATCACTTCAGTATAAATAATAATAAAAACTCTGCGAGCACATCATTTATCATTACTTTTATTAGTTTTTATTTTGTCCCATGTGTACCGTGACTAATTTATATTAAGTCTTACTGGCTCTTATTTCTTTATAAGCAAAATAAGCAGTTATCTTTTGTGTTTGTTTATCTACAGTCCCCTTTGAATAAGCGCAAATATCATTATTACTTTACGATTCTTTCAATATATGGAAAAGGTTTTCACAGGAAATAATTTTTGTTAAAATTTAAAAATATAATTCTGTTTGTATAAATTAAAGTATTAATCTTTTAAAGGATATTATTCTATTCGTATAAATTAAAGTATTAATCTGTTAAATTTTTTGTATTTGTATAAATTCCCTCAATGCCCAGCAGATTGTCTGGCATCCTTTCGATAAGCCCAACGATGTTCTCCACAGATGCCACATCTATAATCTTAAACAGAGACTCCTAAATTCTAAATGTTCTTTTCTGCTAATATAAATCACATAAAGGAGTTAAGTGTAGAACCAAAATTATATAAATTCTTTTGCTAATGTTATTGTTAGACAAATTTGGAACTTTAATAATCTTTTGTAAAACGTGGCACCACGGGAGTTCCTCCAGGGAAAACACCTTGAGAGCTGCAGTCGAAGCCTCGCCTTACGGGCAGCCGGTTGCTTAGCCGGTTCAGCGCGGGTCCTTTGTTCGTTAATAACTCTCTAAGCAAGTGTAGTGTTAAGAATTTGATTTTCCAATTACTCTGCATTGTACTCGTAAAAGAAACCTAATATCTTAAAAGTGATCTATCCTCGTGAAATAAAGACTGAATGAGGTAATTCGTCATTTATATCCTTCCACGAGAGAAGCATTCCACTCCCACAATGGATTGAGGGAGGAGACGCCAGTGAGCGAAGGTATAAATTGTTTTCCGTAACTCGCAGTCAGATTAAGTTTGAAAGAAGAACCGTGGACGTCAGCAGTATAAACTTCATTGTCGGTGCAAAAAGCGACATATTGAGAATACCTTAACCAGTGGTGGCGAACCTATGGCACGCGTGCCCATTTGAGCATTTGCCTGGCACGCCTAAGCATAGAAATTGTTATATAAAAAAATTAGTATAAAATAATAGACTTAATGTTTATAATTTGGTGTAATATATCGAGTGGCCCAAAAAAAACGCCTTGAGATTTGAACATCAATAACTTCAAAAAATATGTAGTTCACACAAAAATTTACATAACTTTTACCACAATCTATTGATAAGCCATCATAAAAATTTCAGATCTCTACATAAAATACTTTTTCCACAGCTGAGGGAACAATGAGGCATGGTGAAAAAAAACGAATATCCTAAATGTGTAGAGCTGTACCTGCAACTATTCTAAGACTTGTAGTAGTTTCCTAAATCTATGGATAATCTGTTAGTCTCTGAAAAACGTCAGATGATATAGGCTACGCCCATCTTAAATCCTGTTTTTTTAAACTTACCCTTCAAATTATGGTTCTAACTAACGGTGAAAAAGCGGTGATTGAAAAGTGTTTTTTGGAAAAAAGATGGGTCAGTATTCGGGAAATGCACAGCCTCCGAATTCAGATTTTTTATTCATACCAGTCATTAGTACATATGATTTGATGAATTTAAAAAAACTAGACCATGTGCTTTTAAAAAATAAGGGAGACATCGATTTTTTTCACTTTAACGATTTTTTGACATTTTCCGAGTCGCGAAACTTTATCCACCGCAAAGGTTAGTTATTTTTCCGTCGATTTAGTGAAAGTTATGTTATGTTCGTTTTAGTGAAGGTTAACCTAACCTTCACTAAAACAAACCTAACCTAACCTTGACTAAAACGAACCGAACCTAACCTAACCTAACCTAAAACCTAACCTTCACTAAAACGAACCTAACCTAACCTAACCTTCACTAAATCGACGGAAAAATAGCTAACTTTTTATTGTGGTGGTGGATGAAGTTTCGTGACTTCTCGCAAAAAATAAATAATGCAGAATAGTCTTGTGGCCTTTGTTTTTTTTCGTTACCAGCTCTCAAAACCAGTGTTTCTCGGAAAATGTCAAAAAATCGTTAAAGTGAAAAAAATCGATATCTCCCTTATTTTTTAAAAGCACAAGGTCTAGTTTTTTGAAATTCATCAAATCATATGTACTAACGACTGGTATGAATAAAAAATCTGAATTCGGAGCCGCATCTCCCGAATATTGACCAAAGATGGACTGGGGCAAGAATTTTGAGGGAATTTTCAAGAATAATTTGTAATGTTACGTCCGTGAATAAATAATTAAAAAACTTAAAGCAACCGGTTCGACACACGGAAGCGTGCAAGTGGTCGGCCTAAAACAGTTTACACTCAAGACAATATAGCAATGATCGAAATGATGAGCCTATCTCAAGAGGATCGATCTGGGTCACACTGCTCTCAGAGGAAAATTGCAAGAAATTTAGGTATCAGTCGAAGTTCCATACAAAGAATGCAGAGAACGGTAGGACTTAAAGCATTTAAAAGGATCCATGTTTCAAGACGTAACAGCAATGTAGGAGCTAAAAGAAAAATTTGTTGTAGAAAATTGCTTGATAGATTTTCGTCCAATGATGTTAAAAAATATAGTTTTTACAGATGAAAAAGATTTCACCATCGAGATTGCTCGAAACTCCCGGAACGATGTTGTTTATGGTCGGCGTAAGAAAGACATTCCTCCATCGAGACTTTACCACCAGACAAGTCGGATTTCCAAAAAAAAATCATGGTATTAGCAGGCAGGGACGGACTGGGACTCAAAAGCGGCCCTGGACTTTCACCCAGACCGGCCCACACAATAGGCGCGCGTGCGCCCTCCCCCCTCCCCAACACCACCACCACCACCACCACCCTTAGGGCCACAAAATAGTGAAAATACCGCCACACAAACTCAATTAGTGGACATTTATTTTTATTATATTGACACACACTGTTAATATAGTAGAGCCGCTATTATAGACAACATAGTAAAACAGAAAATAGAGACGCCAGAAATTGACAGTCATACACTATGTCATTAATTACATGGAAAGCAAAAAGCCTATCTACCAAAGAGAAAAATATGTATTACTCTAATGTGTCAGCAGTTTTCTCAGCAGCTCACTCCTCTCTGCAACTCTGTCTATCATCACATCTGTACCCACGCCATTAAGATGTCCTTCTCACTTGCCATCAGCATAAACGCCTCTAGGCGCTCCTGGGAGAGAGTGCTCCTGAGTCGACTTTTGATGTACTTCAGGGTTGAGAAACTTCTCTCACAGGCCACCTGGGTGATTGACAGGGTGAGCAGGAACTTGTACCCAAGGCCTATGATGTGGTAAGCATCTATCAACAAGTTGTACCTCAGGATTATCTGGTAACAACATACTGCACAGTCTTTACAAGAGGGACACCTTTTATTCCTCATCTCCACTTCGTCTTCCTTTCCATCAGCCTCAGATCCGTCCTCAGGTGTCTCACTGACTATTCTGATGGTGTATTCCTCCAGTGCTGATGTTTTCAGTCTCTCCCACTGTGCAGCCAGACTCTTCAGCTCACACTGCAAGTTCTCAACTGTTGCCGTGCTGTCAAACTTCAGCAAGCATTTGCTGAGCTCTTGAAGGGCTGACTGGGGTAAACCACTGGCACCGGCCCTTACATGACGGAAGTTTCTGGGGTCCAGAAGGGCTAAGTCGGCATAAAGAGTGCCATGGGTGAGGAAACGGCGATGGAGGCTCTCAGTGACTGTGTCCATTATTTGATTGTGGACTTCAATTTTGTAGGCCCTCTCTGCATCTGTGAACGTCTCATCATGAGTCTCTTGGTCTTTTCTGTGGCAAGGTGGCCTCCACTTCCAGCTCTGTCTCCTCCTCCTGCTCCTGCAGTTTGTCATTCGCCCACTGAACAAACGTGTCTGCAGCTTGCATGATGGCGTCGAAATCTCTTGCCATCCCTTTGAGACTATCTTGTGTTCCACCAACCATTCTGTGGGCAAAGAGAATGTCCATGCCACTCGTCTGCAAGTATTTGGAGAGCGGAAAAGTGTGCTCAAATATGCGAAGAAATATTTGAGCGGTCAGTATGGTCTCGTATTTGAGTAATGCTTCAATGAATGCTCTTGCCTTCACACGTACAGTGGTCTTGATATTTGCTTGGCCTTGTATTACAGCTAGTGTAAGCAGTACGTCAGTGTACAGAGCCTTGTCTGGGTTACCAAAGAATCCAAAGACCTTCTTCAGCGCAGCATCCTTTGCCCACCAGCGGGTTTCTCCGATTGGAGAGAGGCGTTGGTGGCGAGTGTTGTGGCTCTCCCTTTCCACATATATTCATCCTCTGGTAGGACTCTCGGATGAACACAGCGATATCATTCAGTAAAGAGAACAGTGAGGCACTTGCTATAACCACTCCTGATGTGTCAGCCAACACTAAGTTCAGAACGTGTACATAACACCATACGTGTATTTGGTTGGGAGAGTGTGTAGAGAGTAGGGCAGAGAAACCTTTGTACTGGCTCTGCATGTTAGAGGCTCCATCTGTAGTATTGCCGATACATTTGCTGATCGAGTTTGAGTTTCTGAATAACTTCCGTCAGCAACTGAACCAAGTACTCTCCAGTGGATGCGGCCTCACAGTTCACAATCGCAACGAGTCTCTCATGTATGATATTTGTGACATATCTGATAATGGCTGCACACTGATCACGAGAGGTTATGTCCTGGGTTGTGTCAATCTGGACTGAGCACATTCCAGCTTCCTCAACTTCACTAGAGATGGATTCTTGGATAATGTCCCGAATTATGTTTATAACAGTACTGATTGTATTTTTAGAGAAAAAAGTGATGAGAGAACCTTTGCCTCTTGCCCCAGACTGATGCAGTTTTTTGCTTTTCTCTATGCAATCAGTTAGATGTTTTTCAAGCAGACATTATATTTTCCAAGTAGAATAATAAGTTCCAAAACGTTACCATAATCGACACTGGCGTCATCTAATGTATAAGCTGCCTCCGACTGCATCCCCCTGTAGCTAAGCCCTCTCTTGCCAATGACTTTAACTACATCTACTATACGCTCCATCACCTGGCGTCTCTTGCGGACCTGCTTTCTATGGGCTGAAACCTGACTGCCACTCAGCAAACCCTCTATGTCTGCTTTAGAGGCCTTTAGAAAGTATGCTTCAGCGGAATTTCTGTGCGTGCTACTCTTTTCGTGCTCCATTACACGTTGATGGATATGCTTCCAATCTTTCATTCCAGTAATGAAAATACTGCTGTCAGTGGGCTTACCAAATGCCATACAAACTGAACAATGCAAAGTGTGATTTCCTTCATTGTGCGTAAGCCACTTCCTATTGATGCCATTTTGCAAAAGAAAACTCTCTGCACCACAGGGTTTCTTGAATTCTGCTGTGGGTGGAAACTAAAAAACAATTGGTGGTCATCTGACTTGGGTCGCTTAAAATAGTCAAAGGTTGGGCTGGCATCCTTGTTTTCCGTGACTCTTTCTTTCTTCTGCGGCAGGTGAACTGGGCCGATCATCAACCTGCACATGAAAGAATAAATAAACTAATTAATGATAAAATAAAATAATAAAATAATTAATAATATATTATATTTATTTTTTTATTTATTTATAATATTTATTTTATTAATTTTATATTAATAAAATTAATTATTATTATTATGTCAGATTTTTCAGATGATTTTTTATGTCATTTTACTAAAAAATTTACTATGATTTAAAAATGATTAAATTTATTGTTAATATATAAAAATTTTATATAATAATTTATGAAATTTATTTTTTCTGTTTTATTATTTAAAAATATTATTGACTTCGTTATAGACAACTACCGGGCTCCAATAAACCTTAGCCCCCATGGCCTAAACCAGGGGTTCCCAAATTGTGTTCCGCAGAACACTTCTCACGGTATACAAGTGTTCCGCGGAACACCAATTTGGGAACCCCGGGCCTAAACCATTAGAGGTACAGTAAAACTAAACATACATTACGAAAGAGAATTTAATCCTGTATTTAATGAGACACAATTAAAACTTGGTGTTCCCGCCATTGGCTTCCAAGACAGCCTGAATTCGCTTTGGGTAGCTTGCCAAAAGTGACGTGAATAGATCTTGATCGTTACGCAAATTTGCTAAAACAGTTTCAATGAGTTGCGTCATTGCATCCTTCGAAAATCGATTTGCTGCAGGTTCTTGAAACAAGAGACATTCAATTGTCCTTTATAACTGATCCAATGTGTTCACAGACGTTCAGATCAGGAGAATTTCCTGGCCATTCTTCATTTCCAAAGAAATCGATCTCATGGTTCCGCAACAACTGTTGAGTGGCTAATGCCTTAAAGCAGGGGGCCTTATCGTGCAGAAGTGTGACCTGATCGACATCCATAACATTGTTTGGGTTTCTTAGAAAAGGAATGACATGCTGGGATAGAATAATATCACGAAAATACTGTCCATCCCAACTTTGACCATTTGGCTTCAGCACCCACATGAGCTTCTTTGCAGTGAACAAACCAAACACACCAACACACCAACACAGTCTGGACTTTTTAATAATTCGCGATAATGTTCATTGTCATCGATTTCATCTGGTGTTGTGGCCCACACTCGATCATTTTAGTAGTTAGGCCGACGTGTTACGTAAACAAAAAATTCATCGGAGACAGCTAAATGCATGAAATCATCCACATCCCAATCTTCAAGATAATGGGCAAACCACATTCTGTCATCGATGTTAAGTTGAATTTTTCTTGGCTTTGGAAGTTCATGCCAAGGCTTTAAACCTTGCCTATGACGGTACAGTCGAATGATCTCACCACTAACGATCTTTCCTCTCAACACTTCGATCTCTCTAGAAAGTTTAGCACAGTTGTTTTTCCGCTTACGCGTACCGCTTTCAATGATGTCCTTTGTTTCCTGAGAGAGTGGAAAATTTGGGTGCCCAGATTTGCTTGTATTCATTTCACATTCATCCAAAGTTTTATTCCAATTTCTTTTGACGAAGTCCTCACTTCTTCGCAACTTTTTCGCAACCCATGAACGTGTTATAAAGGTGGCTCCAGCATCACGAGCTTCCCGAAATGTTATTGCTCGTATGCGATCTATCACACGTTGCCTCTCCGAATCACCAATTAATTGAGAAGCCATTATATTATCACTTTATCAGCTAGAGTAATTTTAATACCTGCAATAAATAAAGAATTTTATATATTTTTATATCACTAAAAACTATTTCGATATAAGTAAACATGTAAGCTGCAAATGGGGGGGGGGGGCTAAGGTTTTTTGGAACCCCTTAGACAAGCTATGCACTCTTACTTTCTCAAATCATCAAATGCTACAGATTCAAAGAAAAAAAATACATAGTAGCTCCAATTTATCACACTATGAAATACATTGGCCCACTAAAAAATCAAATGTTGAAGATGCATAAGCATTATTTTTTAACTGAGATACATAATAAAAATATTCCAAATAACACCATCCAGCCTGGATTTAAGCAGTTATCATGAAAATCCAAATCTAGCTGTGGATAGTAAAATAGTAAATCTGGTGCATCCCTAGTCAGATTTGAACAAAGTACGTCAAATACTACTAGAAAGATGTATTTTGGAGTTTGTATTGAGCTTTTATTTGCTAGTAAGTTATTAACTTGCTAACAAATATACCTCACTCTGCTAGTTATATTAATAAATATAACTAGCAAAGTAGCAATAGCAAATATAACTGCAAAAATAAACAGTTTGGAAGCCATTAGCATTATTAGGAATATTATACGGATCAAGTATAGTGGATTATAATGAAAAGAGATAGGAAAACTCCAATGAATAGAAATCGGCATATAAAACCATGCTTACTGGTTCAGATACAAAAAATTTCCTTGCACTAAGCTCGTACTCAGCTATGCTGTCCTCTTCCACAATTTCACCTGCATAGGATTCTGCAGGAGCAGCAGCAGCACCTGCACTGACTTTACTTGTGCTACCTAGCTCGGCATGGGCATGGCCGGCAGCACTACTACTACTACTACTACTACTACTACTAAAGAAGGAACTTTAAATGACTATAACTAAATAAGTATTCGATCTTTTTCTGCTTTGTAAATGAGATTTTACTCGCCAATCATATTTCTATAAGTGGTCAAATTTTTATTGGATTGGTTTAAAAAATGCTTGAACAGCATTGCTTTGAGTGAAGGAAACCAAAATGGGGTGTGCGCCAAAAAACTGAATCTATGGAATGACAAAAAATAGCTAGGCTAATAGGCCCTACGGTATTATTTTTTCGCGTGAAGAAAGTCGGTCATTTTCGGCCTTACGGTCCCAGCATAGCCTAGGCTATCATTGTTTACATTTGAAGAAACAGCTGAGCGCTTGCTTCTTTCTGATTAGTCAATCGAGCTGGTTAAACGGTAAACTTGACTTTTCTGCAACAATCGTACCCTTCAACATGCAGTTATCAAAAGAACAACGAATATTTATTGTCACAAGTTGGATGAAGAGTGGTAGCTTTCAACAAGTACAGGATGCATTTCAGGAACGTTTTCCTGATAGACCTTCTCCTACTAAATCCACCATTTGGAAGAATATTCAAAAGTACAAGAGAGAAGGGACAAGTTTAAATTTGAACAAAGGTCGTTCAGGACGTCACAAAACAGTAAGAACAGAAGAAAATATTAAAAATGTTCGCGAACTGCTTCTAGAAAACCCACATTTATCAGCTAGGAAGAATGGGATGCAACTAACAAAATCATCATTCAATCGTATTGTGCACCTTGATCTTAAATGGCATCCATACAAAATACATATTCGCCATCAGCTCTTGGAGACTGACTTTCCCCGCCGAAGAAGATTCGTACAATGGCTCCTCCATAAACCAGATCGTTTTTTGGACAACATAGTGATCGGTGACGAGGCAGCATTTTTCATGGATGGAAGAGTCAATAATCATAATGTCCGGCAATATGCTCCACTGCACAATCCTCCAGAGTTTAACTTTGACCGCACCATATGCATGCAAGGAGAAGGTGTCTCTATGGATCGGAATGTGTGGAAATGGCACTCTAATTGGCCCTTTATTTTATGATAATAATCTAACCGGTGCCCTCTACCTTACTATGATTAATGAACAAATACTTCCAGAAATTCGCGATAATTATCGTAACAGATTCAATCGAGTTTGGTGAATTCAAGATGGAGCTCCAGCGCATAGGCTAATTGCTGTGAGAGATAGACTAGTAGAAGTATTCAACAGACGTATTATTGCGCTTCATCATGCTATTGAGTGGCCTCCTAGATCTCCAGACTTGACGCCCTGTGATTTCTTCCTGTGGGGACACCTTAAGAGTAAAGTTTACTCAACGCCTCCTGCAGATTTGAATCAGCTACGGGAACGAATCACATTTGAAGTCAACTTGTTGAAAGCAAATCAACAATTAATCAAAAAAGTAGTGCAAGCAATGAGAACCAAAGTTAATCTTTGCATGGAAAGGAATGGAGGGCATGTAGAGGGCACTGGTTTGTAGGATTTTGTTTTGTTATTATGATTAATGGATTATTATTGGGTTTTTAATAGATTAAAGGTTTGATTCGAAAAATGTTTTATTCACCGTACAACAATATGGTATGTTATGCCATTCCATAGATTCAGTTTTTTGGCGCACACCCCATTTTGGTTTCCTTCACTCAAAGCAATGCTGTTCAAGCATTTTTTAAATCAATCCAATAAAAATTTGACCACTTGTAGAAATATGATTGGGGAGTAAAATCTCATTTACAAAGCAGAAAAAGATCGAATACTTATTTAGTTATAGTCATTTAAAGTTCGGTTTCCTTTTTTGTGGGACACCCGTATAACACGTATAAATACCATTCGGATCATTCTTTTTGCCAACTTATTATTTGTTTACATCAATGGGGGGGATTGGGCTGCGGCGGCTGCGCAGACGGAGGAATGGGGAGGATGGGAGATCATTTACTTTTCTTTTTTGTCTATATTTTTCGTGTTACCCTCACTGGCTCACAGATCGACCGGCCCACCGGGAATTCTCCCGGTGCTCCAGATGGCCAGTCCGCTATTGTTAGCAGGTGTATCGTGGAATGGAAAGTCGAAAATTCATTTCATTTCAGAAAATAAAAAAAAATTAATTCAGAAACCTATGTAAATCTCGTAGAGGAGAATCTTTGGTGCTGGTTAAGTGTGGGGTCTTCCTACGATTGGTTAGGTTTAATCATGATATTTTCGTTAAAACTAACGAAAATACCATGACTAAACCTAACCAATCGTCAAGGGCGATTGACAATGGGATGTAAACAAACAATTAGTAAACAAGATAAGAAGCTATAATTAAAAGGTAGACCGCCGAATCGTAGGTAGACCGCACACTTAACCAGCACCGAATCTTTTGCCTGATTGTCGACGTTTGTATTAAGGAAACGATTTCATACTCCAACAAGATGGTGCTACAGCTCATACTAGCAAGTTTACACAGGATTAGTCAACTTCACTGGAAAAAACGACTGGAACCCCGAAATCACCTGATTGCAATCCCATGGATTATTGCAAATGAAACACTCTAGCAGAGAAGATTTATGAAGGCCAATCAGAAAAGTTTACAGAAATGCAATTAAAGAAAAAAATACTCGAATATTGGGAGAAAATAACATTAGCAGAAATCAGAAAATGTATCATGTTGTGGAAGAAAAGGTTAAGATTAGTTTGTAAGCCGGACGGAGGACATATTGATCATATTTATTGATAAGATGTGAATAATAAAATTTTTTCACCTTACGATATTCGTTTTTTTCACCATACCTCATTGTTCCCTCAGCTGTGGAAAAAGTATTTTATGAAGAGGTCTGAAATTTTTATGATGGCTTATCAATAGATTGAGGTAAAAGTTATGTAAATTTTGGAAGTGTGAACTGCATATTTTTTAAGTTATTGATGGTCAAATCTCAAGGCGTTTTTTTTAGGCTACCCAATATACTTATGTATACGTATATAAATTTTGGTGGGCACGCGAATTTTTTTATGGGTTACATGTCATTTTCGGCACGCGACTGTAAAAAGGTTCGCCACCCCTGCCTTAAACAGTCGGATATGGTGTAACGAAGAAGATCATCTTTTCCGACATATATATATATATATGTATAGAAACGACGTAAGTATAGAGGAGTGTTCTGCACACGAGGAAGAGAAATAACGAACAAATGAAAAATGAGGTGACCGCCCGGGAATCGAACCCAGGATCTTCCGATTGCCGGTCAGATATGCTACCACTACACCACGGGCCTCGATCAGTCAGAAGTCGTAATTCTCCTACATAGGGCAGAAACCAATGCCTTGAGAGGGCACCCTCGCAAATCGTGAATATGTACATTTAACTGCAATGACCACGTAGCGGGCGGTCACCTCATTTTTCATTTGTTCGTTATTTCTCTTCCTCGTGTGCAGAACACTCCTCTATACTTACGTCGTTTCTATACATTAATATACTGCGTGGTCATTGCAGTTAAATGTACATATTCACGATTTGCGAGGGTGCCCTCTCAAGGTATTGGTTTCTGCCCTATGTAGGAGAATTACGACTTCTGACTGATCGAGGCCCGTGGTGTAGTGGTAGCATATCTGACCGGCAATCGGAAGATCCTGGGTTCGATTCCAGGCGGTCACCTCATTTTTCATTTGTTCGTTATTTCTCTTCCTCGTGTGCAGAACACTCCTCTATACTTACGTCGTTTCTATACATTAATATACTGCGTGGTCATTGCAGTTAAATATATATATATATATATATATATATATATATATATATATATATATATATATATATATTCTACTATATAAAAGCAAGTTGTGTGTCTGTCCGTCTGTGTATGTGTTTGTTTGTTAACTTCTGGGTCTCCAAAAAGAGCTGAATTGGTTGGTTGGTAATGGGGGAAAGCTGGGCTCAGTAACTGAGGGACCGCAGGCTCCCCAATTACTGGGGGTTCAATTATTTGGTCAATAAAAATATAGTCATGAAAATCCTAAGCTTCACAAATCTTGACACAATGTGAAGCTCAGGATTTTCATGGCTGCGTTCTTTCCTATAGTTTTATCGCGGTGCTGGGGCCTTCGGGCCCAGTAATTGGTTACGGAGGGGTGCTGGTCACACATATTTTTGTTCATTACTCATCATCCCCATCCACCATACGAAGTTTGGTCGAAATCGTTTCAGAAACGTAAAAGTTTTTCTGCAGACAGACGGACAGACAGACAAAGACAAACAGACAGATACACATTTGCTAAATTATAGTAAGAATATTATATATACGAGGGTAATTTAATAAGTATCCGCACTTTTTATTTTCACAATTTTATTTTCACATCTGATAGATTATAAACACATCACTTCTCAACATAGTCTCCCTGTTTCTCAATACACTTAGTCCAGTGATCTACAAGCTTCCTAATGCCAGTCATGCACCGCCTCCTTCAGGTCATCATCGCCTTGGAATCGCTGACCTCTTAAAGCGTCTTTTAGTGGTCCAAACAGGTAAAATCCGAAGGTGCCAGGCAGTGACGTGCACAGACTTTCAGAAGGGCAGGGGCTCAGTTGAAAAAAGGGCACTCCCCTAACATTTTAAAAAATGAAATCCGCAATGCCATATAGGCTATATATATGTATACACACACAAAGAAAAATTTTAAAATTGTATGTGGTAAATATTCTTAAATTCCATTAAATTCAATGCATTATTTTTGTATATAAAGCTGATTAAAGAAAATAAATGAAAATTTGTTGTAAAAAGGCATGTTTTTATTGCAAGATTTTCAAAAGAGATGAAGATATTGAAATATTGGAATGCATTTTTAGTTCTGAAAGTAAAAAAAAAAAATTGCTTCAAAAATATATTTCCCTTCACTTTTATTATCTTAGGCCTAATCTAATCTAATCTAGGCAGTAGACCTAATTAAGCTTTTGTTAACCAAATTCACAATATTTAATAGCGTGCAATTTCTAAATAGTTACTTTACTTATAACTTTTATAAGTATCAATCAGCAGGATAAAGGGCAGAAGGATCTACCGTAATTGTCGTCCTTGCGGAAAAATTGCATCGTTTTATAATAAATAATCTAGGTATTTTTATTCACTTTTAATGAAAATTGTATTGTTTTTAAAAATCAATTTCATATTAAAAATGAAAAGGTTATGATATGTTGTTTAATAAATCATTTATTAATTTAATGAAATTCATGCCAGTACTAAAAACCCAAAATCCATCGTTTGACACACTGGTGTACTGATGGGCCTAGCCTAGTAGGCCTAAGATTAAGTAGGGGACGTGGACGTTTTTACCAACTTTACGAGTAATGTCATACAATATTTTTTGGAGTAATGTCACACTGCTTTGGATTCCAACTTACCATAATTATCAGTGAGAAATCACTAGTTAGCTTAGGTTAACGTAAAATAAACAAACAGTAAACAATACACCCACATACCCGAGAGACGCAATCAACAGTGAACAGCTGCAGTCAGTGTTACCACTAGGGACGCCCTCCCTGATTGACAAAATAATAGTAACGGTATGTTAAGTTTATTATTCTAATAAAAAAATCATATATCAAAGTAATTCCAGTTTTGAAAATCTGTTGAAGTAGCAGTAACTAAATCAAATTTATGTCGAATCAATATATTTATGAATTTTGACTAAAAGGGCACTTTTGATATGAAGAAGAAAAAGGGCAGGGGCTCAAGCCCCCCAAGCCCCCCCCCCCCTGTGCACGTGCCTGGTGCCAGGTCTGGACTGTAGGCTGGATGGTTGAGAACTACAAATTTAAGTTCTTGAATGCATTTTCTAGTCTGTGCAGCAGTATGAGGGCGCGCATTCTCGTGTAACAGAATAACACCTTCCGACAATCTCCCTCTCCGTTTTGTGCGAATTGCTTGCTTTAACTCATTCCGAAGCATGTCAGAATACGATGCACTTGTTACTGTAGTTCCACGCTCTAGATAATGTTCAAGGATAGGGCCTCGTGTATCCCAAAACAGTGTTAACATAACTTTACCTACTGACGGCTGCGCTTTGAACTTCCTTGGAACGAGAGATGTTGGATGCTTCCATTGCATGCTCTGTCGTTTGCTTTCTGGTTCATAGTGGATCCAGGTTTCATCTCCAGTGATAATGCGCTCCAAAAAGTTTTCACCTTCATTATGATACCGCGCCAAAAGACGAGAGCAGACGTCCATACGATTACGCTTGTGCTCTCTTCTGTCAATTGTTTGGGTACCCATCTTACACAAACCTTGTGAAAGCCAAGAATGTCATGAACTATCGAATAGGCTGACCCTTGACTGATGTCTAATTAAGATGCAATTTCTTTTATTGTTAATCTTCTGTCATCGAAAATCATGGCTCTGGCTTCTTCCTGCTTGTCACCACTGGTTGATGTTGACGGTCGTCCTGAGCGCTGAGCATCTGTCACACATGTCCTACCTTCCTTGAACATTTGAATTCACTCGTACACACTTCACTCTGGTAACGCATTATTCCCATACTGAGCACATAAACGCGTGTGAATTTCAGCTCCATTCACACCTTCTGCCCACAAAAAACGAACCACAGATCTCTGTTCTTCCAGAGTACAAATTCAAAGCGACGCAGCCATGCTCACTAGTACGATATGTGACAGCTACGAGTAGCCTAAATAAGCCTATACTGTTGCTAGCCTAAATAAGCCTATAGATCTCAGTTTGGCTCGTTATTCCGAGTATATACTGTATCATATATGCTATATTATCACTAAAATAAAAAATGCGGATACTTATTAAAGTACCCTTATATATATATATATATATATATATATATATATATATATATATAATTTATATATATATATATATATATGTTAAACACAGACCGCTAGATGTACAATATTTTTAATCTAAGGAGTCAGACGATGAAAAATAAAAAACGACTTCAATAATTAAAATTTAATACAATCAGCCCACCCCAAGCAAGTGCTGGGCATAACAGCTAGTATATATATATATATATATATATATATATTATATATATATATATATATATATATAATACACACAGACCGTGCATGGAACAAGGAACTCTTCTGGGATATATATATATATATATATATATAGTATATATATATATATATATATATATATATCAGGGGTTCCAAAAAACCTTAGCCCCCCCCATTTGCAGCTTACATGTTTACTTATATTGAAATAGTTTTTAGTGATTATAAAAATATATAAAATTCTTTATTTATTGCAGGTATTAAAATTACTCTAGCTGATAAAATGATAATATAATGGCTTCTCAATTAATTGGTGATTCGGAGAGGCAACGTGTGATAGATCGCATACGAGCAATAACATTTCGGGAAGCTCGTGATGCTGGAGCCACCTCTATAACACGTTCATGGGTTGCGAAAAAGTTGCGAAGAAGTGAGGACTTTGTCAAAAAAATTGGAATAAAACTTTGGATGAATGTGAAATGGATACAACCAAATCTGGGCGCCCAAATTTGCCACTCTCTCAGGAAACAAAGGACATCATTGAAAGCGGTACGCGTAAGCGGAAAAACAGCTGTGCTAAACTTTCTAGAGAGATCGAAGTGTTGAGAGGAAAGATCGTTAGTGGTGAGATCATTCGACTGTACCGTCATAGGCAAGGTTTAAAGCCTTGGCATGAACTTCCAAAGCCAAGAAAAACTCAACTTAACATCGATGACAGAATGTGGTTTGCCCATTATCTTGAAGATTGGGATGTGGATGATTTCATGCATTTAGCTGTCTCCGATGAATTTTTTGTTTACGTAACACGTCGGCCTAACTACCAAAATGATCGAGTGTGGGCCACAACACCAGATGAAATCGATGACAATGAACATTATCGCGAATTATTAAAAGTCCAGAGTGTTGGTGTGTTTGTTTTGTTCACTGCAAAGAAGCTCATGTGGGTGCTGAAGCCAAATGGTCAGAGTTGGGATGGACAGTATTTTCGTGATATTATTCTATCCCAGCATGTCATTCCTTTTCTAAGAAACCCAAACAATGTTATGGATGTCGATCAGGTCACACTTCTGCACGATAAGGCCCCCTGCTTTAAGGCATTAGCCACTCAACAGTTGTTGCGGAACCATGAGATCGATTTCTTTGGAAATGAAGAATGGCCAGGAAATTCTCCTGACCTGAACATCTGTGAACACATTGGATCAGTTATAAAGGACAAGATTGAATGTCTCTTGTTTCAAGAACCTGCAGCAAATCGATTTTCGAAGGATACAATGACGCAACACATTGAAACTGTTTTAGCAAATTTGCGTAACGATCAAGACCTATTCACGTCACTTTTGGCAAGCTACCTAAAGCGAATTCAGGCTGTCTTGGAAGCCAATGGCGGGAACATCAAGTTGTAATTGTTTCTCATTAAATGCAGGATTAAATTCTCTTTTGTAAGGTATGTTTAGTTTTACTGTACCTCTAATGGTTTAGGCCATGGGCGGGGGGGCTAAGGTTTATTGGAGCCCCGTATATATATATATATATATATATATATATGCGATGAATTTCACAATTAAATACGTGAAATGAATGAATGATGCAAACCCACAAGGAAAAAGAAAAATGATTCCAAAGCCTTTCGTGTATTCAGAAGTACACCTCGTCAGGGAATGAAGGGAGAAGGCAAGATGCCCGAAATATATACAGCGGAAACAAAGAGATTAGCACATAATTAACAAGAGTTAATGAGAGGCAGAAGGAATTTTAACAGGATATTGTCAATTTTATACATTTTCGCACTGTTATTGAAATTATTTTTAAAATGGATAAATGCACAGTCTAGAATATTCCTTGCAATTATATCTTTGTTTTTAACGAGCGCTTTAGATCTATCCCAATTGATGCTATGATTACATCCATACATATGGTTAAACTAAGCATTAGAATTATTTGCTGTTCTACACGCATATTTATGCTGTTTTACCCTAATATCTAACGTTACGTTTTACCCGTTTGGCCTATATATACTGAGTTGCATTGTGTACTAGGGTAGGTTGATTTTGGAACTGTGATCTTGGACTAGTCTAGATAGAAAGGTATTAATGTATAAAAAACGTTGCACCAACTCATATTTGTGAAAATGATTGTATTTTTTGAGGATTGTTAATTATTTTTAAGTTGTAAAATTGCCGAATTTTACGCGTAAAATCGCGCGCGCGGCATTCGCGCAATGTAAACAAACAAAATATCGGACCTTATTTCATCAAAATAATCAATTAAAATTCGGCTTTTTTAACAAAACGATGCTTGAAACTTATTGTAAATGCATTATAGATGTTTATTAGTGTATTATTTTGTATTTTTTAATGATATTTACCTATAAAATGTGTATTAAATTAAGTTATTTTATGATGCGTTCATTTAATTGTGTTTATTTTCAGATATTTCATAAAAATGGGTAAAAAACGGAAGTCTGCAGTGTTAACTCGAAGTGATAGTGCCAAAAAATTCAGTGGCCAGCCTTCCCCTTTGGATAAAACAGAGCCTCCTACCCTCCGCCAAGTTATTCAGTACAGTTATTTCCTCCAAAACAGCCACCCGGACTTGAAAGACTATGATATTGCTAAAATGATAGCAAAGGATGTGATTGAGATCTGGCAGGCAGTGAACCCGCGGCTGCCCCTGTATGAGGAATATTATGTAGTGAAATTGGTGGATAAAGTGTGCTTCAAGAAAGCAAAAGAGATAAACAGGAAATCTCTTTCTACAGTCCAGGAGCAGAATCTGGAGGAAAAGCTGGATACACTTTTTGACATTTCTGCTTGCACCTGTAAGCTACCTGTTCGTCCCTGTGATGACAATGCTGTGAAGTGCAAGAAAGAAAATTGTCAGAGCTGTTTTCAAGCATCTTGATGGCAGTACCAAAAGTCCCACTGCTTTCACTGGTCCGCTGGGAAAACTCTGTGAAATTGACTACCAAGATGTGCCACAAGTGGAATTCACCAAACTCAGTGGCCCCCTGGATGACATGGAATTTGCTGAGGAGACACTGAATGATCTCAGTAGCGACCAGTGTCTTCTTTTGGAGTATGTGCTTGGAATTTCCAGGGGCAAAGTCAACCCAAGATTTGCTGCCTGGAAAATTGGACCATTAAACCATGCAAGATGGTTGACTTTGGCAATTAGATTGATGTGCCTGTGGACCAGAGGTGCTTACCCTCCAGAACTACAGGATAAGCTTTACCAGGTCATCAAGTTCCTTGTGGAAGTGTATGCAGTCAGTTGGTTTGAGATCAAAAGGGACAGCAAGTTCCACAATCAGCAGCTGTACATCTTCAACATGATCCAGAGGATCAAGCAGCAGTCTGAAGAAATCCAGGGTGTTGCTTTCAAGAACCTGAAGTACAATGCTTTAACCTTGCTGCCCGAGAATGTGCTGTACTCCATGATGAAGTCTGATGACTTGGAAGTGAGAGAAGCTGCCCTCAAGAAAATTCTGTCCATCAGGTAAGCATTTATTAATTTAAAAAAATGTGAAAAAAAAAAATTTGATTATGGGGATTTATTTAATAAAAAAAAGGCCCGAGTTCTATAAATCCCCATAATCGAATTTTTTTTTACATTTTCTTATCCCAATTCCCCCCTTCCCCTCTGATAATGGAAATAATCTTACCTTCTTTCTGAAAAAATTTGATTATGGGGATTTATAGAACTCGGGTTTTTTTTTTTTTTAATTTAAGTTTAATTTAAATCAGCAATTCTGAGACAAATAGGGATTAAATCTTAAACTGGAATAAAAAATAAATTAATTATTATTCTTTCAGAAGTGGGAAGCCAGCCAAGAAGAGGCTGAAGAAGATCACAGCCATCAACATTGAAGCTACCCACTGGTCAGAACTAATCAACCTTTCTCAAAGTGGCATCTGTGAACCTGCTCTCACAGAAGACTTTTCTGACCAGGAGCTTCAAGAAGCATTGCTGAATGGCACCAAGCTGGAGCTGCCTGATCTGCCTTCACATTCTCAGAGTGTTGAAAGGGCCGTGAAGCTGACATCTGAAGCTTCCCATACTGTTTATGGACTCGAATCAAGGCACAAACACATTATGGCCAAAGCCCTAAGCCGCCAGATGAGGCCTTCCTTTGCTTCTAAGGGCTCTTACAGTAAAAATTATGATGATATTGGGATATAAATGTGTCTATTTGACTCTGTACATGTTTTTTTTACTTTTTTTCAATAAAATTGTAACTTTTTTCAGGATTTTTTTATGAAAATAGCATGTTGTTTTCGGCTGAAAATTGCGAAAATGTGGTATTTTTCGGTACGATTTTTTGACGATTTTTGAAACGGTTTCCTTAAAAAACGGTAAAGCTAGGGATCTGAAAGGTTTTGTCAGTTATTATCATATTAAGCCCTGACTATCTCGACCAGTCCAAATTATTAGCAATACGTTATTTCTGTGACCCTTCTAAACTATTTTCTCTTCTTATATATAAATGATTTGTCATAAATAAATTTATACAAATAAATTACAGTATATTAACATAGTGATGGTATGCATTGTATAAATTATACCATTGTTGCAAGTTATCATTTAAACTAAACATGCTTCTAAAATCGACATCGTTGAACCCGTGTATGAACTTGAAAACCTCGATGAGTTGACCGCGCATCCTCCGAGTTTCCAGCGAAAACAATAGGATGCCCATTTATCTACCACCAACCAGACATTTTTGTGCATTTTCACGAACTAAACACATTTTATTCACACTCCGGCACACTATTTGAGAGAAACATGTGCCCATATTTTTCCGTTTTGCCTAAGAAACGATACTCGTCTCTAAATTCTATTAAATACTCACGCAGACCTTTAGCCACAATCTCACTGCAAACCTTATCATGATAAGTTATATATTAATGTAGTCGTAAAAATACTTAAGATTCTCCATGATGACAAGATTTACATTCTCAGTCGCAGGGTACGAGTACTCGGTATGATGCAACATGACATACAGTAATTTCGCTTGTCGCACCACTCACCAAGAAGACTCACTAACCATATCCGTTGCTTCTCTTCTGCACGTATTGTTTCTTCTACTTCACGGTATATGTAAGCTTTTATAAAGTTTAGTCCTACAAAATAGATCAATACATCACTTGTAACACGAAATCCTACAATGCTCTCGCCAGATTAGCCGTAGAGAATTTGTACCTCTTGTTCCTTCGCACTGTTCAAGTAAAAGCATCAAAGAATGGTAGAATAGAGGTCTTTCAGTGTTCACCACATCTTCACACTTTACCGAATATCACTTCATAAAACTCGAGTACGCAATATTAAAGGTAGCCATCACTACCATTTTTCGTCTACGTGAGATTTCTTCAAATACACGTCTGATTTCCACGGCTTGCACCGCTCAACTGAGCACGCAGGGGTAGAGATATGCCCACTTAGTAGCAGGAGTCACGTGACCGATCATACAGGGGGCAGAGCTTAGGACAGATAATTAAAATGAATAAATTTATTAATATCTTACCACATGTTAATTTCTAGGAGAAAGAATAAGCGAGAGATATCCCATTATAAAAGTTACGCCAGGAATTCAGGGGGTACTGGGGCACAATAGTACCCCGGGTAGAGTTTAAGGGTTAAACTTACAAATCACTCGTAATAATTTTGATACTACGATTTCAAGGTTTTACGATAAAAGCAAGAAGAAAGGAAAGAACATGAACAGCAGAAAGAAGCAAATTCGAAATTTTTAATTTTCACACCAAAGGTATAAACTAGGAAGATGTTGCATCCAGCATGGAAGTAATAGATTGGATTTCCATCTTCGTGAGATCATTGTGGAAGGAACAAAGCTACAGGGATCGAATATCGTAGACATGCCAATATTATCTTAAGGAAATGCCTAATTCTTAATGTAACTTAACTGAACCTAACCTAACTTACATTTCTTTAGGGCGAATTTCACACTTAAACACATGAAATGAATGAATGATGCAAACCACAAGGAAAAAGAAGAAATGTTTACAAGTCCTTTCGTGTACTCAGTAGTACACCTCGTCGGGAAGTGGAGAAGGCGAGTAACGAAAATATATACATATGTACAATGGAACAGAGAAATAAAGAGATTAGCACATGGTTAACAAGCATTGATTAAAAGTGAAAGACATTTTAACAAGATATTGCTAATTTTATACATTCCATATTCTATTCCTACTTCTACTAATGGGAAAAAAAACCTTGGTTTAACTTTACTTGTTCTAATGCTAGCAGCAACAGAGATGAGCTTTTCAGAAATTGCCGTTGCCATCCATCTCCTGGCTCATATTTGTGCCCGGAATCGTGCAAAATCTGTTCTTCGAGTCGCCAAAATTTCCTTCATGAGCCGTGCGTGGTGGTGCTTCCAGGCTTTGTCAAAATAATGGAAATAGTCCTGAACTTACATATCTCTAACAAACGTCCTCCATTCCAGCCTACTTTTTTTATACAGGAATGAAAGGCCAGGGGCGAATGTCCGCAAAAGCCTCTCCCATTGAGGAAGAAGATACCCAAAATCTAGGTCCAGGGTTTTTGAGATGCCTGGACACTACGTTTGAAAGAGTGGAAGTCACAGACAGGGGGAAAGGTGGAGTGAGGAAGATTATTCCAGAGTTGACCGGTTGAGTAGATGAAAGATTGAAAATACCAATTAACCTTTGCTTTAGAAAGTTGGACAGAAAAGGAATGAGAATGTGTTGAAAGTCTGGTACTGTGTGCTCTCCTTAAAGGCGGAGGCATGCAGATGGCGTGTTCAGAAGAGCAATGTCTGGTATAATAGCGATAGTAAAGAGAGAGTGATGCAACATTGTGGCGAAGGGAGGGGGACTGAAGGCTATCAGTAAGAGGCGCAGAATTTGTGAGACGAAAAGTCTTAGATTCCACTCGGTCAAGTACGGCTGTGTGGGATGAGACACCCCACACATAAAAAGCATACCCCATACAGGGGCGAACAAAACCCCTGTACAGAGACAGTAACTGAGTGGGTAAAGAAACTGCGGAACCGATACAACGCACCTAACCCCTTAGAAACTGTTTTAGAAAGAGGGTATATGTATTCTTTCAAGGAAAGATCACAAGAGAAGGAAACAATAAGAATGTTAGAAATGGAGAAACTGAGTTTTTGAAGCAATGAAAGTTACATGATTTTCTGTCCCAGTCTGAGATAGCAGAAAGATCAGAGGTCAGTTGCACCATTGCCATCCTACGCGAAGCACGGAGTGACTGTTGGGTGGGACGCTTTATGAAACGAGTAGAGAAGTGAAGAATGGAATCATCGTCATAGGAGTGGATAGGTCAGAGTGTGCGACTTAATAGATCATTGGTCAATAAAAGTTAAAGAGTGGGTGACAGTAGAGAATCTGAGGAACATCAATGTTAATAGCTTTAGGAGAAAAACAGTGGCCAGCTACATCCGCATCGATAGATCGTCCAGAAAGGAAAATAGAGAGGAAGGCACAGATAGAAGGATTGAAACCAAAGGATAGCAGTTTCGAAATTAAAGATTTGTGCCAGACTCTATCAAAAGCTTTTGATATGTATATCGCAGTAACAAAGGTTACACTGAAATCTCAAAAGGGATCTACAGATCTACAGAAGCTAAGGCTAACAAAGACCCTAAGATCCACTCTAAGGTTAGCCCGAGAGAAAGGAAAGAGTAGGGGGTTAAGAGAAGAGAGAATAAGGGGTTAAGTAAGGCAACACCTATCACTCGTGGGTTAACATTCATTCAGAAAAAGAGAAAAAAACTCACCATCATCATCCGCCGGCCACTGCCGACAAGTCAGAAAAATAGTCGGAGAAAATAGGAGAGGGGTGAAAGATGAAAAGAAGTAAAATAAGAACGCTTACAAACCATGCAAACACAGTCTTAACTCACTGTCATACCATGCAAACTACAAACATGCAAGAAAGAGTTACAGACATGCAAAGTAAGGAGATAAGAAAAAAAAAAGTAGGTAAAGTTAAACAAAAAGTGGGTTAGTTTACGCTACGAGCTACATCTACGTTCGTGTTAGTCTAATTTTTTTTTTTTTTTTTAATTTTTATTGCTGGCATCACACGCTGGCATGTCACAAGCTGGCATTATCGTCAACAGACTCATCCTCGAGCACCACCACCAGAGCTCCTGTTGCTAATTTGTTTTTTTTATTAAACAACGTTAATATTTTAAAATGTCTGTCAAGACGGTTCTTAAACATATTAACGCTGGTAGAATGAACGACTGACGCGGGAAGATTATTCCATTTATCAATTACTTTAAACGTAAAGAAGTTTTTAGCGATATTAGTAATGAAACGTCTGCCACGCAACTTAAATCCGTTATTACGAGTATTACTATTATCGAAAGTGAACAATTTGTCAAAATTTACGTTATCGATGTTATTAACGATTTTGAAAACTTCAATAAGCTCCCCCCTTAATCTCCTAGTTTCGAGTGAATACAGTCTAACTCTTTAATCCTATCTTCATAAGGCTTGTTGCGCAATGACGGAATAAGTTTCGTGGCACGACGCTGAACCCTTTCTAACCTATCAATATCCTCACGCAAGTACGGGCACCAAAACTGAACTGCATATTCTAAATGAGGCCTGACTAGGGACTTGTAAAGGGGCAATATAATATCCTTCGATTTAAATTCGAAATTACGCGCTTTGAAGCCTAACATCCTATTAGCTTTTGCGCAGACTCCAGGCACTGGTTCCTAACCTTTAAATCCTTAGATACGCGTACGCCTAAATCTACTTCCTCGTCAACGCTCGCTAACTCCCTATCATCCATCGTGTACGTGTAATTATTGTTGCGAGAACCTATATGCAAACTTTACATTTGTCTACGTTAAATTGCATCTGCCACTTATCTGTCCACTCCATAATCCTATTTACATCGTCTTGGATCCTATTTCTATCGTCCTCGTTAACAACCTTACCGCCTATTTTAGTATCGTCCGCGAATTTTGACACGTTACTAGTCAATCCTACATCTATATCGTTAATGTAAATTACGAATAGCAATGGGCCTAACACTGAACCCTGTGGGACACCGCTACCTACATCTAACCACCCCGATTCACTACCATTAACTACGACCCTCTGCCTCCTAGCACGAAGCCATTCTTCTAACCAGTATCGAACGCCTTTTTAAAATCTAAATAAATAACGTCAGCTGCTCTATGCCTATCGTATTCGCGCACTATTTCGTTATAAAATTCTAACAAATTAGTTAAACAAGACCTATGCCGTCGAAACCTATGCTGACTACTATTAATCAAATCTCTACTTTCTAAGTGTTCGATGATACGATCCCTAACTACGGATTCCAAAAGTTCACCGACAATTGACGTTAAGCTAATGGGCCTATAATTGCTAGCTACTGCGCGGTCGCCTTTTTTAAAAATAGGCGTGACGTTAGCTAATTTGAAGTCTTCAGGAGTAATCCCCGTTTCGAGTGACTGATTAAAAATCTTCGTTAAGGGGCCTACGATAACGTCTTTCAAATGTCTGGGATAAAAAGCATCAGGGCCTGGAGCCTTGCTAACTTTTAGCCTATCGATATAATGCGCAATCTCAACCTCGTAAACAGTTATTTCATCCAAAATAGTCGCTACTAAATGGAACGATATCGTCCACGTCGGGGATATTATTTACGTCTTCTACGGTAAAAACTGTCGCAAAAAAGTTATTGAAAATACCCGCCATCGCCTGGGGTCAGAAGCCAAAGCGCCATTAACATCCACTAGAGGGCCTATGTTATCTTTACGACTTACGATTATTACGTATTCAAAAAACTTTTTTGGATTATGTTTACTATCAGCAGCTATAAGTATCTCTAAATTACGCCCTAACTGATCTTTTAACCTGACGTCTAAGCTCGATATATCTATTAAAGTTAGCTGCCGTGCCATTGCGCTTATTAAGTCTATACGCTCTATTACGCTCGTTTATGAACTCGCCTATTTCCCTAGTCCACCACTTCGGCCTACCACGATTTCTAACGCGCTTGGGCCTACGAGGAATAAACTCCCTTTCAATATTCCTAAAACTTTCTTTAAACGCCACCCAACGCAAATTTGTGTCATTACGTTATCCCAGTCCACTACTCTCATCCTGTCCGCAAAACTATCAAAATTAGCCCTACGAAAATCAGGGACTTCTATTACGTTACTATCCTGAGTGCTTTCTATCAATAACTTAAACCTAAGAATTTGATGATCACTACATCCTAAACTCTTGCCTACTTCTAAACCTTCGACTATATTCTCGCCGTTCGTCATCACCAAATCTAAAATATTATCACCGCGCGTTGGTTCGGTAACTATCTGTCGTAAAAAGTTATCGTCCATAAACTCAACCAATCTCAAACCCTCCTCATTACCAGTAAGATTCTCGTAATTAACATTAGGGCAGTTAAAGTCTCCGACAATTATACTATTCCGATTGTCAATAAAATTACCAAGAAGTGAGTAAAATCTAGCATCTGTATCGAGGGGTTGAACGGGAGGTCTATAAACAACCACAAAATTAAAACTAATACTACGCGCCCTAACTTCAACACATATCGCATTAATTGCTGCCGGAAAATCTAAACCTCGATAGCCCTAAGGGAATTACGAATATACAGCAAAACGCCTCCACCAAACCTATGTAACCTATCATTAGTAAAGAGTTTAAAACCCAGTATATCAAGTTCCCCCAACAAGTCCCGAGTCACGGTATTTAACCAAGTTTCAGTGACAGCAACTATATCATAGTTCCCGGAATAAATTATCGCCTTAAATTCATTTAATTTATTTCTAATACTACGCGCGTTACAATAAAAGACGTTTAAGTTATTTTTTACCACGGGCCCGCGTTTCCCGGACCCACAACGTTTAAAAAAGGCTTCGACCTATACAGCTTTCGCACGTTTTCGTCTATTAACCTACGTAGCCTAGCATTAACTATTTCATTGAAATGCACCCCCATTTTTTATAAAAATGCTAGGATCACTGAATTCGGACCACAGCTTTACGAAGGGTACATTTTCTTCAGCACAAATCTCTTCTAATTTGTTATTAAAAAATATTGTTTTTGACGTAATTCTAAGACCCAACCCGTGCCTAGGGGTAATACCTAGAACTAAAGACCTATCTGACCTCGCCTTCAAGGACCTAATTAACCCCCTATATCTCTCCAAAAGGTCAGGCACTCTCGTATCGGGCCTATACGAGTCGTTGCCTCCTACCATCGTCACCAACATTGAGTGACGGGAGGCAACGTCAATCCTATCCACTTCGTCTCTAACTCTGTCAACCCTGGCCCCTGGGAGACAGACCCTCCTCCTCTTGGTTGGATGCCGTTCAACGAACTCTTTGTCCATGTGGCGCACTAAAGAGTCCCCAATTAAAATAGTTTCCCCCTCATTCACGTCCCTTTCCAAATGGGCGAAAGGGTTCGAAACCTCGATAGGGGGTGAATTCCTATCACCTAACGTACGCGGCCTAGCTCCACCCTTAACCTCTCTAAATCCCTCGCTATCTACTACTCTCGGACTAACCTTAACCTCTTCCTCAACTCTATCTAACCTTCCCGACAAGCTACCTAAACTAGAAACTAGGTTACGCGCCTCACCCTTCAAATTACTAACGTCATCAACGTTAGTATTGGTTCGGCTTCCGTCAACCGTAGCCCTACCCCTGCCCTCATCAAGCGTTGCAAGTCTTTCCGCTACCTCACGTACACTGCGTTTTATGTCAACTAATTCCTCCATGAACTCGCAAAAGAAACAAACTGATCTATCGGTAATCGCCATAGGACCGCCGTTATAATCCCTAAATTCCGAATATCACCGGTTAACCCTACACCTAACACACGACGCTTTCTGCGACGGCATCGCGGAGTGAAAAATTAGTTTAAACCGTCACAGGTATAAGTTAAATTAAGCCGGCACGCTATGAAAACTTCTAAATCGCTAAAAACCACTAATATTCGATTACTTAACTATAACAACGTGAATTTAAACGCAAGTATATAAAATTCAAAGCAATCCAAAAGCAAAATTCTCAGCAATATACAAAAGTAGATGCAATATCAGAGAGCTCAGGAAATGCGTCCGTTCAGTACAGAGTCTGGCTGACGAGTGACCAAGAGTTAGAGAGATATGCAAAAAGATCGCCAGTAGAGTTTCCCATGTAGAACCCATAGTGACGATCTGAAAGAAGACTGTAAGAAGAGGGGTGATTAAGAATTTTCCTATTAAGGATGGAATCAAAAACATTACAAAGGCAAGAAATCGAAGCAAATGGAAGATAGTTGGAGGGTTGAGAGTGATCTCCCTTGTTTAGGACATGCTGAATGAAAGCGAACTTCGAGCAGGAAGGTATAGGATCAGATGAAAAACAAAGACGAAAGAGTTTTCCACGGTTGAGGTGTCTTTAGGCATGAATTTGTTCTTGAACACAGTAAAGCACAATGAGGCGATTGTGGTTGTTTCATACATAATTATGTCGGAGGAATAGCACTGGAATCGTTCAGGGTTGAGTTGGAAGCGAAAGTTCGAGCGAATAGTTCAGCTTTGTGAAGAGAAGAGATGGCAACTGAGCCAGATTGGAAAAGGGGAAGTGAGGAAGAACATGTAAAGTTGAGGGAGAGGTTCTTAACTAGATGCCAGAAAGAGCGAGAAGACTTAGAATTGTATAGCTTTTCACAATTTTATTGCATGAAGGAAATTTTGGCGACTCGAAGAACAGATTTTGCACGATTCCGGGCACAAATATGAGCCAGGAGATGGATGGCAACGGCAATTTCTTAAAAACTCATCTCTGTTGCTGCTAGCATTAGAGCAAGTAAAGTTAAACCAAGGTTTTTTTCCCATTAGTAGTAGTAGGAATAGAATATGGAATGTATAAAATTAACAATATCTTGTTAAAATGTCTTTCGCTTTTAATCAATGCTTGTTAACCATGTGCTAATCTCTTTATTTCTCTGTTCCGTTGTACATATGTATATATTTTCGTCACTCGCCTTCTCCATTTCCCGACGAGGTGTACTGCTGAGTACACGAAAGGACTTGTAAACATTTCTTCTTGTTCCTTGTGGTTTGCATCATTCATTCATTTCATGTGTTTAAGTGTGAAATTCGCCGTAAAGAAATGTAAGTTAGGTTAGGTTCAGTTAAGTTACGTTAAGAATTAGGCATTTCCTTAAGAAAATATTGGTATATCTACAATATTCGATCCCTGTAGCTTTGTTCCTTCCACAATGATCTCACGAAGATGAAAATCCACTCTATTACTTCCATGCTGGATGCAACATCTTCCTAGTTTATACCTTTGGTGTGAAAATTAAAAATTTCGAATTTGCTTCTTTCTGCTGTTCATGTTCTTTCCTTTCTTCTTGCTTTTATCGTAAAACCTTGAAATCGTAGTATCAAAATTATTACGAGTTTTTTGTAAGTTTAACCCTTAAACTCTACCCGGGGTACTATTGTGCCCCAGTACCCCCTGAATTCCTGGCGTAACTTTTATAATGGGATATCTCTCGCTTATTCTTTCTCCTAGAAATTAACAGGTGGTAAGATATTAATAAATTCATTCATTTGAATTATCTGCCCTAAGCTTCGCCCCTGTATGATCGGTCACGTGACTCCTGCTACTAAGTGGACATATCTCTACCCCTGCGTGCTCAGTTGAGCGGTGCAAGCCGTGGAATTCAGACGTGTATTTGAAGAAATCTCACGTGGACGAAAAATAGTAGTGATGGCTACCTTTATTATTGCGTACTCGATTTTATGAAGTGATATTCGGTAAAGTGTGAAGATGTGGTGAACACTGAAAGACCTCTATTCTACCATTCTTTGATGCTTTTACTTGAACAGTGCGAAGGAACAAGAGGTACAAATACTCTACGGCTACTCTGGCGAGAGCATTGCAGGATTTCGTGTTACAAGTGATGTATTGATCTATGTTGTAGGACTAAACTTTATAAAAGCTTACATATACCGTGAATTAGAAGAAACAACACGTGCCGAAGAGAAGCAACGGATATGGTTAGTGAGTCTTCTTGGTGAGCGGTGCGACAAGCGAAATTATGTCATGTTGCATCATACCGAGTACTCGTACCCTGCGACTGAGAATGTAAATCTTGTCATCATGGAGAATCTTAAGTATGTTTACCACTACATTAATATATATCATGACGAGGTTTGCAATGAGATTGTGGCTAAAGGTCTGCGTGAGTATTTAATAGAATTTAGAGACGAGTATCGTTTGTTAGGCAAAACGGAAAAATATGGGCACATGTTTCTCTCAAATAGTGTGCCGGAGTGTGAATAAAATGTGTTTAGTTCGTGAAAATGCACAAAAATGTCTGGTTGGTTGGTAGATAAATGGGCATCCTATTGTTTTCGCTGGAAACTCGGAGGATGCGCGGTCAACTCATCGAGGTTTTCAAGTTCTTACACGGGTTCAACGTGGTCGATTTTAGAAGCATGTTTAGTTTACATGATAACTTGCAACAATGGTATAATTTATACAATGCATACCATCACTATGTTAATATAATTTATTTGTATAAATTTATTTATGACAAATCATTTATATATAAGAAGAGAAAATAGTTTAGAAGGGTCACAGAAATAACATATTGCGTACGATAGTTACGTTTAGTTAAAAATTATTAGCATATCTTCAGCCACAAATCTGTCTCTTATTCATAAAATGTACTCGTATAACTGCTGCACATGCATATATACGTACATACATACATACGTACGTACGTAAATAAAAAAATAATTTGCTCAAGGAATCCAAAAGGTTAATCCAAAAGTTAGTTTACAAACCGTGGTTTGGTTACAAACTTCAATCCAGTTGTGTCGTAATCAAAGTAACCATTAGGTTTGGTTGTCATATAATTCATATTTGGTTGTTGTAACCGGATGTATACGACGTTGCGTCGTCAGTGCATTCTGTCGATTGATTGATGTGGACTGTTTAACTCCCTTCGCAATATCTAAGGTCATTTGACGAAAGGGATCTACAGTTTTACGTGGTACCCGTACCACGGGTCACTATATCATCTGGGCGCATAGAACGGCCTCCCATCACGAGATATTCCAAGGAGAGATGAAAGAATGCGTTGTAGAAAAAAATTGTACGAAATTGAGGATGAAATATGCTTACTTTAGGTTATTTTAAATGAGTCTAGAGTTTCATTGGTGCGTTTTATTTTCCACTAACTGTACACGAGATAAGTGTACGAATGGTGTGAATGAACTCTGAAGCTGTTCTTTATTCATTGCACTTTTGCATAAAGCTTCTTTCACAACAATTTTGGAAAGTGTTTCTGTATTAGTTGTCGGACACAATGTGGAAAGTGTACATGAAAGATAGGGAGTTACAAGGACAAGAAGTACCTCAATAAGTAATGCATCTCATACCAAGGATGTATCAGTGGTTACGGTTCCATGGAAAAAAATTCCTACACCGCAAATTGTGTGCAAGGTTCAGCCTATCCATTTCCTTGAACTGAACCGCAGAGGAACTGTTCTCTTCTGAAGGTAGCCTGTTGCACACGCCACAGAACTTATAGGTAAAGTAAATACCACAAACAGAGAAAGCGATCGGGTTATATTAGGAGGCGGAAACAAGGAGATTGTGCTCTCTCTGTACAATTACCTGGTTCCCTGGAGTATGCTGTGCAATTCTGGTCATTTGTAACACCGATATAACGGGCCCACGCTTTGGACGTCCTGATTGGTCGACCAATGGTGTCTTTATCTTCTCTCCATAGATTTAATGCTGACATTGTGTATTGGCACTTGCAAATCTGTACCACGGCAATATTTGCATTTGCGCCCATGCTTTTCTCGGTTTTCCCATTTTAGAACCCACCCCTTTATGCAATATCCCTCGCAACATTGATGAACCATCTCTATCACAACAATATTTTACATTATTTTTTTTCGGCCATACTAAATTGAGCCTCAATTTTCCCAGTTCGGATAGAGAGCTCGACAACTTGAGCGGATGCAAGTCGTTATAGGAATATGTTCATCAGAGTCGCTCAGCTCAGTACCGCAGGAAACAAAATTAGCGCCGCTACTCTTCACAATCCTGGCATTCCCAGAAACAGCACAGTAACACCCGTTGACACAAATATCATTAGGAAATAAGAAATCTAGAAGATTCCTACAAGCAGAATGTGCATTATTATGTTTTGCTGTCATACTATTCTCAGCTTTCCCAAGGTTCCTGACTTGTAAATTTGGTTATATATATATAATATATATATGATGAATAAAACCACGAAGGAAAGGAAACACAAAATGGTGCTCAAGCGCTTTCGTCTAATGACATCCTCAGGAACACTGAAGTATATAAAAAGGTTAAGCCTATATATAGGTTTCAGAAAGAAAAAAAGAAAAAATAAATAACATACATACACACAAACACACATATATATATATATATATATATACATACATACATACATACATACATATATATACAATAAACAGAGAAGTAAAAATAATAAAAAATTATTAAAAATTAAAACCTTAAAGGATTACCAATGAGGCGTACAGATTGTAAGGAAAAATATCGATTTTTAGCACAAGATCAAATGGATTATAAAAATACAAATTTATACTGGAACTCTGCCGGGTTTTAGCACAATGCTGCCTATGGTCAGGTTTCGATATATATAAAAAAAAAAAAATAAAAAAATAAAATGCAAATTAAAAGTTAATCGATTTTTAGCACAAGATCAAATGGATTATAAAATACAAATTTATACTAGAACTCTGTCCGGGTTTTAACTATTGCTGCCTATGGTCAGGTTTCGATATATATAAAAAAATAAAATGCAATTAAAAGTTAATAAGTAGAAGACAAGTTTACCAAAGATTTAATGTTTTACACTTCTTATCTAAGTCTGCTTTAAAGGAATTCAACATAACAGGATCGAGTTGAAAAAGACCTTTGCTTATGTTGAAGTTATTTGAAAGTTGGATA
Organism: Bathynomus jamesi; assembly: GCA_023014485.1. Lineage (NCBI taxonomy): Eukaryota > Metazoa > Arthropoda > Malacostraca > Isopoda > Cirolanidae > Bathynomus > Bathynomus jamesi. Next base: position 179,485 of record JAJOZX010002165.1, on the reverse strand, counting down.
ATGGCAGACTCAAGAATATTTCTATTAACAATGTTGCTTGAATGGAATAAAACTTGAGTCTGCCATTATCCAACTTTCAAATAACTTCAACATAAGCAAAGGTCTTTTTCAACTCGATCCTGTTATGTTGAATTCCTTTAAAGCAGACTTAGATAAGAAGTGTAAAACATTAAATCTTTGGTAAACTTGTCTTCTACTTATTAACTTTTAATTTGCATTTTATTTTTTTATATATATCGAAACCTGACCATAGGCAGCAATATGTTAAAACCCGGACAGAGTTCTAGTATAAATTTGTATTTTTATAATCCATTTGATCTTGTGCTAAAAATCGATTAACTTTTAATTTGCATTTTATTTTTTTATTTTTTATTTTTTATATATATCGAAACCTGACCATAGGCAGCATTGTGCTAAAACCCGGCAGAGTTCCAGTATAAATTTGTATTTTTATAATCCATTTGATCTTGTGCTAAAAATCGATATTTTTCCTTACAATCTGTACGCCTCATTGGTAATCCTTTAAGGTTTTAATTTTTAATAATTTTTTTTATTATTTTTACTTCTCTGTTTATTGTATATATATGTATGTATGTATGTATGTATGTATTGTATATATAGATATGTATATACAGGGTCCCGTAAGTCTGGACCCATAGGGAAAAATAATAAAATTACAAAATAGTCCAAAAATTTATTTATAATATATTTTTTTATTATTTTTATTATTATTTTTATTATTTTTTTATTATGATCTTACTCCGCTGGAGTTTTATTTGTGGGGCCACTTGAAAGCCAAAGTGTACGAGGTCAAACTTCAGAACATTTTCCACCTTAAAGCACGCATTGTGGAGGCGTGTCAAGAAATTTCTGCGACTGTGATTCAGAAAGTGCTGTCGCAGTGGAGATTGCGTCTTCAACTATGTGTGCGACACAACGGCGGACACTTTGAACAGATTATGTAATAAATTTTTGGACTATTTTGTAATTTTATTATTTTTCCCTATGGGTCCAGACTTACGGGACACCCTGTTATATATATAATATATATATGTGTTTGTGTGTATGTATGTTATTTATTTTTTTCTTTTTTTCTTTCTGTAACCTATATATAGGCTTAACCTTTTTATATACTCAGTGTTCCTGAGGATGTCATTAGACGAAAGCGCTTGAGCACCATTTTGTGTTTCCTTTCCTTCGTGGTTTTATTCATCATAAATATTTTTCACGTGTTACCTTCGTGAAATAATTTTCATATATATATATATATATATATATATATGTGCGTGTGTGTATGCGTGTGTGTTAATTGCCTTTTACAGTCTCTGCCACGATGGTCTCAAATATTTGCAAAATATATGCTTGCGGTCATACTATTCGATTCTCAACTATGATTAATGTATTCAGTTTGACTTTCTAATTGCCAATTCTCGCGTAGGTTTGTGATTAAATAACTCCTGAAAATGAATGTCTGTTTGGGTTGGTAGATAAATGGGCGCCCTACGTATCCTAGTGGATTAGACGCTGGGTGCTGGGTGAGAGATCGGGCGATGACAATGTAATTTCTGTCCGCCCGTGCTGCAGGTTAGTTCGGTTTCCACGTTAAATTGTAGGTCTACGGCGGAGTGAAAGGTTTGACCCTCGTCAAAATGAACAATTCGGGGAGAAGGAAAACCCCCTTTACGATATTATCGAGAGGATTTTATAATAAAGAAATTATAAATATTTTTGTTTTTCTTTTCATTCCTTTATTTCTATTTTTTAAAAAATTTGCAGTGACTACTTACGGTCGTCATAAACTCGGTAAATGAGTTCCAATATACTTCTGAAAATATTATACCCATATAGAATAAACAAAACTTTCTTTCTGTGTGTGTGTGTGTGTGTGTGTGCCGTCCTTACTTTCTCTGACAAAAATCTCTCTCTCTCTCTCTCCCTCTCTCTGTACATACATATATATATATACATATATATATATACACACACACACACACACACACACACACACATATATATATATATATATATATATATATATATATATATAAATTATATATATATAATATATATGTATATTTGTTTTTCTTTTCAATCCCTTATTTATATTTTTAAAAAATAATTTAGCCTATTGGAAAACAATCACGTGATGCTTGTGTATATATTTCTATTGTTTTAAATTCATTATGATGATAACAGTGATGCTAACAATAATGTGTGGAGAGAGGTTTTCTAAAGCTGTATGGATGAATTTAGGCCAAATGGAACTTTTCGTTCAGCCTTTGCGGTCAGCCTTTGCTGCCTTCAAAATAGCTTCGAGCTAAACATGATTGATTCTCACCCGTTCCTTTCTCCATTCCTCCCCGTCTCAACATAATGTGAAAATAATTTTAATATACATTTTAGTATATCTTCAGCATATTACTAATCCTCTTTTCATATGGAAATTTAATATAAATGTGTGTGTATATATAGATTTCTGAATTCGATAAAATTAATAAAATGAACGAAAAAAATTTACAATGTTTTGAAGACATCTTGGATATATATATATATATAATATATATACAGAGGAATGACAAAAGTAAATAGACAGAACGACGTTTAAATAATTAGTTCTTTTGATGTATATTGTTTTTTCTTTTATATAAAGGTGTGTATTTTTATTTTTTCTAATGCAATTTGTTTTTGATTCAATTCGGACAAGAAAGGATTGTCAAAAGTAAATAGACACGGTATACTTTCTAAGGTTTTAGAATAAATGAAAGCAAATGGTAAATTGAATATTATTCTTAGAAAATATGTTAATGGAACGATTTCTTTTGCTAAGCCAATTTTCTAGTGTATTTCTTTTATTGTTAATATTGGGATTCGTTTAAATAATTAATTCTCTTTCTGAACCACTTTAAGGAGAAAGTTCGCTTGCTTTTAATAAATAAAAACATTATTTGGCAACTCGTGTGAATTAAAATATATGGCGATATCTGCCAACTCTCCCTAATAATGTATCCTCTATATAACACCTGCTTGGCTTCAGGACGCTCATAATGATGCGGACTCCAGTGGAATAAAGAAGTCTCTCTCCTTCCTCCTTAGGTTAAGACTTAGGTTAGGTTTCTCTTTGGGGGGGTGAGGACATCCCACCTTCTCCCCCAAAGACCTCCTCCGTCTCCTTTCTCTTCCTCTCTTAGGTTGAGGCTACCCCTTTGGGGGGAGGTCACCCTCCCTCCCCCCCGAAGTTCCCTCCCTCTCCCCCCCTTGGCAACATTGATTTGTTGCATTCCCCCCCCTTTGCAACATTGCGTTGTTGCATACCCCCTCCCCTTTGCAAATTGAGTTATTGCATAGCCCCCACCCCCATGTTGCATAACCCCTCACCCTTCATTTCATACCCCTTCCCCCTTTGCAACATACCCCTACCCCTTTGCAACATTGATCATTATCTCTGCAACATTCTTGCACTCGTCTATTTTGTGCCCATAGTACTCACTTGTATTAGCTAACTTATATATGGAATTTTTTGAAAGCAGAATTTTGCCTACGATTGTTAATTTTAACCTTGTTTTGTACAGGTATATAGATGATATTTTGTGCCTTTGACCTAATAATTTGGATGTTGAGTTATTTCTTCGTAGGCTCAACAATTTAGTCCCATTTATTAAGATCGGTAGCTTGGAATTGATTCATATAAGTCTGGGGACTCAAAACGGACGAGAGGGCGTCCAAGAAGGGGTTTCGACTTATTTCATATCTTACAATGAAGATAAAGTAACATTTTATCATTATGAAACTTGTATTATTATTTTTATTATTATTATTATTATTATTATTATTATTACCTCCATGTTCTATATAAAAGAAACACTTGATTCGTGCTAATTCATTATATTTATCTCGCCTATATTCCAATTAAAAATCATGTAAGCCGTTGTGTTTATTTTGTACTCTTTGGACTTTGATAACTGGGATAAAAGAAAAACACGGGCTCACACAGTACTCCTCGATTGTGGGAATACGAAGAGTAAACTATTTCTGCATCCAGGAGTGCTAAAGTAATAACCCTCTCTCTAGTAACATCCTGACCTTGCCCGAACTCGGAGAGAGCCGGTTATTATAATATATATATATATATATATATATATATATATATATATATATATATATAGAGAGAGGAGAGAGAGAGAGAGAGAGAGAGAGAGAGAGCGTCTCACGCGACGCATGGAGCGACAGTTGAGAGGGACGCTTTATGGAGCAGGTGGAAAAGTGAAGAGTGGAATCATTGGCATAGGAGTGGATAAGATAGGAAATGCGACTTAAAAGGTCATTAATGAATAAAAGGAAGATAGTTGCTGACAGGACAGAACGGTGTCAGGCAGAGGAACACCACTATTAAGAGCTTTAGGAGAAGAACAGTGACCATCTACAACCGCAGCTATAGATCGGCCAGAAAGGAAATTAGAGATGAAAGCACAGATAGAGGGATAGAAACTGAAGGAGGGCAGTTTGGAAATTAAAGATTTGTGCTAGACTCTATCAAAAACTTTTGATATGTCTACAGGGTGATTCAAAAGTCAGGTTACATAGGGAAATACTGTATTATGTAATGATACAGGGGAATAGTCACATCACATGTTCGATATGGCCACCGTTAACGGCAATGCACTTGTGCAGCCAGCTAGGAATATCATATTAATGCGCTCCTCCTTCGATAACATCTCATAACTCATTTACCTGCAAAGAAACAGAAAAGCCCTATGTAACCTGACTTCTGAATCACCCTGTAGTGCAATAGCAAGAGTTTCACCGGAATCCCAAAAGGAGGATGACAAAGCGCCAGAAAGATATGCAAGAAGATCGCCAGTAGAGCGTCCCCTTGCGGAATTCATACTGACGACATGAAAGAAGATTGTGAGTAAGAGGTGTTTAAGAATCTCCGTATTAAGAACAGATCAAAAAACTTTAGGAAGGCAAGAAATCAAGGCAATTGGACGATAGCTAGGGGGTTGATAGCGGTCATCCTTCTTTGGAACAGGCTGAATGAAAGTGAACTTCCAGCAGGGAAGAAAAGTACCAGCTGAAAGACAAAAACGAAAGAATTTGCCAGGCAAAGTGTCAGCACAGAAGCATAGTTCATGAAAACAACAGGAAGGACACCACCAGGGACATACGCCTTCCTTGAGTTGAGTCCAGATAGGGCAGAAAAATATCTTTGGAAGAGATTCAGACATAATTAAGCCAGAGGGAGTCGATGGGGGAACAGCACAGGAATCGATCAGGGTTGAGTTGGAGGCGAAAGTTTGAACGAAGAGTTCTGCTTTACCAGGAAAAGAGATGGCAACTGAGCCGTGAGAATGGAAAAAAGGAGTGAAAGAAAAAGTAAAGTTGTTGGAGAAGTTCTTGACGAGGTGCTAGAAAGAACTAGAAGCATTAGAATTTGATAAACTTTCACATTTTTGTCTGATGAAGGCATTTTTGGCGAGTCGAGGAACAGATTTTGAACGGTTCGGGGTAGAAATACCACATAAGCAGAGTGAAAGTCAGGAGTTGGATGGCAACGGTACCTTCCGAAATCCCCCTGTTTCGGATAACATTAGAACAAATACAGTTAAACTTTGTTTTTTTTGCATCAGCAGTAGGAAAAGAATATGGACTGTACACCTCCATACCCGACGGAATCACCTCCATGATGCACTAAGCGCACTCGGAAGGGCCTCGGAAGGGCCCAGGCCACGGAAATAGTAGTCATTCCATGGGAAATCAAAAAATTACTGCCTAAGTGCCTCCTGATCGGCGGTGCCAAAGTGCCAAAGACGCCTTCTCTTGGGGGAATCCAAAGGCCGATGGAGGGATAGGATAGAAAACAGATATAATATTGTTTCTGGAGGAGCCCAACGGACAAAATGTTTGACAGAGTAAGAAGATGGATGAGTGGTGAGAAATAAAGAATGGAGAAGTTGTAAGCTATTCACCAGGAATGTCAATGAAATGGGAGGAAAGCAAAAGGTGATGAACATTGAAATCTCCTAAAATGGAGATTTCAGCAAAGGGAGAGTGGGATAGAATGCATTCCACTTTGGAAGTGAGGCAGTCAAAAAGTGTAAGATAGCCACTAGAATTAGGAGAAAGGTAGACAGCGCAGATGTATTTAGTTTGAGATTGGCATGAAAGTCTTAGTCAGAGGATGTAGAATTCGGAAGAATCATGTTCGGGAATATGAAAGCAAGTTAGGTTGTTGCGTACATATAATGAACATCCACCTCTGGAATGAAATTGATTATAGAGAAAGTACGAGGGTGCTAAAAAGGGGTTGCTGTCATTCGTCTCATACACCTGAGTTTCGGCGAGGAAGAGAAGGTGGGGTTTAGAGGAGGAGAGGTGGAAATTTGAGGAAAGGTCACGAATGTTGCAGAAGTTTATGAAAAGTGAATCAGGCAGAGGCCTAGAACATCTCGAATGGGTCGTAGTAGAACCAGCCCTGCTGTCAGTATCGGCAGCTGGGGTAGCCAGAAGTGGGAACATTTATGGCCCCCTCCCCAGGGGACTCAAAAGTTCTTGAGGACGATGGGATTTTGTTGGTTTATTTTAATTATGGAAAGATTGTGTAGTTTGTAAGATGCCTGCATATGTAGTGAGGAATAGGGAGAGAAGTGTGTTTGAGAACATGCTGGACTGCTCACAGGGTAGATGAGACACGGAAGAAGACCATCTAAGGGGTCCCAGCACTCCCTGTCTTCTGCCTAACGTCCATCCGGAGTGCTTTCCTGGTCGACTGGTGTCTGTAGTCTCCCTCTTAAAGCCAAAGCCAATGATATCCCCACCAAGCATTGAGAATCGACTTTGATTTTGCCAGTTTATGCATCTGTGGGATGAAGATGATTTCATGCACCTGGCACCAAGTGATGAATTCTTCGTTTGGAATGTTCGTCGGTGGTCACTTTCCTTAGAAGATACTGAAGACCATGATCATTATTAACACCTGTGCACAAAACTTCGTTGCATTAGGATATTCATTTGCTTCACTGCTGTCAAAATGATGTGGGTTATCAAAGAAGGCGCTTCATGGGATGTGAATATTATTGGCAGATTATTTTTACAGAAAATGTCATTCCATTTCTTTCGAATCCACAAAATGCAGTAGCCTCGGAAGTGGCTTATCTTCATGACAGTGTCCCATACCTCCGTGCAAATACCATCCAACAACTTCTGAGAGATTTTGGGATTGATTTATTTGATCGGACTCTATGACCATGAAATTCCTCTGATTTGAACGTAGCAGAGCACTTTGGAGCGATTTTCAAGGATCAAGTGTAATATTTGAAGCTGCAGGAACTTGGTTCCAGCCGATATCATCAAGAGGATCTCCTTCAACACATTCGAACTACCTTCCAATAATTTTGACAGAGAACTGAAAGTATACCCTGAACGTTTGAGAGCTGTGTGTGAGGCTAATGGCAAGCATACGAGATAGTGATATGTTCTTGTATTCAGTTTGAATAAAGCTTTCAAATGGTATACGTTTTTGTTGTAGCTTAGCTTTGTATACTTTGGTTTGTATCCCTGAGCAAAAGGTTATGCACAACCGTGTATATATATATATATATATATATATATATATATATATATATATATATATATATATATATATATATATACACACAGACCGTGCATGGAACAAGGAACGCTTCTCGGATAATTAAATCCACTATAGTCCGAATAAGTAATGGTAAATGACAAATACCATAGTTTTTCTTTTCATGATGCTAGCCCAACGTGGGCAACGGGTTACTCGCAAAGAGATCCCATAAATATAGCTTCCCTCACCAGCTATCTGCAAAGCAGACAGGATCCAGCTTTGGGACATGGATCTAGGGTTTAAAGCAGCCTAGCCCTGCTACATTTAGAACCTCAATATACGCAAAAGACTCGCTAAAATATAATAGTTACCCCTTTTTCTTTGATGTATTCAATCTGACGTGAAGACAGTGAGTCTTTTGCTTATATTGAGGTTCTAGATGTAGCAGGGCTAGGCTGCTTTAAACCCTAGATCCATATCCCAAAGCTGGATCCTGTCTGCTTTGCAGATAGCTGGTGAGGGAAGCTATATTTATGGGATCTCTTTGCGAGTGACCCGTTGCCCACGTTGGGCTAGCATCCTGAAAAAGAAAAACTATGGTATTTGTCATTTACCATTACTTATTCGGACTATAGTGGATTTAATTATCCGAGAAGAGTTCTTTGTTCCATGCACGGTCTGTGTGTATCATAAAAAACTCAGGGGACCATTCTGAGTTCATTCCCATATAATATATATATATATATATATATATATATATATATATATATATATTGTATATGTTGCGCGTTTAAATCATTTCTCACACGTGACTTTTTCAGGTTACACTGTTGGATGATCTGATGTGCCTTAACCATAAGATATTCGAGAGGAAAAAGCAATTTATATGACACATTTTAAACGCACTATCAAATGAAGACCTGAAGAAAAAATGAAAGAGTACTGTAATTTGAGTTTTGATTCACTTCATTAAATTTTATTGAGAAGTCATAGGAGGCAAAGATACTGCCGCGTCTCACTTTGGCAAAGCATGTATAATTTTGGTTAAATGCCTTTGGCAAAAATTTAAGAGCCTCTTACTCTGCTGAAGGTCAGAGTTAAGGAGAAGGAGATTCGACCTCCTTGGCTTAAGGCTACGCATGAGTGACTTTATTTACATCATAAAATAATAATAAAATTTAAAGTGATTTGGGAGACTGGAGTTGAAAGTTAAGTTTCCCCCTTCCTGGAGAATCTGCGAACTGCTTCATGTTAAAAATAAAAATAAAAGTAAAGATAAAAATAATAAAAAAAATATAATAATTTGCCGATTATACATCTTTGGATGACGACCTAATGTGAGGGTAGTACATTGATAAAAAGTACATTAAGTACACTGTAATTTTGGTACACTATTATTATTATTATTGCTATTATTATTATTATTATTATTATTATTATTATTATTATTATTATTTATTATTATTATTATTATTTAATTCAAATTAAGTTGTTACAGTCAATTTCGAATATTTATATAAAAATAATTATCTCTCCTAATTTTAAAACCTAAGTAGCCAGTGGCGACGTAAAAGGAAGGACAACAACAACATATTTTCCATTGAAATTGTATGGACATTTAAAGTAAAGTAACATACAAATAAAAAGAATTTGAATAGAAACAATAAGTACAGTCAATGACAACAGGGAGAACTATGTGACGTAAGCAGATAACGAATCAGTAACAGCCCGATAAAAATATACCATAACAACATAATAATGTTATGAATTTGTAGCAGAAGCGAGAGAGTTTTTGAAGACATTCCAATGAAATATTTAAGTCGAAAAGCCGTGTCGCTCAGAGGAGTGAATTCGCAAAAATGTTATCAGCGAGTACAGAACGCAATGTATAGTCCAGTACTTTCAAGTTAAGGGTGTATCATAAATAGTACAGAATTTCTGTTTGGTGTAAATGATGGGCAAATGATCTGAGAACAACATACCGAAAGTCCCAAAAAATCCCATGTGCGTATCATAGAAAAATATCACCTCAAAGTTTGCTTTCTTTATTCTTAGGTCATATATTTTCATATCAAGGATCGGGATGCCTCACAGCTTCCTGACCCTAAAATAACGAGCAGAATCCTAAATACAATACAGAAATAAGAAATCCCATATATAAGGCTTTGAAACCATGTCCACATTATTTTGGTCTAATTGATCTATGACGTCATAATGCCAACCTATTTCCGGTGTACAGGTTGCTTTGCAGATTCAACAACTTCAAAAATGACTGAAATATAAATGTTAACATTTGAAATACTGTACATTACGTTGTCTTTGTTTTGCAAGTTTTTGTGACCCTGACCAATTTCAAGGTAAAAGAAGCATTGGAAACCTAAGACAATTGTATCCAATGTCCTCAGTGGTCCTAGACGTAAAAAGTTCGCTTCAGATAATTCACTGGTCGACAAAATCGAACTTTTTCTCTCTTGAAAGATGTATACACACTTTTCTAGACCGGGTTTGTACGCTGGTTCGAAATCTGTTTTCGGTTTTCCTCTAGCACATCTAGTTGTCGACATAAGACTGGAGTTAATTTCAGCACAATTTATCATAAAAGTACAACTTTATTCATAAAAAGAAATGCATACCAACCTAAAAACGTTGCGAGTACGATATGACTGGTGTTAATTTCAACAAAATTTATCGTAAAAGTACAACTTTATTCATAGAAAGAAATGTACACCAACCTAAAAACGTTGCGAGTACGATTTTCTTTTGTAAACCTTATCTGGATCGTCGTGGTACAACATCCAGCAGTAGTCTGCCAGCATACTTTCATTCCAGAAACCTTGGTAGCGATTTTCCATTGACTGGATGTCTTGATGGAAGCGTTTCCCGTTCGTCACTCACCGCGCCAAGGTTTTCGGGAAAGAAATCTAGATGCGAATGTAAAAAATGTATTTTTAAGGACGTGCGACAGCTCATTTCTTGATATGTATCGAGCAGTTTCTGAACTCCATCTTTGTATGCGGGAGACTTGTGGTTACTCAAGAAGTTTCCACAAATCCATTTGAAAGCCTGCCATGCTTTTAGTTCTAAGGTATTGAGGCTTTCTTCAAACCCTTCATCCTGCAGAACCTCCCTGATTTGGGGCACCACAGAGATTCCCTCCTTCAGTTTTGCGGCACTGATGTTTGCAAATTTCTCAACAAGGTATCGAAACCCTCTCGAATTCGCCTTACCCATCGCTTTCACAAAATTTTTCATTAAGCCGAGCTTAATGTGGAGAGGTGGCAGGAAAATCTTCTTTGGATCAACTAAAGGAACACACTGGACACTGCCCGTTCCTGGCTCGTATGTGCTTCTTTGATGCCAGTCACGTCTGATGTAATGATCCGCGGTAGCATGGCTGTCCCATAGGCAGAGGAAACAACAGTATTTCGTGAACCCTCCTTGCATGCCCCTTAACATACCAATGACTTTGAGATCACCACAGATATTCCATTGATGAGTGTTGTATTGGATTGCTTCGAGTAGTATATTCATGTTATCGTACGTCTCCTTTAGATGAACGTAGTGGGCGGTCGGGATGGACGGCTTTAAGTTCCCGTTATGCAGGAGAACCGCTTTCAAGCTTCGCTGTGAGGAATCAATGAAGAGGCGCCATTCAGATGGTGTATGTGCCCTGGATGCAGGGCCGGATTAACCATTAAGCAAAATAAGCCCGTGCTTAGGGCATCAAGGGAAGGGGGGCACCACAGAAATTTTCCATTGTCGGATTTACCATGGATTTATTATACTATTATAATCGCGGCTTATAGCCTATAAGCTGTTGAAAACTGAATTATATATATTCATATATAGTATTTATTTTTTTTCATTGTTTGAATTTGTAGTGAACAACAACCCTTTTGAGAGAATAAATATATTTCGTTGTAATCACACACTTTACGCTTTGCGTTATTATTTTGTTTATATTAAATCTTTGAGCGCCATATTAAAAATACATATAGATTAAATATTTTCGTGTGCTATAGTAAATGTAAAAACAAGATTCAGTCATGCTGAACTTTATAAAATAATTGTAGAAGACAATATTGAGTGTGCCTTCCCAAATGTAGAAATTGCCTTTCGTATATTTTTAACATTAATGGTCACAAATTGCTCAGCTGAGCGTTCATTTTCTCAGTTGAAGTATATTAAAAATACCAACAGAACAACTATGCAACAAGGCAGGCTGGATGCCTTATCTCTACTAAGTATAGAAGCAGATGTGTTACGTAAGATTAGTTTTGAGGATCTGATCAAAGACTTTGCAATTAAAAAAAGTAGGAGAAAACTTTTCAAATATAAATGAAGTGGAAGTATACAAAAATAAACATTATTTTCCATCTTACTGTAAGTTTTGTTTCATTTCAAAAAATAAAATTTTATTTTATGGTTTATTTTTGTTTATATTTTGAATTACATATATATGGGGCACCAAAATCTTTTAAGCGCTTAGGGCCTCTAAAGGTCTTAATCCGGCCCTGCCTGGATGGGACGATTCATCACCGCCAACTCATCGCCGCCAACTCAACTCCGCCGACTCAACTCCAGCCAACTCAACTCCAGCCAACTCATCGCCGCCAACTCAACTCCGCCGACTCACCTTCATTTTTTGAAAAAATTAATTAAATTTATTTTTGAAGGTTAAAGCTTTAAAAAGTTAAAAATTGTTGGAAACTCTTTATTCTACTACGTTAAAAAAAGATTAAAAGGTTTAGATTTTAATTAGTGGTAATTGTAGGCAATCCCACGTAAATATTCTAATGGTGATCGTTGCTCAAAGCTTAAAACTAGTTTTAATATACGGTCATCAGCATCACGATATTTTTTAACTTTGAAGGTGGAGCATGACCTCCTACAAGTTGTTCGAAATACATATCTCGACTCTTCTGTATTTTGTATAAGGCGTCTATAATGTTAATTGGTGAAGGTTAGGTTAGGTTAGGTTAGGTTATATTATATAAATAAAATATTATATAAATATAATTAGTTATGTTTTGAATGGTTGTTGCAAGTGTTTTTAATTTCCTTCAGTACCTATCATCGCACTAAAGAAAGATTAATAAATATACAAACATTATTTGGCAACGGTGCATTCGGAGTTGAGTTGGCGGCGATGAGTTGGCTGGAGTTGAGTTGGCTGGAGTTGAGTCGGCGGAGTTGAGTTGGCGGCGATGAGTTGGCGGTGATGAATCATACCCTACCCTATGTACCTGTGACAAGTTCTCAAAAAGTCCATTATCATGGCAATAGCAGAGCGGACCGTTTACTGTAAAAAATGCCGCCAAATCATGGTTTCGTTTTCGATAGTGACACACTCGGACGTTCTTCTCAATTAAATGTTTCTGCTTGAGTCTCGAGGAGAGAAGTTCTGATTTCTCTTTGGAGAGGGCTAGTTCTCTAATGAGGTCATTCAACTCGTTTTGGGTAAGCCTCTCCGGCTCCGATTGCTCTTCGTCAGGTGTGTAGTCAAGATCGGCCGAAGGTCCCGCCAATCGCACCTTCGTCGGATTCCCTTTTGTCTTCTAAAGAATTAAGTTCATGCTATGGAGGTACCGGAATCGGCATCTTGTCATCGTGAGGGGTCGGTCTGATCGCGGAGTCTACGTTCGGATAAACGATGTTATGCTTGTTCTTCACGGAGAATCCAGTTATGTTAACATTGCAAAAGTAACAATCGCCATGATGGTGTCTCGGCTCCCTCCATATCATGGGTATAGCGAATGGCATCGACTTTTTCCTTTGGCTCAACCAGTCACGTAATCCATTCAAACACGCGGAACAAGTAACATGTGGCGCCCACGCCTTATCTTGGTCGCCTAGTGGAGAGGCGAAGTATAACCGGTAAGTTTTCCGAAGATCCATTGTGATTGTATGCCGTTGTGATTTAGTCGCGAACGAGCCGCACACGTAACAGAAAATGTCGGGGTGATTTTTACACTTTCGAGGCATGATGATCGATAAGTGGGTTGATGTAAATCACCTAAAAAAATAAAATGTGTAAGTGGGCGACACAAAACAAAACAAAACACAACACACAACTAGACATGTGACTGTTACGCCAAAGAATAAAAGGGTGTACATGTGCAACGTTTGCAAATTTGTGGCCAGCAACTACTCTCGCCTAAAATACCACAAGACAACTTGCGGAAAGCCTAAGTTGAAACGACAAAATGCCATACATGAGGGTACAGAAACGGTAAAGCAAAAACCTATACCTAAGCTGCAACGATAAAATACTCCGCTACATGTATAAAGGACGCATATTATATATTGTATATATAGTATTATATATTATATTATATATACTGTAGTTATATGCATATTATATAAAACTTATATTATTATATTACATAAAGGACGCGAATTATAACTTATATTGTGTATATAGAGTATTACATATTATATTATATGTAGTTATATGCATATTATATATATTACGTAATCTATCACTACTCCTTCCACTAGCCGGTATGAGCCGCTCGACCTCCGAGATGAAGTCTTGGAAGGTCACAAAGCTAGCGGCAAATCCCTCGGCTGCTGCGGCCATATATTCCACATAATGTCCCACAAACAGAGGCGTACCAATACTTTTTGCCGCTCGGGGCGAAAATGCCAACGCCGCCGCCCCCCTGCAACAATTTTCAATTTTAAAACAATTCCTTTACAAAAATACACTTCTAAACAAAACTTTTATTGGAAGAAAAACTTAAATAAAGCAACTTCAATTTTAACAATACTACATAATGTACCGTACATAATACACTACATAATTTTAACAATAACTATATAATGTATAATGCCTAGTTAAATTTTCGGACTTTCATAACAGAAAATTCATGAATGATTTTTTCTATGTCCATTGTCTCTGCAACTTCGCGTTCAATTGAAGTAATCGCCAAATTACTCAGTCTAGATTGACTTATAGTTGACCTGAGGTAAGTTTTTATAAGTTTCAGTTTCGAAAAACTTCGTTCGCAACTTGCCACGGACATGCATGTAGTTAGACAGATCCGGAGGGCAATTGTTATATGAGGCAAAGATTCCACTAGATCCCATTTAACGATCCACTGAAGTAGTTTTAACATATCCCAGTTCTTTGGATCATCGTCGACGCTTATGCTTTCGAAACTGAGCAAATGTCTGCGCAAACGCTTTATTTCTTCCAGTAGACTTCCTGGATTAATGTCATTGTAGATGGAAGAAAAATTATTGACCTTGGTATTAATTTCTTCATCTTTGGACTGATTCAAAAGGTACGAAGGAGACAGAAATTCAAAGCGATCATTCATGTTTTTAAGACAAACTGTGCGTTTTTCAATTTCTGCTAATAAACGATCCATGATTTCAAAAAATTATCTGCGTACATCCTCTTGCACGATCAATCCAGCATCACGAGCTTGCTCTCCAGGCATTCTTCTCCGTCTCCTGACTCTGCGGTCTATACTGATATCCATTTCATTACAGAACTCTTCGGCGGCATCTGCAGCGTTTGATACTACTGCCTCTCGTTCATTAGTTAAAAACACGGATAAAGAGTTCATTTTTAATGCACTGGTCCAAAGCAAGTCCCTTTCTTTGAAAATATAGCTGAGCATCATTGATTTCTTTCAGCACTGGATCCCAGAAAAATAAGTACACAATGAATATGTATGACATGATGGAGGTCAACAGAGCTTTAGCATCGCCCTTTGTGTCCAGATTTTCGGAGACCCCTTCACTCAGTTCTTCCAAGGCACTAACAACGTGAGTCAAGTTCTTCTTATGACTAGAAACAGCATCATACTTAGCACTCCCCGCGTATCAGAGACTCGCTTGACAGTGATTTTGGAATGTTTTGTTAAGACATCCCAACGATGAGTAGAGGAAGAAAAGTAGACGAAAATTCGTTCAATTGTTCCAAAGAAAGTTACAGCATTAGGACTCAGTCCCGCGGCATGAACTCCAGCCAAGTTCAGCGAGTGGTTATTGCAAGGAATGAAAACAGCGTGTTTGCTAACATCAAGAATTCTGCGTTGAACTCCAAGATGAATACCTGCCATCGTAGCAGTATTGTCATACCCTTGACCATAACAATTCTGGATATCCAGCCCATCCTCACGGAGCTTAGTGACAATGAGATCAGTAACTGCCTCAGCAGTCTTCCCTCTAATTCAATAAAATCAACGAAGGATTCCTTCACCTCTACATTACATCTTTAATCGACACATAGCGAATTACCTGAGACATCTGATCAATATGCGATATATCTGGTGTACTATCGAAAATTATTGCAAAGTACTTTGCACTAGACACATTATCAATTATACATTTTCGAACATTACAGCCGATTAGTGTGATGAACTCATTTTGAATGTTAGTGACAAATACGTAGTGGATATCTTGTCAGTCATTCGTATTTTTGTAAGATGTTCCCTAATTACTGGGTCATATTTGCCCATTAGTTTTATTAACTCCAAAAAGTTTCCAGAATTGCCAGCTAGCCCAGCTTCTTCATTTAAGTTCTCTCGGTGCCCTCGGAATGCAAGATCTTGTTTTGCAAGAACATGATGCAGTCATAAATTCGTCTCAATATTTCTTTCCACTTAGCAGTAGCATGTTTTATTTGCAACTGATGTGCATTATCTATTGTAGCATTCAACTGAAGGCGCATAGACAACTCTTTCCATTGTTCAAAGCATTGGGTATGATATGGACTGTTTTCATGTTCAGGTACTCTTGGATTCAGTTTCCTCCAGGCAAAAAATCCTTCTTCTTTTCCATATGCACTGGAGATGTTGTTGAAGAGACGACAGCAAAAGCAATGCAAGCTACATTTTGAAGGTGAGAAGATTAGCCATGACCTTTCAATTTTTTCGCCATTTTCCAAAGTTTTGAAATACCAAACTTTTGACATTGACCTATTGTTTGAATCAGCTGGAAAGGGTCCATTCATGTTTTTCAAATGTGATGATCCACGTTTAATGAGTTCGATTCTCAAATTGTCCGTCATTGGAACGGGCCAGTTGCCAGAATCGTTAAACAGACTCTGTGGGTGATGGGTGGGTGGGTGACTTTGTGATGTAGATGAGGGTTGATCCTGATTATTTGGGGGTTCACTTGAAGTTGCCGCTTGAACATCTATCTCTAAAGATATATCACATTGCGGTTTATCTCCTTGCTTCCCAGAAGGCACTGAAGGTGTGTCTGAGAATCCCATTAACTGATGAAATCGCTTAGCAGCACGCTTGCCTTCCTCTTTTTTTCGCGAAGATTCTTGTATGCAGCACCACTCAGTCTCTGTCGTTTGCTCATGTTTGCTAATTCAGTAGGGTATCTGAAAAATAAAACAACATTAATTATTAACATCATCAAAGCTCAAAGAATGCAAAGCCTAACCTAAATAATATAGGGAAAGTCTGAAAATAGGGCTGGCAACCTTTCCGATGTGAAAATTTAACGCAACTATTTGTGGAAATAGTGGCATTGAGGTGGCATATATAGCATTTAATGATGATTTTTCATCAAAACCATGGATATTTTGTACACAAATACGCGCGACAATGATGAGATATAATTTTTTGGAGGGTTGCATTTTAAAACATAAAAACCCAAAATTTTGCATACTGTGCCCGCCTGACAGTAATTTGCCGCCCCTCGGGAAGTGCCGCTCGGGGCGGTCGCCCCTCTCGCCCCTCCCTTGATACGCCACTGCCCACAAACACGGAAAATTTCGGCCAAGTGGCGGAACGTTTTAGTCTCCTCGGGGGTTAGGTCAGCTTCATTTTGGTTAGGCATGAAGCTTCTGTCTCCTCTAAGAGGAAGCTGAGGAGAAGGAGAAGGGGGAAGGTATGATCTTCCCGGGGGGGGGGGGTTGTGATCGACTAAGTATTTCTCTGCCTTCCCTTTCCCTGCTCATTTTTGTTTCAATTGACGGATCTAAAGTAGGGGACCAAGACTTAGGGAAATTCCCAAAATCTACTAGTAGGGAGGAGGGTAGTTTTCCTGGTTCCTTATTTTCTTTAAAAGAAGGAGAATACGGAGGAATATATGGAATTTTATTTATATCAAAATTTGGAGGGAAAAATTTTATAAGAATGGATATTTTTGGGCGTACTTCCTGTTAATGAAAAATTAGATGCCTCAACACCAACAAATTCGGACGCAATACAACTAGGGCAGCTCACCTGATTTATTCCGGTTTCTTCTTCCCGAAAAGAAATGTCCAGCTCTTGTTCTTCGTCCGCTGCTCGAAGCTTCAAAGAATGGGGGAGTTTAGCCTGCGCTGCCGCTCTCGATCTTGTAGTCCTTCTGGAGAGTTCCTTCTGCTGCTCACTTGTGGAGATGGCCCTCATGCACTCTGCCAACGTTTCTTGTCCCTGGGGTTTCTTGCTTAGCCCCACACCTGACACCAATTTCTGTTATATTGTTCTTAGTTTGGTTTCGTATAACAGAAAGTACTCTCGATGATGATGATGATGATGATGACCTGACGACGTCGTCTCTATGTCTGGTTTCTCCAGGCTCATAAAATTAGAGTGCGATGTTTAAGGGATCGCCTGGGGCAAGAAAAACTCGGACTTTAAATCAAAGTTACCTTACTTCTAAATTATATTAAATCCCTGAGTCGATATTCTCTCTACCGTTGCCTAAGTTATCTCAAGACTTCTTAACACGACGGGAGCCTTGTACGGATTAATTCTCTACGTAATCCGGAGGCTCGTGACTAACGTTGCTTATTCTAATATCGTCTATTCGCTTCTCCTCCTGAAGGGTGTGGAATTCCTCCTTATATATTAGAAAAAACGGACATCCGGCTACATCATTGCTCTTTTCTGTACTTCATTTCACGCGTGATTTTTATTTGAAAGGAAATACTAAATGGATAATATAATTATTAAATTAATCTAAGCCCTTTGTCCCGCTAGGGTGCAGTTCCACTTCGAATAGGTGGAGTCATTCATTTTATTTTAGATTTCAATTGGGGCGTAACTGGAAAAAACAATCTCTTCTTCCGTTTTAGGAATGTATCCAGGGACACAAAGTACGTTAATTATACGAAATTTAATAAACCCTTTTTACTAGTCGGTCGTGGTTCGATAAAAACAGAATCATAAGTTTCCTATGAACTTGAACGTGAATTTGAATTATATAGTATAGAGCGTTGTTTGGTTTAAATGAAATAACGCGTTCCTTGTGAACTCGAAATGGAGAGGAATAATATAACATAGTATTATATTTAGGCTGACCATACGTACCGTTTTGAACGGGACAGTACCGTTTTTTTTATGTTTTTTTTATGGGTTCTGTCACTGAAGAATAATTGTAAGCTCAATATGTTTATGTACTTACTTTTTCATGAATACAGAATATTACATAACCCCCGTCCCTTTTTTGCCATCCCAATGTCCCGTTTTTGTCTCAATATATATATTCTATTTATTATATATATTATGATCGGTCTCATTTCGAAAACTGGACGTGCTAGAGGAAAACCGAAAGCAGATTTAGAATCAGCGTCCCAACAGCTATCTAGCCCACCCATAATTATATCTGATGAAAAATACTTGTTGGTCAGTGTAATTGGAAAGGAACCCTAACTTTAGACTGCTTAATTGAAATATAGATCTTTACTCATCTTCCAAGTCTTGTTCAAGTTCTGACAATGCGAGTACGTTGATGCATTTAAGTCTCAAACAGCCATATACTAATGAGCAAGACATCCCTGCTCTCCGGCATTCACATCCAGGGATACAGTCAGCTTTGTAGTTGCAAGGAATAATCTTCAGCAGTTTTTCTGGTCCTGATGGCAACTCAGTAGGTATTGGCAGCATTGTATTGTTTTCAGTTGCCCATCCCCATGCTGTGGGATCCATTTCATTCCCAAGCCATTGCTGCACTTGTAGGTACACCCAAAATGAATGTTGACGAGCAGCACTGCTTGTAGGCGGCAAGGTCGCCAGCTGAAAGAGGTTGCTCGTGTTTTTCTTGGCATTTTCTTTTTTTTGAAAACAGTGTACCTGTGCTCATTCAAACATTTCACATTTGTTGCACTATAGAGTGCCATTAAGAACTCTTCTCCAACTTGAGCAATATCTTCTTGGATTGCGGTGGGGTCATTGAAGACCTTGACCACTTGTTTTAAGTGCTCATTCCCCTTCAAAATTTTGGATGCTTTTTCCTTCCCTTGTCGGTATGGAGTTGATGTTGTATCACAGCCAGTAATAGCGTGAAGGAACAGGAGGTTCTCCTTTAAGTTACCTATTGTTTCTTGGATTGTTTTGACGTCAAAAAGCTTCTGTGGGACTTTGCTTTTGCCTGGATTCAGCAGAAACACATTGGAGTTTGGGGGAGTCAAGCCCACAAGCATCACGAGTAGATCTGTATCAGACCCCACCATGGCAACAGGATCGCCTTCACCAACAAGGACTAAAGCAGTGGGAACAATCAAAGTATCTGCACCACTGACTGCTTGTCTCACTTTTTTGGACACTGTAGATGCTTAGATAGTACTGTGATGAGGCTTCCTTTGTTTCCTCTATTTCCAAGGAAATTGGCTTGAGGTACTGTTGTCACGAGATGGCTGCTGATTTCAATGTCAGCAGATGTTCGCTTCGCTGCCCTCCTTTTCTGGTCTTCGGATTTGGTCGATGGTGGTCCAGAATACCCATCAAACACCTCGGTTGTGTTTGGTCCATAGTGGCTCTGCACATATTGCACATAACACTCACAGACGTGTGCATAGGTTGCTGGACGAGGCCACATAACAACATGGAGGAGATAACCTCCGTCCAAGACGTAAGTGACATCCTGAGGTAAGTCCACTTCATCAGGGACAAGGAAGAGCAGTAAGGATGGCATTGCAGCCTTTGTGGGTTATCTCAAACTTCATTAAAGAAGGCTGGGGGCCGGGGTACAAGTTCATATTTCAGGTATGTTGCCAAGTCGGACGTAGAATCAAAGACTGACAGGATACGGTTGAGCATTTGTTGTGGGTTTACCACAACCTCCTTGCCATGTACTTTAATGGGGTTTTTCATTGCTGCAATGGACCTCACTTTCTTTTTGTGCTGCAGTTTCACGTCTACAAATGTCTGTCCTATCATTTCTCCCTGGCTTGTGATACCCATGTTCAGTGCATCAGCGCAGTTCATTAATTCATCAGCGACAATCCCGGCAGACAATGAGACAAGTATGCTTGGTTGTCTGGATTCATATGGTGAATGTGTATTTAGCCACTCAATGAAGCACTCGAAGTATGAAGTATTTTTCAGCTAGTGTGATTTTGGGGTGCGTGAGGTACTTAAATAGGTACGAAGAGAAATAACAGGTTTGTACACGGCAAAATCTAAAGGCAAAATAAAGAGATGATAATTGAGGCAAGATAATATGGGGAAAAACAGTGAGAATCACATCAACCTACATGAAGACTTTTTGAAAACTCTCCAAATCGTAATAAACAAAAAGCCAACACACTCACTGCCGCTTACGCGCCGCACCCGTGACACTTTGTCATGTTCAAAAGGTACTTCGAACACAAATGAAATAATTGCGATCGCGCGCAGTAGAATGGGCGAAAAACAGGAGAGTGCAATAGCAACATTGCAAATGCCGAGCAATGTTGCAAAGGGGTTAACGTTGCACATGGGTATTGCAACAATGAGGCGGGGTTATGCAACAAGGGGTGGGGGTAGACACCCAAGTTGCATGAAGGGGAGGGGATTATGCAACAAGGGGTAGGGGAGAAACCCCCAAGTTGCATGAAGCAGGGAACTTTGGAGGAGAAGGTGGGACGGCCTCACCCCCCAAAGGGGTATACATAACCTAAGAGAGAGAGAGAGAGAGAGAGAGGAGAGAGAGAGAGAGAGAGAGAGAGAGAGAGAGAGCATGTTTCGCTTGGCTCCGCCAGACGCATAATGAAAGCTCAGGGAACCAACATCTGTTATATAGAAGGTCGGGGGTTGCCAGAGAGCACTATTTATTTATATATGGAGGGGTTGCTAGAGAGCACTATTTTAATTATTTATTTATTAAAGGTAAGAGGAAGATGCTTTCAGTGCTTAGAGTGGATTGCCAGTTATTGAATTTATTTATTTATATATGGAACGGTTACCTGGTGTTCAATTTATTTATATATAGAGGGTTGCCAGATACCACTACTGAATTTGTTTATTTATATATATATGGATGGGTTGCCAGAGAGCACTATTTATTTTAATTATTTATATATGGAGGGGTTTCCAGATGTTTAATTTATTTATTTATATATCTAGGGTTGCCAGATACCAATATTTAATTTAATTATTTACTTATTTATTAAAACTCGTCATGTAAATCCATACCATCTGAGAAAAAATAAATAAATAGAAGTGGATAGAGTACAATTGCAATGTTACAAATTCAATGTTGATCAATGTTGCAAAGGGGGGTACACATTCATATATATATATATATATATATATATATATATATATATATATATTTTAAATGGGGTCTAACGGTTTATAAAGATTTATATATAGAGATTGTCTCTAGGTCTGGTCTTTCCGGGTACAACAGTTATCAGAAAAATTTTCAAACAAAATGTCTTTTCAATTAAAAGAACTATGAGGGGATCCTTTCGGGCAACAATATAAACTGAATGTTTAATTTGTATATATTTAATGAATATTCAAACCAGCGTATTATTTTAAACAAATTTTCACTTTAACCCATTAACCGCCGGACCCCTTTATGTTGGTCAGAAATATATTTTTATGTACGAGGAGTGATCAAAAAGTATCGATAATTTTATTGCTACGGACAAATGAATGTAAATAAAAAACAACCGTTTACATATGTGTCTTCCTGCCCTCTGGCGTTTGCAGTCTGAAGCAAAATCTGCTACCATGAGTCAGTAGTTGGTTGGAGCGCTTAAAAGGAGGGTGTGTTTTTGTAGTACGTATAAATTTCTGAAATGGACAACGCACTTTCGGAAACAAACGAAATTATTAAAACAGCTTTTGGAAATGATGCTCTCAGTGTAGCTAACGTTTACAAATGGCAAACTAGTTTGAAAATGGAGAAACATCGCTTGAAGACAAGGAACGCAGTGGCCGCCCTTCCACTTCTCGTACGGATGAAAATATCCAACAGATTCGATTTCTGGTACGAGCAAATGTTTCTCCATTTTCAAACTTTTTGTGCCATTTGTAAACATTAGCCAGAGGGTAGGAAGACCATATTTAAACGGTTATTTCTTATTTGCATTCATTTGTCCGTAGCAATAAAATTATCGATAATTTTTGATGACTCCGCGTATGTGATAGATGTGACTCTAACTAAGGTAATAATAAACAAATAAGATAAAACGATTGTTTATTGTTTGAAATACGAACTGGTACACATCTGCACCATTAGCAGGTAATGAGAAATTTACGTTAGAAAGCAAATAGTGATATTTATTTTACAAAAACAAAACAAACAAAGAAATAAATATACTAGTTATCCTTATATGAACCCGCTCTTTACAAATATAATAACATTGAAACAAATTTTCAGAGTGACTATTATATTATTGCATAATAAAAATGTAATAGTGTCCATAAAATAAATGAAATTTAAGGAACTGGCAGCACTTACCTAAAAAGTAAGGTATAGCTGGTTTTCCGCTAACGGTGCAGCTCTGCACCAGAAATGTTTATGCAGTAATAATTCACTGATTTTCATGAAACTTTAGGATAACTCTTAGTACAACCTTCCCCAGCACTCTAACCACAACAACTGACAAGGTCGTTCAACATCTGTTAGTATAAATAGCACCAAAACGGAAATCAAAACATGTGTGAAATTGCGAATAAAAGGATAAATTTTGGATAATTACTAATAACATTTAAAATTATTATTCTCTAATTTTTTCCTGTGAATATTTAGTGTATATAATGTATTTACATAAATTGAAAACATATTTTCAGTAAGAAAAATATCTACCGAGTAACAATCAAATTATTTTGGTGTAGCATTTCTGCACCATCAGCGCTTAATTGGTTAAAAAAAAAAAAAAAAAAAATATATATATAGTGTCACATTTACCCCACTTCGCTCTCTCCCCCAGCAACCCCGCTGAAAACCTTTTCTTCCACTTTTGGTGATTTGAATTCAGACCTTTCCTTGTTTTAAATGATTAACTTCCACCCACCCCACCCTCCCGATCCCCATTCTCCCTCCTCCACAAACATTTTAATAATGTCTCGCCTGGCCACACTAACAACTTACAACACCTTAATTTCTGTGATAGTTGGCGAACACTATTAAAAGATGATTTGGAGTATTAATTATATTTACCTTTCAACGCAGTTTAGCATTTATGTGTGAATAAAATAAAATTTATATTAGGCATTTCAAAGTGAATTTGGTTTAAACAGATGAAATGCGCCTGAGTGAAATAAAGGTAGTCTCCTTCTTATTTACAAGAGACGGTTAGGATCGAAGATAAAAAAAGAAATATTGACTAGAACTCTTTCAACGTTTCAATAGAAAAAAAGAAGAAGCGCTCTTCAATAGTCAGACCAGAGACTGACCATTTATTGTACACGGTTTTGCCTAATTAATAATAAACCAAAAACATCTCGCCAGAACCATATTTACATAAGCATCTCAATCTCAACTCTGATGCACAAAATTAGTAACATTTGTCAGTATCGGCTATTAAGAGCTGGGAAGGCAAGTAAACTATCAATGTCTTCTTATCTGTTCAAGAGTTGTTAGTCTTCCTATTGTAGCAGATATTCTTGACAGTTGGCTCAGAAGTCTTAAGCAGCCAGTCGGCTTAGAAGGCGTAACCTGCCATTTGGTATACATATAATATATATATATATATATTATATATATATTCATTTAATTAAATAATATCGTTTATATATACAACTGAAAGAATTAAATAAAACACCATTACACTATTCTGTTTATTTAGACGAATTATTGGAAATAATTTCATGAAATATATAGAAAATAAATATGCAATCAAATTAGTTCATTCTATACACAGTTTAAACAAGGAATATATTATATATATATTATATATATATATATATATATATATTTAATAATAAAATAATAATAGTATGAGAAATACATAAGTTGAACGAGGAATATATATACACATTACTATATATATATATATATATATATATATATGTATATATTATATATATATATATATATATATATATAATAAAAAATAATAAGCACATGAAATAACACAGTTTAAACGAGGATATCATAATATATATATATATATATATATATATATATATATATATAGGGTGTCCCATAAGTCCGGTATCATAGGAGAAATTCATATTTTTCTATTTCTACAAACCATAATTCATATTTTTCTCTTTCTGTGAGCAAGGAAGAACGAATCCAGATAATTCTACTCATACTGTAGGAAATCGGACTCAAAGAGAGGCCGCTGCTGAATTTAACAGACTGCATCCAGTCTGTTAAATCAATAACACAGAGTTCTGTTAGTAGACTTGTTGCAAAGTTTAAGGAAACAGGATCCATAGAAGATAAACCACACACTGGACCTTCAAGGAGGTCCACTGACGATGATACAGCGACTGCTATCCTGTCTCATTTTAACAGAAGTCCCAATAAGTCTCTTCGGCGATTGTCCGCCGAGACAGGAGTGTCGAAAAGTAGCATCCATCGCATTCTTCAGGCTCACAAATGGCATCCATATAAACTTCAAATCCTACAGAAATTAAGCGAAGATGATCCCGACCGGCGGATGGAATTTTGTAAATGGGCTACGGAACAATATGCTCGGGATACCAATTTCCCGTCCACCATTCTGTTCAGTGAAGAGGCTGTTTTTTATGGAAATGGTGAGGTAAATCGACAGAACACCCGCTACTGATCTCAAAACAACCGTCACCGGTATACCTCTTCAAAGGAACAAGGTGCATCTCGGTTGATGGTATGGTGTGGCATTTGGAAGGATCGCATCATAGGCCCCCTCTTTTTCGATGAACATGTCACTGGAGGCACCTACCTACGTATGTTCAAGGAAGAACCATTTCTCAGTGTCTTGAACGAAGAAGGAAATTTCCAACATGGTTCCAGCAAGACGGCGCTCCTGCACATTACAGCACCCAAGTAAGGGAATACCTGTACCAACAATTCCCTGGTCAGTGGATAGGACGTCGAGGGCCTGTGGAATGGCCAGCTAGAAGCCTGGATCTCACGCCACTAGATTTTTATCTCTGGGGCCACTTGAAAGCGCTGGTATACGCAGAGAAAATTAGGATGTTGAACATTTGCGGCAGCGCATTATTGGGCATGTAACACCATTACTCCTGACATCATTCACCGTGTGATTGCTGACTGGGTATCACGTCTGAATTTGTGTATTGAAAACAATGGTGGACATATTGAGCACGTTCTGTAAATAAAAGCTTTTGTTTTGCCTTTTTTTTTTTTTTTTCCTATGATGCTGGACTTATGGGACACCCTGTATTATATATATATTATTATATATATATATATATATAATAAAATAATAATAATAGTATAAGAAATACACAAGTTGAATGAATAATATATACATATTCAAAATAATATATAAACATCAAAATAATAGTACAGGAAAAATCTATGTACACATTATGTTCTACTACGCATAACTAAAATACTAAACTCGCACGTGATCGAGTCTACAGTTATATCATTGTTGCTTTGTATTATGCAATAAATACGATTTAACATTATTTCACCGCTCAAGTTATAGGGGGGGGCCTATACTCGATGTGAAGGGCCTTCAATTCGTTTAATACTATTTTTGTGCCCACTTCACATTCGGTTAGCAAGTTATATTTAAACACAGACAGAATACAATCAAAAGCACGCACAAAGAGGGCATCGTTAGCCACAACATCATTATTAAATTCAAGTATATAAACACTCCTTTCCAATCGAGGGTTTATTCTTACCGATCCGAGCTTTTCAATCGGGAACTCTTCTTCACAATGCATAGCGGCAGTTGAAATATTTTTCTAAGTCGTAACGACAGCTGCTCATTATATACAGAAACAATTCTTCAGGGTGAACGGTGTAGGTGATCTCAGCCCTGTACGGCTCAAGTCCTTTGTATCAAAGTTCATGATGTTTCGAAGAGTCTAAACCTTTTAAATAAGCATCCAGTTCCAGACCATTCTCGCCGTGTTCAGTCCTACACTCGGTAAACCCGTCGAGCAGAGCTGTGTATGCGTATTCAAGAACCGTATCAAAATAAAGCATATCCGTAACACGCGCGTCTAATATATAGTGGGGCAGATAAGTGAATATATTCAGGGGAATCTTTCAAATAGTGATAAAAGCACCAAAATTGGCATGGATACCACTCTGGGACTACTTTTATGGAAAAGCCTGTTAGCCACCTATAATTCAAAATGGCCGCCATTTTTCAAGATGGCCGCCGTTGAAATACTTATTACACTATAAAATTTGACAGAGTAGTCCGATTTGAATGATCTTGGCATCAAATCATATGTTTTTGACCATGGAGAACCTGAATTTACAACCCTAAAACTTCTCAGAAGCTTTTTTCTACCATTTGTAGCACATTGACTGAAATCGGACTGAAAAGGATACTCAATGTGATACATACGATCGGAAAATAACCCGGCCGACTAGCTATCTCGAACAATATTGCCAAGTATTGCGGCATAAGACTGTGGCCTCGAATATACCGATTGTCGAATGTAATATGCGTGTGTTGTCTATTGTTAAATTGTATGAATGTTACCGCACACAGCGGAGGCTGTAATCAAGCCGCGATGCGGGGTCGCAGCGCAGTGCATCACGATGCACTTCAGCGAAAGCGCTGCTAGTGATGTTTCAATTGTGTGTGTGTTTGTCTAAAACTTCTCAGAAGCCTCTTTCTACCATTTTTAGCATATTGACTGAAAATATATGCAGCTTACTAATAATTAACTTCCTTATTTTTGTTTCAGAAGTCAGCCAGGGCATGAACCGTCCATCGTCTCACAAGATGGCCAGTTTTACTGAATTACCATCTAAATTGCAAACTGACTGGAACAAATGTTGTCTCTGTCAAATCGAGAAGAAGAACGAAGATCTCAAATCACCACCAACCCACTATTCATGTAGTACTGAACGTGAAGGCTACGCTATGATTGCGTCAAATGTTCCACTCTTTCAAGCAATCAATGATCTCCCGATCGTTTTGGATCCAGCAAGATTAGATGAAGGCGGCGCCATAGAAGAAACGCTGAGAAAGAACAATGGAAAATACCATCAGAGCTGTCAACTAATGTTCAACAATACCAAACTGCAACAGGCAAGGAAAAGAGTAACTAGTGTTAGTAGTACAGATGAAGGATGCAGCAAGATGCGAAGAACCAGCCATAAAGGTCTACAATCTGAGTGCTTCTTATGCGAGAAGGAAGCTCCAGCATCAGAATTGAGACAAGCTATGACCATGCAGCTCAATAAAAGACTGAATGAATGTGCCCGAAACCTAAATGATGGAAGGTTTTTGGTCAAACTGAGTGGTGTAGATGTATCACAAGAGATAAAGTACCATTCTTCTTGCTTGGCAGGCCTGTACAACAAGGAGAGGGCCTGCCCCTGCCTGAACAATCAGAAGTGCCAAGGGTCGCTAAAGAAGGAAGTCAACCAACTACCCACTACTGCACTGGTATTTTCTGAACTACTCACGTACATAGTTGAGACCAAAACCAGCAGTGAAGGTCCTGCTATATTCCGGCTTGCAGATATGGTCAGCCTGTACAGTGTACAAGCAGCGGCTTGAACAACTGGGGTTAGAAACACCTGAGGTCAACTCAACCAGACTAAAGGACAAGTTGTTGGGAGAAATGCCTGAGCTAGAAGCTCACAAGAAGGGAAGGGATATCCTCCTCCTAGCTTTCCACAAAGATGTAGGCTCAGTCCTATCACAAACCTCCGACTACTCCGAAGTCATTATCCTTGCCAAAGCAGCCAAGATCTTGCGAAGACACATGGTTGCCCACAAATCCACATTTGATGGAACCGTTCATGGAGGATGTGTTGAAGAAGCCATTCCATCGACTCTTCTTCAGTTTGTGGGGATGATTGAACATGGGGCTGATATAAAATCTCAACTGAGATTTGGAGCATCAAAGACAGACCTAGCAATGGCGCAGCTGTTGCAGTACAACTGCTACGCAAGGTACAAAGAAGGAGCAGCTACTCACTGGCATTCAAAATATCGGGAGACCCCGGTCCCTGTTTACATGGGAATGTCTGTTTTTGCGAAAACCCGAAAGCGACTTCTGGTAGAAATGCTTCATGAGCATGGGATCAGCATTTCATACGACAGAGTGCTCGAAGTCTCCGTACAGCTAGGAGAAGCAGCTGTCAATAAGTTCGTGGAGGATGGGAAGGTATGTCCACCAGTTCTGCGAAGAGGGTTGTTCACCACATCTGCCATGGACAACATAGACCACAACCCAACTGCAACGACAGCAACCACCTCTTTCCATGGAACCAGCATTTCAGTCTTCCAGCACCCAACCTCGGACAATAAAGGTGAAAAGCGTGAACAGCTCCAACTTGGAAAGAACAAGGTGAAGACAGTCCCAGAACTTAATAACTCCTTCACCAACACCCGCCCTGCGTACTTCACAAAGAAGAATCCTTCTCCTCCAAAAGTCCAAGGTCTGAC
The DNA here is from genome assembly GCA_023014485.1 of Bathynomus jamesi. NCBI lineage: Eukaryota > Metazoa > Arthropoda > Malacostraca > Isopoda > Cirolanidae > Bathynomus > Bathynomus jamesi. Next base: position 150,191 of record JAJOZX010002165.1, on the reverse strand, counting down.
TGTCCCAGTCGCTGCCTTGCCGAGACCGCAACTGGCTCTTGAGTACGAATGGCTGGAGAAGGTCAGCGTCACCGAAGTAGATGGTGCAGTGAATGTCACTTGGACAGCCCACCATGCATCCAAGAAGAGAAGTCCAGCATTTGAAGTCAGCATTGCGCATCGCTGTCAGTCAACAATGTGCCAGCCCGAAACCCAAAGTCCTGCTGACTGGGATGAACACAGCAAGGCGATCTGTGGCGGATCTTCTGGACAACACTCCCACCAGTTGCGCAGAGTTGTCAACAGCTGAACAAGTGTAGCTGCAAGACAGAATGCCGTGGAAGGTGCAAATGCTATCTCTTTGGACTCACCTGCACAGCACTGTGCAGCTGCAGATGCGAGGATTAGTTCAGAGTGTACATGTGGACAGCAACACTTATAAGTGACAAAGTGGAAAGTACAAAGTGCAAAGACAATAAAGGACAAACAAGTACTTTCATAGTTACCTACGTTTAAAAAAAAAATTAAAAAAAATCCTGCATCCATTTATAACCTCAGAAGCAAATGAGACGGCGCAGGCGGAGCTAAGGTCAATAGATGACCGAAGAGCACTCATTTGTGGGGGTATGAATAGTATGGCGACAGCTCCATTTATTTTTATAAATTTGGCTAAGTTGTTCACATAATCTGCTAGAAATGGTGGAAAGAAGTTTCTGAGAAGTTTTATAGTTTTAAGTTCGGGTTCTGCATAGTTAAAAACATATAATTCGTTACCAAAATCATTCAAATCGGCTAACTGTAGCAAATTGTGTGGTAAACATAGTATTTATATACCGCACATGGCGGCCATTTTTAATTTTTCAGTGGCTAACGGGCTTTTTCAAAATAGTAGTCCCAGAGAAGTATTCATGCCAATTTTGGTGCTTGTATCACCATTTGAAAGATTGTTTCACTTATCTGCCCCACTAATAGGTTTCAGCTTGCGGAAACTGACGATTTCAAACATTCTGTCGAGGATGAATCGGTTTCGCGTAGGGACAAGAACGTTATTATCAGACGCATTCTTCCACATCAGCCGTATATCAATGCATGGCTGATCGCTATTTATACATAACGTACAAACAATGGCATATGATGGGGTATCACTAATCTGTTCTCTTCTTGTAGGTATTTGTTCTTGCAGATATTTTATAACGATCCTCGCTCCATTTCTCAACTACCACGAAGACTCTATTTATCTCGTCAACACTTAAATAAACAACATTCCGTTTACCAGAATTTGTTCGTCTCCAAGTCGTTTCAGGTACATAGTTAATGGCACCGGTTTTACGCCTGAACACTCGCAATGACTTCGTCACGGATACATCGTACACGGCATTGAGAATGCTGCTCAAAGGAAGCTCCATCGTATTCTATTGTGAGGAGTGCACGTCCAGTCAGTTCAAGCTCTGAGATGACTATGAGCCACAAGTGGGCGGATCGGCTCGACGGGAGGTGTGAAGGAGTGAGTCACACCATAAGTTGATGAATCGTGTACGGTGTTGTTCCAACGTGAAAGAATCATGTGAATACCTGTATCCCATTATACCGAGCAATCGTTTAGAGAATTTTTTCAGCACATGAAGTAATATCGGTTTTAATGTTTTATCACATTTTCCGTTCAGGGGGATTTTCACGAACTATACACATTTTAGTCACACTCCGATGCACTATTTGAGAGAAACATGTGCCCATATTTTTCCTTTTTGCTTAGCAAGCGATACTCGTCTCTAAATTCTATTAAAAACTCCGCAGGCTTTTAGCCACAACCTCACTGCAAACCTCGTCATAATATATATTAATTTAGTGGTAAAAGTATTTGAGACTATCCATTATGACAAGATTTACATTCCCAGCCGCAGGGTATGAGTACTTGGTATGATGCAGCATGATAGTAAACCGCTTGTCACACCACTCATCAACAAGACTCACTAACCATAACAGTTGCTTCTCTTCTGCACGTGTTGTTTCTTCCACTTCACGGTATATGTAAGTTTTTATGCAGTTTAGTCCTACAACATAGTCCATTACATCGTTTGTACCACGAAATCCTGCATTGCTCTCGCCAGAATAACCATAGAGTATTTGAACCTCTTGTTCCTCAATCTTCGCACGGTGTAATGTAGCCTTAAGCGTCTCAAAGGAGGGTGGAATAGGGAATCTTTGAGTGTTCACCACATCTTCACACTTTATCGAATACCACTTCATAAAACTCGAGCACGCAATATTAAAGGTAGCCATCACTATTTTTCGTCTACGAGAGATTTCTTCAAATACACGTCTGAGATTCAGGGCTTGCAGTGGTCAACTGAACACGCAGGGGTAGAGATATGCCGAGGTAGTAGCAGAAGCCACGTGACCTTTGATCGATCATAAAGGGGGCGGAGCTTAGGACTATTTCTGTACATACCCACGCACACAATTATTTCAGATTTCTGAAGCTTGCCAACTGAAGTATCGAAACCTGAAAATCCTCTTATGCATATGGTTTCACTCACTCTGGATACTTTTAGCAAATCTATGATGACTCCTGTTAATAAAGGCTTTATTCAACATTTCAATTGCCATCAAGGGCGTCCTTTTGAAACTCAAAGAGCGTCTTACTTTTCTCCTGGAAACATTCGTGTTTTCTCCTTTCTTTGTAATAAAATGAATAATGGATTTGTTCAACCAGTGAGTTTTCCTCCTTATGGTGTTCAAGATGGGAGTTTTGCCGCACTTTATAATGAGCCCATGGTACATCCATTCAACGTTGATGATCCATTTAATTTTTATTGCAGCAAACAACCTAACTCTAGTCCTCAAAAGAAACCACACAAATTAAACCCGGAAGCTGCGGAATACATTCCCAAAACGATGAGAGACTCGGAGCTGAATTTGAAACGATAAGTCGCAAGATATATTGGATAAAAATAAGCACTGTACAATGGATGCAGTTCCTACTGGCGAGAGAGCTCCCGTTAATTCTCAATCCGAATTTGGTTTCATAAAAGACGAAGGGAGTTCTCTGAAGTCTAAAAGTGAAGATAAATTGGTTACTGTACAGTTTATTAATGAATCTCTTAAAATCAACCAACCATCTTTACCTCATAGTGTTATAAGTAAATCACGGTCATTATCAGATGCTGGTATGAATACTGCAAAAGTTTCAGAGCAATGTGATGTGCCTTCAACAAACAAACAAACAAACAAAACATCTTTATTGCGGATCATTCACAATCTATAGCCACTTAACCTAACGTACACGTACAATCTTACGTATACACTGAACTTAATACAAAAATAAGGCCAACATAGCCACTTAACCTAGCATACTGGCATACTATTTGATTAATTACACTGGTATGCATCAATTTTGCTGTCAAGTGTTTTGTAAGTGATTCTTATAGAGTTTTTCATGCTGATTTCGAATCTGCAATCCGTTTCTCAATCAGCTCAGGTTATCCGGCTATGGTCTCATAAGTAAAATAGAATGTTTCGTGATTTTGTCAAAGCGGAATTGGAACAGTAACATCTATCATCACTTGTTTCACTTGTATAATATCTTTTTTTACTTTCAGGCATATAGATAAAATATTTCATAATGAATAGAGCGTGTAAAAATGATCCCAATAGATTCTGCTACATATGTGGGACGGTTACCATGCCAAATAACCAGTCCCAAATCACTAAATTTGTGAAGACAATGTATAGAGCATACTTTGGAATTAAGCTAGGGGACCAGGACAAAAATTTCGCCCCTCATATGTGCTGCAAGACGTACATTGAAAATTTGAGAAGATGGAGCAAAGGCAGAGCGAAATCTTTGCCTTTTGGAATTCCCATGATTTGAAGAGAAGGAAAGGATCACGTGACAGATTGCTATTTCTGCATGACAAACCTCCAAGGTGGGCTTATAAATTTATTTTTCTTAAATATTTTGAAATCCTCGTATGAAACTTGACATAATATTCACCATAATGTAATATTCACCATATATAGCATATATTCACCATAATAGTAATCATACATTTACATATACTATTGTTATAGAAAATACATTTACACATACATATGTTATACAAGTTACATTTACATATACAATGATTGTATATTTTCTTTCTTTTTCATTCATATTGTCCCCGAAGGACAATATGAATGAAAAAGAAAGAAAATATACAGACTCCATCGACCTATTTCATATCTTACAGACCGCAGCCTTCCCTCACGAGCCGCCACTGTCTGAATGCTTCTTCTATTTCATATGCAAGTTTTATATCCATGTTTCTGTGTTTCTATTTTCAGGAGTTAACAAGAAGAATAAACACATTGTTGTATACCCTGACATTCCTTCTGCTATAGACCTGTACCCCATGGTCCTGGAATTCCAATACCCCCCACCTCAAACCCTGGACTTCGATGATTCTGATGATGAATCAATGACCAATGCCAATGACCAGTCCCAGTCGTATATACACCTCAAAATACCGCTTAAAATGAGCCGAGGCCTCTCAACCATTCTCCTGGTATAGGAAACGAGAGGAAGAATTCCGCAAGTTTTTTGCAGTGCACGAAAATACCTCTTCCTTAGTGTACTGCTGCAATGTTGAGGGCTAATCGAATCCTTGGGCCTGCCATATAACGCATCAGAATGGAGGCTATTTATAGACCCGTCTAACGAAGTTTGAAAGCAGTACTTCTCAACATTGGGAATAGGGTTGCATCAGTCCCTGTAGCACATTCCGTACAACTTACTGAGAGCTACGATAACATGAAAATTTTACTGGATGCTCTCGTATACGACCAACATAACTGGAGGATCTGTGGAGATTTGAAGGTAATACTAATATCATAAGTAAACTATTGCTATTGACTATGTTGTTTTTCCAAAGGTTATTTGAGAGCGTATAAGAACACTTAACTTCCCCACAGAAGTGATACAGTCCAATGCATAGATTTTTTTTACTGATAGAACAAATTCTCTAATTCTTTAAATATTTTCATTTTTTTTCAGATTGTGCATTTGTATTGGGAATGCAAGGGGGATACACGAATACCCATGTTTCCTCTGCAATGGGATAGCCGAGCGGATGAGAAGCACTATGCACAGCGTGAATGGGCATCCAGAGAGAACTTTGAACCTGGGTCGCATATGTCGTTTCAGTGCCCCTTGTACCACCAACAAAAATTTTGCTCCCACCACTTCATATTAAGCTGGGCTTGATGAAAAATTTCATCAAATCAATGAATAAGGAGGTTCAGCATTCCGATATCTCGAGAGTAATTTCCTCATATATCTGATGCTAAACTAAATGCTGGGGTTTTTGATGGTCCTCAATTCGAACTTTGATCAAGGATACTCAGTTCGAAAACGCAATGACTCCAACTGAGAAGAATGCCTGGCAGGCATTCAAGTCAGTTGTCACTGATTTTCTTGGCAAGCGTAGAAATCCAGAATACGAGTCCGTTGTCGAAAACTTGATGGAAGCTTTCAAAGCTCATGGGTCGCGCATGTCCATAAAAATGCACTTTTTGTGGTCCCACTTGGACTATTTTCCTGAAAATTGCGGGGATTATAGTGAGGAACAGGGTGAACGATTTCACCAAGATATCAAAATAATGGAAGAGAGGTACCAGGGAAACTGGGATATCAATATGCTGGCGGACTATTGCTGGTGTTTGAAGCGAGACGTGCCGAAGAAAACACAGACGGAAAGCCAAAAAAACTTCATTCCTTCCTCAATAAACTTTTTTCCATATTCATTGTATGAATAAAAGTATTTATTCACACAATGTTTTCATTTTTGACGAGTGTTCTTATAATATTACTCGTATCTACAGTGTTTAAGCTAAAAAAATCAATAAATTTGGGGATAAAATTGGACTTATAATAATGGCCAATAGAGAAAAACCTGACCTGATTGAGGAAAACCAATGTCATTTTCGAATTCAGCATGGTCGAATATATAATATGAGTTGAAAAAACCCTCACAGCAGAAAAAAAAGTTCATATGCATACCAATGTTATCAGACACTTTTATATATATTGTTATTACATGAGACATCTTATAACACTTATAGCACTTATTATTATATAACATAGCTCCTTGAAATCTTTTTCACGAAATAACAGAATGATGTAACGTGTTTTATTTAATTCTTTTGGTTGTATACTGTATATATACGATATTATTTAATTAAAAAAAAAAAAAAAAAAAAAATATATATATATATATATATATATATATATATATATATATATATATACCAAGTGGCAGGTTACGCCTTCTAAGCCGACTGGCTGCTTTAGACTTCTGAGCCAACTGTCAGGAATATGTATCATACTACAACGGGAAAACTAACAACTCTTGAACAGATAAGAAGACAATGATAGTTTACCTGCCTTCCCAGCTCTTAATAGCCGATACTGACAAATGTTACTAATTTTGTGCATCAGAGTTGAGATGCTTATGTAACTATGGTTCTGGCGAGATGTTTTTGGTTTATTATTAATTAGGCCAAACCTGTGTACAATAAATGGTTAGTCTCTGGTCTGATTACACTAGGCAACAAAGATTTTGTTACAGAAGACCAAATAGGTGCTCCTAGCTAATTTCGGTATGCTGATTTCAAATCTATAATTAGATTTTTTCTATCACGTCTAGATTTTGTGTAAAATGCAAATCACTTTTAGTAAAATTTTCTACCACGTCAGATTTTGGTTTTAATCGGCTTATGCCAGTAATATGAAACTTGCTTTTCAAGGTTAAAGCAATTTTTTTTGCCAACTGTATACAAATTCGAACAATTTTGATAAAATTTATCCCGAGTTGGCAACACTGAGTCAAGAGCATAGTAACGGGCAACGGCCCAACGGTAAGTCGCTACGTGACAGTCAAGCAGAACGGTTGTTGAAGCTCTCTGCTGATGAGCAAGTGACAGGTTGTGGTGACTTGTGTGTTTTTATAGCATTTGTTTTGTACTACGGTGTGTATTTCTTTTATTTTGCACATCGTAATAATTACTTTCTACGTTTTTTCAGATTTGTATGGTAATTCAAAATGGCATCAAAGAGACGTGCTTGTGTAAATCACCCAGACAACTTCTGCTTTGTCTGTGGACAATATACACCAAAGCCACAACGTAGAAACATAACAACAAAGATTAAACTTGCCTACAAGTGTTATTTTGACTGTAAGTTAGGAGACCAACAGAGGGACTGGGCACCACATATTTGCTGTGCACAGTGCAATGCAATGTTAATAGCTTGGATGAATGGTAAAAGAAAAGCTATGCCGTTCTGTCCCCATGGTTTGGGCGTGAGCCGAAAAATCACTTCAATGATTGTTATTTTTGTTTGACAAAGATTGCTGGTTTCACAAAGAAAACAAATCAAGATCACGTACTCAAACTGCGAATCAGCAATGAAACCAGTACCACATGATGAACAAATCCACCACCAGTTCCACCAGCAACGATAACAGACAGCAGTTCATCTGAAGATTCTGCTAGTGATATAGAAACAGGGAAAGATGGCATATATGTTCCAGATGCAAATATTTCCCCACATTTGTTAAGTCAAGCGGAGTTAAATGACTTAGTGCGCGATTTGGAATTACCAAAGAAAAGGCAGAGTTGCTTGGTTCAAGACTTCAAGAATTTAATCTTCTCCAACCAAACACCAAAGTTTCCCATTTCCGCCATCACCATTTGCAGTTTTCATCATTTTACTTACAGGAAGAAAACGTTTGTTTCTGCCACGATATCAGTGGTCTGATGCAAGGGATTGGCTGTCGCTATGATCCAAAAGAATGGAGACTGTTCATTGACTCTAGTAAAGCTAGCCTTAAAGCTGTATTACTGCACAACGGCAATGAAAAACCTTCAATACCTGTAGCACATGCCACTGGCCTTAATGAGACTTATGAATCGATGAAACTGCTGCTAAGACTCATCAAATATAAGGACCACACATGGAATATTTGTGGCGACCTTAAAGTTGTATCATTACTTCTTGGGTTACAGTTGGGCTACACAAAGCATATGTGCTTTTTGTGTCTATGGAACAGCAGAGATGACAAGAACCACTACAAAAAACATGATTGGCCATCTAGAACTGAACATGTTGTTGGTAAATACAATGGTGAAACACCCAGCACTTATTGACCCTCAGAAAGTACATCTTCCACCTTCACATTAAACTTGGCCTTATGAAAATTTCGTGAAGGTATGGATCATCAAGGTAGTGGTTTCCAATATTTAAAGGATAAATTCAAAGGAATATTGACAGATGCTAAGCTAGAAGCTGGAGTTTTCACTGGACCACAGATCCGCAGTGTCATCCACGACTCATCGTTTCCATCTAACCTAAATGAGAATGAACTAGGCATGGACATCTTTCGTTGAAGTTGTCAAAAATTTTCTTGGAAACCACAAAGCTGAAAACCACCGTAAACTCGTAGAAAACATGCTTAAATCTTATGAAATAATGAAATGCAGAATGTCTTTGAAAATTCATTTTTTACATTCTCATCTTGACTTCTTCCCGGCCAACCTTGGGCTGTAAGTGACGAGCATGGTGAGCGCTTCCACCAACAGATCTCAGTTATGGAAAACAGATACCAAGGTAATTTCAACCAAATATGATGGGAGATTATTGTTGGTTCCTGCAGAAGGAGAGCTCGTCATCCTACAAGCGACAAAGGAAGAGGACACACCAAAGTTTCACTTAAGAACAGGAATTTGCCTTTCAGTAGTAACAACAAAATACTAACGCGCTTTGGTGGATGGTTGGGCGCAGGGGTGGTAACTCCGCCAGCGGAATTCCGCTGTCTGTCTTAAGCCAGAATAAAGGAGGAAAGACATCCCTGTTCACTAATTATTTAAGTATGCTTAACATAAAACGTGGCACGGAAAAGTAGCTTCGACGGCTTTCGTAATAGAAGCGGGTGAGAAAAAAAATGAAAATAGGGGTTTTCGGTTACACAAAATCTGGACGTGATAGAGAAATGTTGATATCAGATCTGAAATCAGCATCAGCGCTTTAGTAGGAATCAGTAGTTCACGTGTCTGTAACAAAAAAAAAGTTGATATTTGTTGCCTAGTGTTATTGAAGATCGCTTCTTTTTTTTCTATTGAAACGTTGAAAGAGTTCTAGTCAATATTTCTTTTTTTTTGTCTTCGATCCTAACCGTCTCTTGTAAATAAGAATGAGACTACCTTTATTTCACTCAGGCGCTTTTCATCTGTTTAAACAAAATTCATTTTGAAATGCCTAATATAAATTTTATTTTATTCACACTTAAATAAATGTTAAAGTAAACTGCGTTGAAAGGTAAATATAATTAACATTCCAAATCATCTTTTAATAGTGTTCGCCAACTATCACAGAAATTAAGGTGTTGTAAGTTGTTAGTGTGGACAGGCGATACATTATTAAAATGTTTGTGGAGGAGGAGAATGGGGATCGGGAGGGTGGGGTGGGTGGAAGTTAATCATTTAAAACATGGAAAGGTCTGAATTCAAACCCCCGCCAAAGTGGATGAAAAGGTTTTCAGCTGGGTTGCTGGAGAGAGTGGGGGAAATGGGACTATATATATATATATATTATTATATATATATATATGTATAAAAATTATTTCACGAAAGTAGCACGTGAAAAATATTTATGATGAATAAAACCACGAAGGAAAGGAAACAGAATGGTGCTCAGCGCTTTCGTCTAATGACATCATCAGGAACACTGAGTACATAAAGAGTTACAGCCTATATATAGGTTACAGAATTATATATATATATAATATATTATATATATATATATACAATAAACGGAGAATAAAATTAAAAATTAAAGGATTGTGGGAGGGGCATACAAATTTGTAAGGAAAAACTATCGATTTTTAGCACAAGCTCAAATGAATTGTTTCCAACCAATGTTATAAAAAAAAAAAATACAAATTTATACTGGAAATCTGCCCTGGTTTTAGCACTCTGCCCATCTTGTATATAAAAATAAATTGAAAAATAAAAGTTATTAGAGTGGCATACAAGTTTACCAAAGATTTAGCGTTCTACCCTTCTTATCTAAATCTGTTCTGAAAGAATTCAAAACAACAGGATCGAGTTGAAAAAGACCTTTGCTTGTGTTGAAGTTATTTGTAAGTTGGATAATGGCAGACTCAAGAATATTTCTATTAACAATGTTGCTGAAGTGAAATAAAACTGAAGCATTATTCCAGTCAATACAGTGGGATAACTCTGACAAATGGACAGTGTTCCTGAGGATGTCATTATATACACTAAATATTCACAGGAAAAAATTAGAGAAAAATAATTTAAATGTTATTAGTAATTATCCAAAATTTATCCTTTTATTCGCAATTTCACACATGTTTTGATTTCCGTTTTGGCGCTATTTTATACTAACAGATGTTGAACGACCTTGTCAGTTGTCGAAGTTAGAGTGCTGGAGAAGGTTGTACTAAGTATTATCCTAAAGTTTCATGAAAATCAGTGAATTATTACGACGTAAACATCTCTGGTGCAGAGCTGCATCGTTAGCGGAAAACCAGCTATACCTTACTTTTTAGGTAAGTGCTGCCAATTCTTTAAATTTCATTTATTTTATGGACACTTTTACATTTTTATTATGCAATAATATAATAGTCTTTCCTTGTGAACAGAGGTGTTTTATGTATCCAGTGTTACCAATTGAATAAGTGGTTTTCGTTGGAGTGTCTTTTAAAAAATAGTGTTTGGTGTATTCTTAACTAAATTACTTTGTGTTACTAATCATTCATTAACGAATATATTTAATTTATTGACTTTATTCATTACTATATTATTTGGTTAAACCAAGGCTAGTGCACGTGGCTTGCCTTGTTTGTTTCCCGAATCTATTACTAAACGAGGTTTCATAAGGATGAAATTCCCTTATTTGCCTTGTTTGTTTTTCGAATCTATTACTAATTGAGGTTTTATAAGGTTGAAATTCCCTCGTTTGCCTTTTTTGTTTTTCAAATCTATCAGAAAACGAAGTTTCATAAGGTTCATTTTCCCTTCCTTCGGGGGATCAATTAGAGTGTGGTCACCCACCGTGGGAAAAAGGAAAAACGGAAAGAAAAAGTCGGTCGAATAGCGGACAGATAAGTTTTATTAATACTTTTTCTTTTACAGATCTTTCGTCGGTAGTTTAATTAAGTATATATTCTTTAGTATAAATTTGTGTTACAAGAACCTGTTCTGCGTTTCAAGAACATTTTTGCCGGTTTGCGCAGGTGACGGCACAATAAGCACGCGGTAGACCTACGTTGTAATTTATTAATTTCCAAACGCTCGTTTTATGTTTTTTTTTTTTATTTAAGAGCATGGCACCCCCGTCAAGCACTTGCAGTCGCTGTGAAGGGAAATTTGCCGCTTACGCGTTTACAATGGCTAATAATAATGAACAGTTAGTTTGCAGGTGGTGCTCAAGCATGAAAGTCCTGAGGAACGAGTTAGAACGCGAGAGGGAGGCCAGAGGGAGGCTTGAAGAAAGCGTGATGCTCCTGGCGGCAAAATTAGAATCCCTTGAGACTCCAGTTACGACCCCTCCTTCCTCAGTTTCTACTAACAATATAAATAGTACTAATAGCCCTCTCTCTTCCCCTAGTTCCCAACCCTTCGTTCGAGTGCGTAATGGAGCCCCATTGAGAAAACCTAAGACTTGTCCACCAGTAATACCAAATAATAAGTTTTCTGTTTTAGGTTTCGAAGATGCTGATGAACCGGAAATACGACTCGTTGGCGATTCCATTGTTCGAGGGCAGCTCGAGGAATTCTGTGGGAGAAACCCTCGTCGTAGGCGCCGTTACTGCTACCCTGGTGCAAGGGTGGAGGATATAACTAATAGTGTTGACCATTTTACAGACGGAACCTCTGAGGACACAACGTATGTTATTCATGTCGGTACTAATAACGTTTTAAATTCTAGATCGGAAGAGCTGCTGGCTAGGTACAGGGACTTACTAGAGCGACTAAAGGAAAAAACTAATAAGATTGTTTTAACAGGTATACTTCCTCGAATTATCCAACGTAGCGATTTCTACAGCAAGGCGACCTATATCAACAATAACCTAAAGTCTCTTTGCCAACAGGAAGGAGTGCATTTTGCGAATTTTTGGAACAGTTTCTACGGCAGGAGGGACTTGTTCCTCGGAGATGGACTTCATCTTAATGACGTTGGAGCTGCGCGTTTAGGAAGACTATTTCATAATACTGTCTCTTCTTTTCAGGCTGCCGTAACTCGAACGGTCCCAGCGTAATTTCCACAAATTTCCCCTGCGCTCGCGAAGGTGTCGCAATTACAAACAATTTGAAGGTTCTATCCTTAAATGCTCGTAGCCTACGAAATAAAATAAACGAATTTTTTTCTTTAATTGCTTGTAAAGACTATGATTTAATTGCGATAAATGAATCGTGGCTTAGCACTGAAACACGTGACTTTGTAGGGGAGTATCAAATTAGAGGTTATAGACTTTTTGTTAAAAACAGAATAGGTAGGCGAGGAGGCGGTGTTATGTTGTATATCAAAGATAATATTGCGAACGTTATAGAAGTAAAGCACACAATTCCAGAACCGATAGATTCGACTATAGCAGAACTTAAATTGAACGATTTCAAACTTGTTGTTGCGGTTATATATAGGCCCCCTAATCAAACAGCTGATACGGACGAAGCGTTATATCGTGAACTAAAGAGAATAATAGGTAGTGAGCAGGCTTTAGTTATGGGTGACTTTAATTGCGCCAACGTGAATTACGATACAATGCAGGGAGACGCGGAAGGTAATCGTTTAGTTAATTTTCTCGAGGATAGCTTTCTTATTCAAAAGGTTGGGGAACCTACGAGGTTGGACAGTATTTTAGATTTAGTAATAACTACGGATGATAGGCTAATCACTGATCTTCAAGTAATAGAACCGTTAAGCAATAGCGATCACAATATGGTAGAGTTTGTCCTCTCAGTAAGTCACTCGAAACCAGCTAACTCGACTAAAATTCCTAACTTCCAGCACGCAGACTTTTGTAAATTTCGAAATGAATTGTCACACGTCAATTGGGAAAACGTAATGGGGATCTCCAACGCAAAACTAATGTGGGAATCGTTTGAAACAGTATTTAGGACTATAAATGAGGAATGTGTACCGTACAAAATTAAGCGTGCGAAAGTAAACAACAAGCCCTTGTGGTTTACTTCTAGAGTAGGAGACATTATAAAGAGTAGAGATAGGGCTTATAGGCTACATAAGTGCGATAAAGACAATTTGTGGTTACGAAACAACTACATATCTCTAAGGCGTGAAGCGAAAAGTGTAATAAAAAAGTCCAAGCGCGAATTTGAAATCTCCATAGCTCGTGACGGTAAAGAAAACCCCAAGCGATTCTTTCAATACGTCAACAATAGAAATCCAGTAAAAAGTGTCTTGGGGCCGTTGAAAAATGTTAACGGAGAGCTAGTTTCTGAAAACAAGGAAATGGCTACCTTGCTAAACGAATTTTTTACGTCAGTTTTTACTATAGAAGATGTAACGAATATCCCTACGGTCATAGACATAATACCTTTTGATAATGGTAATATTTTGGATAATATTGTGGTTAGTGAAGGGGAGGTAATGCGCTATATTGATAAAATGAAAATGCGTAAATCACCGGGCCGGATTCCATATATCCCATACAACTAAAAGAATTAAAAGATAGCATTGTTGTGCCGCTAACAAAGATTTTTAATGCGTCTATTTCTGAGGGGTGCGTACCAGATAATTTCAAGTTAGCAAACGTAACACCTATCTTTAAGAAAGGCGATAAAGGTGCGGCGGGAAATTATAGGCCAATCAGTTTAACGTCTGTTGTAGGTAAGCTACTGGAATCAATAATTAGGGATCGTATAGTCGAACACTTAGAATTGCATAACTTGTTAGAAATACGCAGCACGGTTTTAGGCGAAACAAATCTTGCTTAACTAATCTTTTAGAATTTTTTCAAAGCGTGGTTGACGTTTACGATAGTCATCGGGCGGTTGATGTAGTGTATTTAGATTTTCAAAAAGCGTTTGACACCGTACCGCACAAAAGACTCATTGAAAAAACTAAGGCTCATGGAATCAGGGGTGTAGTAATAAATTGGATAGAAGAGTGGTTGCGAGGTAGGAAACAGAGGGTGGTCGTTGATGGAGCGGAGTCGTGTTGGGCTAATGTAGCGAGTGGCGTTCCTCAGGGTTCTGTATTGGGCCCCTTGCTTTTTATATATATTAACGATTTAGATGTCGGCCTAGTCAGTACAGTTTCAAAGTTTGCGGATGACACGAAGCTGGGTGGTAGGGCGATTAATGACGAAGATAGAGGTAAAATCCAGGAAGATCTGAATAAAATCGTTGATTGGTCAGTCACATGGCAAATGAGATTTAACGTCGATAAGTGCAAAATTTTACATATAGGTTCGCGTAACGGTAATTTTGCGTATAGTATGTCAGGGAAGGAGTTAGCAAGCGTAGAGCAGGAAAAAGATTTAGGAGTTATAGTCACTGGTGATTTAAAAGTAGCGAAACAAAGTACAGCAGCGGTCAATAAAGCGAACAAAGTGTTAGGTTTTATAGCTCGGAATTTTGAGTACAAATGCGCGATATTATAGTTCCTCTTTATAAATCATTAGTTAGACCCCATTTGGAGTACGCGATCCAATTTTGGAATCCGCATATGCGAAAACATATAGACAAAATCGAAAGAGTTCAAAGACGAGCAACTAAGATGATTCCGTCGCTTAGGTCGAAGTCGTACGAGGATAGGCTTAAGGAGTTAAAATTGACTACACTCGAGACTAGGAGGCTAAGGGGTGATCTAATCCAGGTTTTCAAAATTATGAATGGGTTTGATAACGTAGATAGAGATAGCTCTTTCGAAATATCTCAATATAATAGGACTAGAAATAACGGGTGTAAGTTGACAAGTAGAAGGTTCGAGACAGCAGTTGCCAAAAACATTTTTACGCATAGAATAGTAAATAGTTGGAATAGTTTGCCGGTAGAAGTAATTAGTACCACGTCTATAAACATGTTTAAAAATCGATTAGACGCATATGTTGATAGATTAGGTACAGTTTAAGGTAGTAAAATTAAGGCTTTGTGGTTCGGAACCCACGTACAATTGTAGGTCCCTCCGCCATCACGGAAGACATGCACAATACACAATTACGAACACAGTTAGGTAGACCAGCCATGAGTGGATCCTAGGGTCTTTGTTGATTGAAACATTATAACATTAAAATTTGTTTTCCATGTTATTATATTCGCAAGAGCGGGTTCATATAAGGATAATTAGTATATTTATTTCTTTGTTTGTTTTGTTTTTGTAAAATAAATATCACTATTTGCCTTCTAACGTAAATTTCTAATTACCTGTTGATGGTGCAGATGTGCACCAATACATATTTCAAACAATAAACAATTGTTTTCTTATTTGTTATTATTACCTTAGTTAGAGTCCTATCTATCACATATATAAAAATAATATATTTCTGACCAACATAAAGGGGTCCGGCGGTTAATGGGTTAAAGTGAAAGTTTGTTTAAAATAATACGCTGGTTTGAATATTCACTAAATATATACAAATTAAACATTCAGTTTATATTGTTGCCCGAAAGGATCCCCTCATAGTTCTTTTAATTGACAAGACATTTTGTTTGAAAAATTTCTGATAACTGTTGTACCCGGAAAGACCAGACCTAGAGACAATCTCTATATATAAATCTTTATAAACCATTATTTAGACCCCATTTAGAATATATATATATATATATATATATGTCTATCCCTACCCTCTTTTGCAACATTGATCAACATTGCATTTTCAATATTGCAATTACACTCTACCCACTCATATTTTTTTTTCTCAAATGGCATGGATTTACACGACGAGTTTTAATAAATAAATAATTAAAATAAATAGTGGTATCTGGCAACCTCTCCATATATAAATAATTAAAATAACCCTTCTATATATATATATATATATATATAAACAAATTCAAAAGTGGTACCTGGCAACCCTCTATATATAAATAAATTGAATAACCGGTAACCGTTCCACATATAAATAAATAAATTCAATAACTGGGAAACCCCTCTAAGCATTAAGAGCATCTTTCTCTTACTTTTAATAAATTAATAATTAAAATAGTTCTTTCTGGCAACCCCTCCATATATGAATAAGTAGTGCCCTCTGGCAACCCCCAACCTGGGGAGTCAAGGGAAACATGATTTCTCTCTCTCTCTCTCTCTCTCTCTCTCTCTCTCTCTCTCTCCTCTCTCTCTCTTTGGTTATGTATACCCGTTTGGGGGGGTGAGGCCGTCTCATCTTCTCCCCCAAAGCTCCCCCTTCATGCAACTTGGGGGTTTCTCCCCTACCCCTTGTTGCATAACCCCTCCCCCTTCGTGCAACTTGGGGGATACCCCACCCCGTTGTTCCATAATCCCTCCCCTTGCTGCAATACCCCCACTTTGCAACATCACCCCTCCCCTTTTTGCAATATTTATCACCATTTGTAACATTGCAATTGCACTCTCCCATTTTGTGCCCATCTAACAGGGGGTTGAGTGACACTTTATAGTGTTCTGAGGAACTTTAGGGATGCTTGAGGCCCCAAAAATGATAAGAAACTCCGCCCCAGCCTATCTCAAAGTAGCCGATATAATAGTGGCCATAATATGAAAATGGCTAACTTTCAGGTGATTTTTAACTATGATGCGCACATGTGATTTTTTTAGGACTTTCATTGTATTATTATTGTGTCTTTGACCTATCATTTCCTCCGAAGAAACATTCTGTATTATTTTTGACAACCTTCCCAATGCTACGAGAGCTAATACTACCGGACTAGTAGCTACTCATAGAGATGCAAATATGTAAGTGTATACGAAACGACGGTGTACGTAAGGTGATATACACGAATTTGAATAGTTAGACATAATAAATAACTATTAGTTATTTATTACCTCTTATCTACCTATACCTATAACTAGGGCATAGGTAGACAAGAAATAAATTAATTAATAAATGTTTTATTATAAGGCAAAATTCACAAAACACGATATATGCAATGACCTATAAAGTACGAACTTTATAGCAGTATGTAGGGTAACTACCATACATTGAATACGAAATATGAAAATATTTAGTATTCAATTTGGTATTTAATTTAGTATTTAGTATTCAAGTCTGAAATAGATCAACACAACAGACTTCAGATAACACGAAGACAAATATTATAAATTTAATACTTTAATCCACTGGAATATATAAGTTATTACAGGAATTTATGAAATAAATCCAGGCTTGAAAGACATAATAATCACAGTAATAATAATTATTGGTTTTGTTTAACCTCCTTCACAACATCTAAGGTCGTATGACGGAGGGGACCTACAGCTTTATGGGGGATCCGAACCACGGGTCGCTACATGTCTGGACGCAGCGGACGGTCTCCCATCCAACTACTATCCGACCCAATGTCGCTTAACTTCGGGAAGCGGGAAGCGGTGTAACGACATTGGCTACGATGTAGCCCAATAATCACAGTAATGAACAGTATTGAAGGTACACAGGCAAAGTACAGGTAGTCACTCGATCATGAATGAGGTCAGTATGTATTACAGGTTTAGAGGGAATCTACAATGGATTAGTATTTAATTAGTAGATTGAGTTGAGATTAATTTGGAGATTAATTGGAATTAATTTGGAATTGATTTGGAAATTAATTGGGATTAATTTTAAGAGTAGTTTACCAAATTTATGTAAATGATTACAGCAAAAACCAGTACAAATATTTAGAAGTGATATTCTCAATCGAAGTATAATGGGTAAATAAATGATGGTTAAGGAAGACGAGATGACTGAATCATTACACGAAACGACGTTTCTGCGGTAGACAAGACGTTAGAGGACATGTACGGACGAGCGAGTGACTAACGAGTGAAGTTAGTAATTTAATAAGTAGTACTTAATAAGCTATAGACTAGACTATGTACTAACGAAAATAAAAAATGTAATGAATAAGTGTACGAAGTACAAACACGTAGTTTCTGAAATGCTACATTTCAATGTGCATGCACAATGTTACGGGGTTTAGAGATGGAGGGATGAATATATGATTATATTTAGCATAATGTTGCCCGCGGACAGTTTAATTATTTAAAGTTATACAGTATTTACATCTTAATTATGTCCCAAACTATTTTTAAAGCTACAATTTGCCCGGTAGAGAGTATTTAGGTGAAATTTTCCCGCCACACAAGAAAAGGTTCCCCACCCCTAATCTCAACCGTTAGTTATCTTGATTGTACTTCGAAGGGAGAGTGAAATTAAGGAATGTTCGCTTCTCTGAGCAAACTTCTAATGGCACAAACATAGATACAGTCCGAACATGGAAACGGTGGATTGCATGGCTGTGATATATATATATATAGCGCCTCGGTAGTGTAGTGGTTAGCGTCGTTGACTACAAATCCATTGGCCCCGGGTTCGAGACCTGACGGCAGCCGGCGCGCAGCAAAACCCAGCTGTTCATCCTTCCACACAATAAAGGAAGTGGTTGGTGGATAAATGGGTACCCTAGGTGGCCTAGTGGTTACGACGCTGGGCTGCTGATGGGGGTGGTTCGGATTCCACGTTAAACTGTAGGTCTAAGGTGGAGTGAAAAGCTTGACCTTTGTCAGAATGAACAATTCGGGCGGAAGCTAACCAAAGGTAACCAAAGGTAATCAAAGGTGTGTATTGTAATGGGAGATAGGCAACACCAAGACAAACCCTTTTCGTCTATAAGTGTATGTCCGCTGACGTCACCATTCAGCGCGAGAGGGCGCCGCTGCAATTGGCTAAAAGGTGAAGTGGGCTAGACTCGCGCTTGCCGCGGGCATTCTTAAATCGGACGTAGTACGCGTAACATGGAGCGCTTCACGACTGCTGAGATGGCTGACATGCATATGGTGTATGGGGCTGCCAATGGAAACGGAAGAGCTGCTGTGAGGTTGTACCGACAGCGCTTCCCAAACAGACGTGTGCCAAACCACCAAACGTTTGCGCATTTGCATCGGCGACTGCGAGAAACTGAAACATTCCATGCAAACATGCATGACACTGGTCGGGAGAGAAACGTGAGCACTCCTGACATGGAAGAAGAAATCCTACGGCGATTTGAGGACAATCCAAGCGCAAGCACGCGAGGTATTGCACGTATCCTCGGTGTGAACCACGACCTGGTCTGGAGAGTGTTGCACGAGCAGCATTTACATCCGTTTCATCGTTAGAGAGTCCAGGCATTACAACCTCGGGATTACCCTCTTCGTGTGGAATTCGCACGCTGGTTTCTGCAGCAGACAGCGGTGCAGCCTAATTTTCCGGCTTATGTGCTGTTCTCAGATGAGGCCTGTTTCACACGTGAGGGTGTGTTTAACATGCACAATTCTCACGTGGGGCGCACGCAAATCCACATGCTACACGGGTGCATGCTCACCAAGAACGGTTCGCCGTCAATGTTTGGGCGGGTATCGTCCATGGCAAGTTGATTGGGCCGTACCTGCTGCCTGCCCGACTCGACGGGCGGGTTTATCTCCCGACCAGTGTCATGCATGTTTGCATGGAATGTTTCAGTTTCTCGCAGTCGCCGATGCAAATGCGCAAACGTTTGGTGGTTTGGCACACGTCTGTTTGGGAAGCGCTGTCGGTACAACCTCACAGCAGCTCTTCCGTTTCCATTGGCAGCCCCATACACCATATGCATGTCAGCCATCTCAGCAGTCGTGAAGCGCTCCTTGTTACGCGTACTACGTCCGATTTAAGAATGCCCGCGGCAAGCGCGAGTCTAGCCCACTTCACCTTTTAGCCAATTGCAGTGGCGCCCTCTCGCACCGAATGGTGACGTCAGCGGACATACACTTATAGACGAAAAGGGTTTGTCTTGGTGTTGCCTATCCCCCATTACAATTTGTACAGAAAGTTTTCAAACACCCTGTATATATATATATATATTATAAGATTTCAGATATAGTCTTTCTGTCCGGTGACGGTTGCACGTGTTTCGTTTGAAGTCCGAATGAAAGTGGTATTACAACAAAAATCCTGCAAGTAATCAATTTAAAGCAGTGACAATATCAGGGAATATATACTGCACACAGTTGTATTTCTCTTTAAGTAGTTAAAACGCGGCGTATGTCAAAATAAAGTGAATAAAACAAATCATTTAAACCTATACAATGTTTTTTTCGAGTTTTTTCGTTTGAAAGGAAATTAGTTGCCCATCGAAGGGCAATATCCCTCAGTTATCGCCTGCGGCCACACTCCCGGGCACCAATCAGTGAGAATCTACGGTAAATATTTACTATTACACCGGACTTTCTACCGGAGACCGGTGTAATAGTAAAGAAATACCGTCAGATTAATACAAAACACATCAAAAACCATAGGAAAAACATAAATTTCACCTTCAAAATTGGCCGAACCTAAAACAACCTAAGCAAACCTAACCTAACCTAACCTAACCTAACCTAACCTAACCCCTAACTTTTTAACAAATCATTTGCGACGGAAATGATTATCATTTTTTAATTCAGCACATTAAAAACATTGAAAATCAGCTTTTAAAATTTCTACCGGAGACCGGTGTAATAGTAAAGAAATACCGAATCTACAGCGTGCCACATCCCCCATCCCCCAGAAAAACGTTCCCTCCCCCAGTTTTTTAGTAAAACCAAATACCTCTCTTAATTACCCTTTTGAGTCAATTTTCGGGCACCATCTTTTACCTACTTTTTGGCAACGACAAATAAATTCCTACAACCATGTTAGTACTGTAAGAAAGTAACAAATGAAGCAATGGCAATTTCTTCATTCTGAGGTTCAGGCATATGAAATCGAATAGGGTTTGGTAGAGGTCACACCTAATTGGTGTGACCTCTGCCAAACCCTATTCGATTTCAAATGCCTGAAATGGCAGAATGAAGAAATCTCTTATAACAGGCGCAAAACATTTGAATGGGCTAAAGTTTTTCTGCAAAAACTGCATGATCGAAATAAACGCTTTTATATCTTTAAAGCAGAAAAAACATGACATGAGAAAAAAAAAGGAAATTGTGAATAGCGAACAGAGAAAAACAGAGGAAACAAGAAATAAGGAAGCAGAAAAAAAGAAAGTACCAACACACAAGGAGGGCGCGAAAATGAATGAGAATATAAATACAAATGCAACAGAGTAAAAATGAAACAGGTACAAAACTTAATCCAAAAAGTTCAAACAAAAAGACATTAGCACCAACAGGAAAAAATGGGGGACAAATTATATGCAAATATTATGTGAAAGGAAATTGTAGATATAAGGGAGGACAATGTATATATGAACACCCTATTTTCTGCAATTTCTTCTACAATAAGGGTCACTATAAATTCGGTGACAACTGCAGATTCTACCATCCAGAAATTTGCAAGACCTACGCGACATATGGAACCCACCAATACAGGAAAAGCTGCTACCACCATCATCTCCCGACAATTTCATTGTCCCGACAAGGTTTTAAAGGACAACAGGAAAAATGTAAAAAAAAAAAGTATGTACACCAATAGCGAACAAAATTTTTTCAACATCGCAGAAACAATACGGCTGCTAAGTCTCATACAGCGCATGCAGTTAATACAGCTGGGAACCCCCTAGCCGGATCGATTCCTGGCAAGAAGATACCAGAACAGGTACAGTAGGTGATCTCTCTCGGAGAACCACAGGGTTACTAAACACGCGATACCGAAGGAAAACGAACTGGAAATGCACAAGGGGCAACGCAAAACAAAGAACATAAATATTTTCCTGTCTAATATTCAAGGAATAAAACCAAACAACTCAATAAACAAAGTTTCGTACGTGAAAAGATTGATGGACGAAACAAAGGCGGAAATTAATAGATAAGAAAGAGTTGCAAATCGATGGTTTTAACTACGACGTGAGACATAAAAGTGGCTGTGCTATTTATGTACATGAGAGTCATAATTATGACAGACACGGTAATAAGTAAATCAAAGAGTTTCGTGGAACTCCAAGCAATGAAAATAGAGAAACTAAACGCGGTACTGATTGTCATCTATAGACCTCCAAACACTCCAACTGAAAAATTCTCGGATGAATGAAAATTACAGGCAAGACATAATACTTTATATTTGCCACATACGTGGCAAATATAAAGTAAATATAGTGAATAAATATATATATATATATATATATATATATATATATATATATATATATATATATATATATATATATATATGTGTGTACACACACACACACACTTATATATATTATACACACACACACACACACACACACACACACACACACACACACACACACTCGTATATACAGGGCGTCCCAAAAAAATGTATACACACTTTAACAGCTGATAGCTCAATTGATGTTTCTTTCTTTCCAAGTTAAACCCATTAGAATTAATAATGGCAGTCAGTCAGACTAAGCTTTGAACAAAGGAAATTCATTCTAAAATGCTACTGGAAGTGTGAAAACGCAGTTGAAGTGCAAAGACAGTTCAGGAGGGAGTTTCAAACAGATCCACCAACGCGACTTACCATCACTCGAATTAGAGATAAGTTTGAAGCCGATGGAACTGTTCAGAATGTCCACAAGAAGCGTTCCGGAAGACCACGGACATCGACAAGCCCCACAAAGCAAGAAAGAGTACTGGAAACGTATCACCAAAGTCCAAGAAAATCTGTGCGGCAAGCGAGTCGTGAGGTAGGAATTTCAGAATCGTCTGTCCAACGCATTTTGAAGCGCTGTCAATGGAAAAGTTACATTCCAAGATTAGTCCATGCTATTAATGAAGATGATGATCCGGACCGAAGAGTGGAGTATTGCGAGTGGTACTTGGCACGATGTGGATGTGGATTGGACGAAGGGGTTTCGTAGAATACCCTCCGCGTTCACCAGACCTCACACCACTAGACTTTTTTTATGGGGATACTTAAAAGACAAAGTCTACGCTATAAAACCTGCAACAGTCGCTGAATTGAGAGCAGCCATTGAACGAGAATGCACACAAATACCAAACGAAATGTTTCGTGATGTTTGCGATTCCATTGCTTCGCGTTATCAGCAGTGCCTGGACCAGAACGGACGTCAGTTTGAAAACAGGCGTTGACAAAACAATTAAATAATGTCTGTAGATTCTATTACATTTTGAAAATGAAATGTATTTTAAAAACACTGCCTTTAATTATTTAAAGTGTGTATACATTTTTTTGGGACGCCCTGTATATATATATATATATATATATATATATATATATATATTACGGCCTTTTTGCCAAATCGGCCTGTTTTTGCAAAAGGGCCAAAACCTCGGCATCTTTGCATAATGGCATTAAATGCCAGGCCACTTTGCAAACAGGCCGGCACATTGGCCATTTTTCAAAATGACTGATAATGCTGTTGGACATTTTGCTAAACGGCAGAACTTCACATTGAACTGGAAAGTGAATTGACGGTTAGGTCAACTGAATGCCCGGTTAGGTTAACTGAATGCCCGGTTTGGTCAACTGTCCGCCCTTGACGATTGGTTAGGTTAAGGCGTGATATTTTTGTTGAACAACGAAAATATCACCTAACCGTGCATTCAGTTAACTAACTGAGCATTCACTAATTTAAATTTCAATAATTTCAATAATTTCAATCGAACTGGATTGAATCTCTTAACTGAAGTTCTGCCTTTTCGCAAAATGGCCGGCTGGATAACCAGCCATTTTTCAAAGTGGCCGGCATTGTAATGCCCATTTGCAAAAAGGCCATCATATTGGCCTTTTTGCAGATGGGCCGGCCATTTTCTCAAAAGGCCGATTTCGCAAAAAGGTCGTAACATATATATACACACCGTAAATATAAATTGAAAATTAAGAGGCATTACTTTCGTACTGACCCTTGTGTATATATATTTTCCTGATTAAAAAAGTGAGAAAAAAACACCATAAAATAGTTTAGATTTTACCATTATAAAACTTGATTTATGTAAACCACGTTTCAAATGAAATCCCTCTTTCTTTCCCATCCTCACTCCATCCCTCTCCTCCTCCCCCTCTCCTTTCGCTATCTCTCTCTCTCTCTTTCTCTCTCTCTGTTTCCTCCTCCTGCCTCCTTGTTATTTTCTTTCGATTTACCTTCATTCTTTTTTTCCTTTTTCCTTCCCCTTCACCTCATATTAATACATGACCCTTCTTTTCCCACCCCTCTGTTCCCTGATTATTACCTCCTCTCATATCTCCCATTCCTTCCAACCCTATCAACTACTTTTGTCATTTGTGTTTTACTTCTTTCCTTTTTATCTTCCCCTCCTAATCCATTCTCTTTTACGTAATATCTGACTCATCCACTCACACATTTAATTTTTAATAAAACTTCCTCTATAAATACTAAAAAATATATCAACAGCTTCCGAAAATGTTCGTGTATATCAATAATCTTGTTTCTCTTTTAAATAATACACCAAAAACGACGATATTACGAGATCAAACCGTCTTCATGAAATCGCACAATAGCTGAAATTAATCATCATAATGTAGAAGAATACAACACTTATTTGTAAGTGTTAATATCGAATCACGATATGACAAAAAGTACGAGTGCTGCATCACGAATAATCCAAAAATTATAATTCAGCCTGTCATATTACGATTCGAAGAGCATCTAATTTTAAACTGTGATTTGAACCCAGCGACGAACTATATTAAATAATATATATTAATATATATGTAAAAATGAATAATTCTAGCATTCATTTTTGCATATAAAGTCCAAACTCGCATGACATTCTACCTGTACATAAAATGCAACTTTGAAAACATGTTTAATTTTCTTTCTATTTTATTTTTGTTAAATAATTGATGAATTATTTCTTTTTTAAATTACCTAATTATTTTTTAGATTAAGCTTAATCATGTAATCATGTTAAATTCTGCAATGTTACTTTTTTTTTAATTCTTTCTTCGTTGTAAAAGATGAATTCATAACTTGCCAAAACTCTAAATTAACACTTAATTTAAAATTTTAAGCATTTAATTTTGGCTCATATACATGTTTAATTTTAATCTATAATAAAATGCATATTTCAATTTCCAGTTTTAGTTAACTGGGCAAATCTTGATAACATCAGATCTGTCAATATGCTGTTTAAAAGAAAAATATGACTTCATCTTCAAATATCTTGCTCATCTGCCAGTATGTTACAACCAAAATTTACCTTTATCTTCAAATATTTTGCAAAAAACATTCATCCTATTGAGAATAAAAAAAAAACAGGTGAACATTAAATAATAATGATGTCACCAAATTATTAGTATATAAACTCTTAATTTTCAAATTATGATTTTGAGTATTCTGATCTGACCGAGAGGCTGAGGCATTACCTCTAATATTTTAGAAGCAATAAAATTCAGTCAGAGGATCTCTGTCTTCTCCTTTGAACCCTGCTTTCTCCAGAGAACTTAGTTTTAAAATAGAATACATACTAATTTCTCGATACGCTACAAGAAGAATCGGGGAACCGTCAGATAATTTAGCAAGTTTTCACAGAATCCTCCGATCCACTACAAGAAGAAATCGGAGTGTAGTATAAAAGAAACTACTGCGATTCTCTACACGGTACCAGCTACCCCAGAGTGAGAAAACCCCTTGCTGCCACGGAGGGTTAACATATATATTACAGGATAACTGCCCTGTTCATACTGCCAGCATCATCAGACGGTGGTTTCAGAAACAACGAGATGTCGAGCTGCTGAACTGGCCCACTAAGGGATGTGACCTAAACCCCATTGAAAATGTGTGAGCAAATATGGTTAACGCTTGGGAGCCTGGGCAGGGGCAGACATCTCGGCACTTGCTGGAACACACCATGGCAGAGTGGGAACTTTTCCGCAGGAACCCACAAGTCATCTACAATCACGTGGCATCTATTCGAAATAGGCTACGAGAGGTCATTAATAATAATGAAGGATGAACCAAGAATTGAGTAATTGCGTATAATAATGTTATGGTTGTGATGTAGTAAATATACTGTATATTTATTCACTTCAACAATTGTCAGTTCCTTATAATTTGAACATTATGTTTTGTATGTTCTTAAGAAAATCCCTAAATTTCTTGATTCATGTTTATTTTTGTAATAAAAAAATTGAACTGTTATCATTATCTCTCCATGGCTAGACCTTTTTCTGGATAATCAATTGTTAATGATGCATTGATGCATGGACTTTAAACAGATATGTTATTGCCTTGGGGAAAAGTCAATACTACAACTTATCATACACTTTAACTATAATACGACCATATCAAAACCCTATGATTGAAAGTTTTTAAAGTATCCCACGTTTGTGAAATAACCTAACTACTCTGTTCCCTAAATTTAGGAATAATGCATGAATAAAATACATAGTCGTCCTAGCATTACCACCAAAACTACAGTGAACAATATATTTATTCTGTCACTGGTTTTCAAAAAATAAAAATATTACTGTGACAACACCTGAGAGGGGGATGAGGAGAGTGAGGGAGTGAGGGGGGGGGTAGAGGGACTGCGCTGTTACCACATCTCGGAGAGGGTTGAGCGGAACTATTTCAGGGGACTGGACATTGTCATTATTATAAAAAATGTACAGAAATATAATATTGTTATTGGCCATATTGTCATTATTTTGGGAATTGTAGCAGTTCATTGTAAAAACCTACTTAGTCCGAAGAAAAATAACTAAGGAAAACGCAAGGAAAAGGAAGGTACTAAATAACTAAACTAATAAACTAAGTATTAATAAATATGTTTTACTTCTTTTGATTCGATATTCTGATGAATATTTAGCATTTTTTAATTTCTTCAGTTCAAAAGAGGTGCTAGATAAAATATTAAGATTTTACTTTATGAATAGTGGATCTTTTCCTTTATAGCACCCCCATTGACAGTTGGTTAAGTTAAGTCGTGATATTTTCGTTAAAACTAACATAAAAATATCACGACTTAACCTAACCAGTCGTCAAGGGCGTTAGAACACAATAAAAGAATGAGGGTGCTATAAAGGAAAAGATCCACTACTTTTTTGTTATTCTGATGGCAAAGTGAGCAGAAAGAGTAAAGAAACGTCTTTTCTTATTTTTTTATCAAATTATATATATATATATCTTATATATATATATTATATATATATATATTATATACAGGGTGGGGCACGGGAACCAAGTGTTTTTGGAATAATCAGGAAAATGATATTTATTTTTGTAAAGAAAATATATTGGTAGAACAACATTCGTAAGAACATAGCATTTCATGTCATAATAATCATGTACCGAAAATTATATCTGGCATATGATGTCCTTGGCCGTCGACGCATTGTTGAAGGCGTTTACGAAAATTGGCCTCCACTCTTCCCAGCAGGTCTCTGTTGATTTGGATGATTTGTTGACGGATCGCTTCCTTCAATGCATCTAATGTACGGGGCTTGTCCTCGTAGACACGTGACTTGAGGTACCCCCATAGAAAGAAGTCACATGTGGACAAGTCAGGGGACCGAGGGGGCCATGCAATGTCACCAAATCTCGAAATGAGATGGTTGGGAAACAGGGGGCGAAGAACAGCCATTGACGCTCTGGCGGTGTGTGGCGTGGCCCCATCTTGCTGAAACCACAAATGTCGACGAGCAATACGCCTTCTTCGTAACTCAGGGATGAAAAAGGTGTTCACCATCTCAATGTAACGCCCAGATGTTATGGTAACGGTAACCCCATTTTGTTCGAAGAAATAGGGACCGATGACGCCAAACTTTCCCACCGCGCACCAAACTGTAACCTTAGGGCTATGCAGCGGTTTTTCATGGAGTTGTCGCGGATTTTCAGCAGCCCAATACCGACAGTTTTGATTGTTGACGGCCCCATTAAGGTGGAAATGGGCTTCATCACTCATTACCACCATCATGTTTTCATTCTGCTCATAAAGTGCAAGCATTTCCTGTGCAAAATTCAGTCGTTGGAGGCAATCGTTTACATTCAATTCCTGCACCATCGCTAACTTGTATGGGTGAAAATGTAATTCTTCATGCAAAATCCGTCTAACAGTACGATTGCTGATTCCGAGTGCAGCTGAATGTCTCCGAGCAGAGCGGCCTGGGCTTTGCAACATCGCTTGTCTGACCCTTTCAACGTTCTCTGGAGTACGCACAGTGCGTTGCGGCCCCTTCGGTTTTGTTTTCATTATTGAGCCTCCTGTTCGAAGATTGTTAACCCAACGTAAGATTGTGTCACGAGCGGGAACAGAGTCATTTCGATGAATGTTGAATCTGCGGCGAAACGCACGCTGAACTGCTGTCACTGACTCGCAACTCCTAACAAAATGATCATACGCGAACATGCGGTGTTCTAACGTCCACTGCTCCATGATGGCACCTGAAAGATAAAGGTGAGTGTTAGTTAAAGTTAAATGCTATGAACCCAGGAATGGAATGCTACCTACCGCACGCCCCTCCCATTCCTAATGGCCGATTACTAGCTATTCAAAAAACACTTGATTCCCGTGCCCCACCCTATATATATGATGTAGAATTTCTAGGTGGAAACAGCAATAATTTCACATATATCAGTGATATGAATTGATCGCTGTCTCACAAGTAGTAGTGTTTTTTTTTATGCAGGAACGAGGGGCCAAGGGCGAACGCCCGCAAAAACACCCCCCCTCCCATAAAGGAAGAAGAGAGCCAAAATCAAGGTGGCTTGCCGTGTTGTTTTTCAAATCTATCAAAAAACGTGCTGACATAAGGTTCATTTTTCCTTCCTTCGAGAGGTCAGGTAGAGTGTTGTCCCGCACCGTGTGAAGAAAAGGGAAAAAAGTCGGGTCAAATCGCGGACAGATAAGTGTTATAAATACTCTTCTTTTACAGATCCTTTGTCGGTAGCTTAATTCTATATGCATTTAGTATAAATTTGTGTTACAAGCACCTGTTTCTGCGTTTCAAAAACGCGGTAGACCTACATTGTAATTTATTAATTTCCAAACGCTCGTATTTTTATTTTTTATTCTTTATTTTTTTTTTTTTTGTTGTTAACTAATTAAAAGCATGGCACCCCCGTCAAGTACTTGCAGTCGCTGTGAAGGGAAATTTGCCGCTTACGCGTTTACAATGGCTAATAATAATGAACAGTTAGTTTGCAGGTGGTGCTCAAACTTAGAAGTGCTGAGGAACGAGTTAGAACGTGAGAAGGAGGCCAGAGTAAGCCTTGAAGAAAGGGTGATGCTCCTGACGGCAAAATTAGAATCCCTTGAGACTCCAGTTGCGACCCCTCCTGCCTCAGTTCTATTAATAATATAAATAGTATTAATAGCCCTCTCTCTTCTCCTAGTTCCCAACCCTTCGTTCCAGTGCGTAATGGAGCCCCATTGAGAAAACCTAAGACATGTCTACCAGTAATAACAAACAATAAGTTTTCTGTTTTAGGTTTTGAAGATGATGATGAACCGGAAATACGACTCGTTGGCGATTCCATTGTTCGAGGACAGCTCGAGGAATTCTGTGGGAGAAACCCTCGTCGTAGGCGCCGTTACTGCTACCCTGGTGCAAGGGTGGAGGATATAACTAATAGTGTTGACCAATTTACAGATGGTACCTCCGAGGACACAACGTATGTTATTCATGTCGGTACTAATAACGTTTTAAATTCTAGATCGGAAGAACTGCTGGCTAGGTACAGGGACTTACTAGAGCGATTAAAGGAAAAAACTAATAAAATTGTTTTAACAGGTATACTTCCTCGAATTATCCATCGTAACGATTTCTACAGCAAGGCGACCTATATTAACAATAACCTAAAGTCTCTTTGCCAACAGGAAGGAGTGCATTTTGAGAATTTTTGGAACAGTTTCTGCGGCAGGAGGGACTTGTTCCTCGGAGATGGACTTCATCTTAATGACGTAGGAGCTGCGCGTTTAGGAAGACTATTTCATAATACTGTCTCTTCTTTTCAGGCTGCCGTAACTCGAACGGTCCCAGCGTAAATTCCATAAATTTCCACTGCGCTCGCGAAGTTGTCGCAATTACAAACAATTTGAAGGTTCTATCCTTAAATGCTCGTAGCCTACGAAATAAAATAAATGAATTTTTTTCTTTAATTGCTTGTAAAGACTATGATTTAATTGCGATAAACGAATCGTGGCTTAGCACTGAAACACGTGACTTTGTAGGGGAGTATCAAATTAAAGGTTATAGACTTTTTGTTAAAACAGAATAGGTAGGCGAGGAGGCGGTGTTATGTTATATATCAAAGATAATATTGCGAACGTTATAGAAGTAAAGCACTCAATTCCAGAACCGATAGATGCGACTATAGCAGAACTTAAATTAAAAGATTTCAAACTTCTTGTTGCGGTTATATATAGGCCCCCTAATCAAACAGCTGATACGGACGAAGCGTTATATCGTGAACTAAAGAGAATAATCGGTAGTGAGCAGGCTTTAGTTATGGGTGACTTTAATTGCGCCAACGTGAATTACGATACAATGCAGGGAGACGCGGAAGGTAATCGTTTAGTTAATTTTCTCGAGGATAGCTTTCTTAGTCAAAAGGTTAGGGAACCTACGAGGTTGGACAGTATTTTAGATTTAGTAATAACTACGGATGATAGGCTAATTACTGATCTTCAAGTAATAGAACCGTTAAGCAATAGCGATCACAATATGGTAGAGTTTGTCCTCTCAGTAAGTCACTCAAAACCAACAAACTCGACTAAAATTCCTAACTTCCAGCACGCAGACTTTTGTAAATTTCGAGATAAATTTTCACACGTCAATTGGGAAAACGTGATGGGGAACTCCAACGCAAAACTAATGTGGGAATCGTTCGAAACAGTATTTAGGACTATAAATGAGGAATGTGTACCGTACAAAATTAAGCGTGCGAAAGTAAACAACAAGCCCTTGTGGTTTACTTCTAGAGTAGGAGATATTATAAAGAGTAGAGATAGGGCTTATAGGCAACATAAGTGCGATAAAAACAATTTGTTGTTACGAAACAACTACATATCTCTGAGGCGTGAAGCGAAAAGTGTAATAAAAAAGTCCAAGCGCGAATTTGAAATCTCCATAGCTCGTGACGGTAAAGAAACCCCAAGCGATTCTTTCAATACGTCAATAATAGAAATCCAGTAAAAGTGTCTTGGGTCCATTGAAAAATCTAAACGGAGATCTAGTTTCTGAAAACAAGGAAATGGCTACCTTGCTAAACGATTTTTTTACGTCAGTTTTTACTATAGAAGATGTAACGAATATCCCTACGGTCATAGACATAATACCTTTTGATAATGGTAATATTTTGGATAATATTGTCGTTAGTGAAGGGGAGGTAATGCGCTATATTGATAAAATGAAAACGCGTAAATCACCGGGTCCGGATTCCATATATCCCATACAACTAAAAGAATTAAAAGATAGCATTGTTGTGCCGCTAACAAAGATTTTTAATGCGTCTATTTCTGAGGGGTGCGTACCAGATAATTTCAAGTTAGCAAACGTACACCTATCTTTAAGAAAGGCGATAAAGGTGCGGCGGGAAATTATAGGCCAATCAGTTTAACGTCTGTTGTAGGTAAGCTACTGGAATCAATAATTAGGGATCGTACAGTCGAACACTTAGAATTCCATAAGCTAGTTAGATATACGCAGCACGGATTTAGGCGAAACAAATCTTGCTTAACTAATCTTTTAGAATTTTTCCAAAGCGTGGTTGACGTTTACGATAGACATCGGCGGTTGATGTAGTGTATTTAGATTTTCAAAAAGCGTTTGACACCGTGCCGCACAAAAGACTCATTGAAAAAACTAAGGCTCATGGAATCAGGGGTGTAGTAATAAATTGGCTAGAAGAGTGGTTGAGAGGTAGGAAACAGAGGGTGGTCGTTGATGGAGCGGAGTCGTGTTGGGCTAATGTAGCGAGTGGCGTTCCTCAGGGTTCTGTATTGGGCCCCTTGCTTTTTCTTATATATATTAACGACTTAGATGTCGGCCTAGTCAGTACAGTTTCAAAGTTTACGGATGACACGAAGCTGGGTGGTAGGGCGATTAATGACGAAGATAGAGGTAAAATTCAGGAAGATCTGAATAAAATCGTTAATTGGTCAGTCACATGGCAAATGAGATTTAACGTTGATAAGTGCAAAATTTTGCATATAGGTTCGCATAATGGTAATTTTGCGTATAGTATGTCAGGGAAAGATTTAACAAGCGTAGAGCAGGAAAAGATTTAGGAGTTATAGTCACTGGTGATTTAAAAGTAGCGAAACAAAGTACAGCAGCGGTCAATAAGGCGAACAAAGTGTTAGGTTTTATAGCTCGAAATTTTGAGTACAAATCGCGCGATATTATAGTTCCACTTTATAAATCATCAGTTAGACCCCATTTGGAGTACGCGGTCCAATTTTGGAATCCGCATATGCGCAAAGATATAGACAAAATCGAAAGAGTTCAAAGACGAGCAACTAAGATGATTCCGTCGCTTAGGTCAAAGTCGTACGAGGATAGGCTTAAGGAGTTAAAATTGACAACACTCGAGACTAGGAGTTAAGGGGTGATCTAATCCAGGTTTTCAAATTATGAATGGGTTCGTAACGTAGATAGAGATAGCTTTTTCGAAATATCTCAATATATAAGGACTAGAAATAACGGGTGTAAGTTGACAAGTAGAAGGTTCGAGACAGCAGTTGCGAAAACTTTTTTACGCATAGAATAGTAAAAAGCTGGAATAGTTTGCCGGTAGAAGTAATTAGTAGTACGTCTATAAACATGTTTAAAAATCGATTAGACGCATATGTTGATAGAAAGGGTATAGTTTAAGGTAGTAAAATTAAGGCTTTCTGGGGATAGATCCCACAGCTCAACACAAGTGTTGTGGGATATAGGGAGGCAGCGTCTTGGGTTAGGGGATACTCTCTGTCCTTACACACCCCATTTAAAGAGATTCCTCTGCCGAGCGGTGCCCCCATAGTACTGTGAGGTATTGAAAAACTCATGATCTTCACTTGCCCCACAAACACCTTTAAATGGGAGACCCAAAATGGGTGCACACACATTTCTACATTACTGTACAGTCTTTACAGCCACACCTACACTTTTTCTCGTAAGTGTATATATTGTAATGTATATGATTGTAAATTTTGACTTGGTCCGCAATCGATATGGACCGTGACTTGATGGATACCGTAATGTAATTGACTGGATTCTTTGGATCTGATATATTTGCATGTCCGTTATAAATAGATATAGAGTGTAACATATTTGTGATAGTAGTCTATTATGACTTGATCCTCTGGATCCAGAGATTCTATCTTTAGTTTTAAATCGATAATTAATTAGTTTTAAATTGATAATTATTTAGTTTCGTAAAAATTGGTCGTTGCCAATTTACCGGCAGTTTTTACATAAATTTCTTATGTTCTTGTGGTTCGGAACCCACGTAAAATTGTAGGTCCCCTCCGCCACCACGGAGGACATACACAATACACGATTACGAACACAGTTAGGTAGACCAGCCATGAGTGGATCCTAGGGTCTTTGTTGGTCTGAAACATTATAACATTATAACATTATAACATGAGAAGTGTACTCTGTGCAGGGGCGGACAAGACCACTGTACAGAGACAGCAACTGAAATGGGTGAAGAAACTGCGGAGCCAGTACAACACACCTAACCTCTTAGAAGCTGTTTTGGAAAGAGAGTATATGTAATCTTTCCAGGAGAGATCACGAGAAAAGGAAAAGCTAAGAATGCTAAGAGAAGAGGAAGGATTGAGTTGTGTATTGTTGAAGATAAGGGAATAGTCATGTGGAAGATTGTGACGAGTAGAGAGATGAAGGAACTGAGTTTACGAGGCTTTAAAAGCAGCAAGGTTTTCTCTGCCCAAATCAGAGAGAGAAGAAAGACCAGAGGTCAGGTGCATATAGCCGTCGCACAAGCGAATCATGGTGTGTCTGTTTAGAGGGACGCTTTGTGAAGTGGGTGTAGAAGTGAAGGGTGGAATCATCATCATAGGAATGGATAGGACAGGAAGTGCGACTTAAAATATCATTAATAAATAAAAGAAAGAGTTGGTTGACAGGACGGACCCCTGAGGAACACCACTATTAATAGTTTTAGGAGAAGAGCAGTGGCCATCTACAACCGCAACTATAGATCTGCCAGAAAAGAAATTGGAGAGGAAGGCACAGATAGGATAGAAACCGAAAGGGGGCAGTTTGGAAATTAAAGATTAAAGAATTTAAAGGAACATATTGTCAATTTTCATGCTTTGTATGATTTCCTTCTCTCGGCAGTCTCGGGTCATAAGCCACTGAAGCTAATAATTGACTGTATCAACTTAAATAAAACACGTCATGATAATAACTCACCAGGCAAGAATGAACGTGTCGTCTGGACTAAGGTTAATAAGCTAATAAGCAGCAAAAAATGAGAATATAAAGATAGGATAGAGCACCTTTTTATAATTTAGAATTATTGTATCTTGACTGTAGTAATTCCTGTTCAAATGATTCTCACTTTAAACTTGTAGATAGGTATTATAATGATATAACGTCCATATTAAGGGTAACAGGAAGGCCTTGGATTAAATAGTGCAGTTGCCATACTCAAAATTTTCTTGGATGAAATGACTTTATAGCCGCACTGAAAAGGGAATCAAAAGATACTTAGGATATATGGTTTCTCCTTGGTCGACTGAGAATAGGGCCAGCTTACATGAATATGAGAAGTAGGGCTCACTATAAAGCAACCATAAGACGATGTAAACAGGAAGAAAGCTCCATTCGAGCGTCAAAAGTCTGTGAAGCTAAATTGAATAATGATAATAACAAATTTCGGAAATTCGTCAAGAAAGAAACGAGTGCTAAGAATGCGATCCCATCAACAATTGATGAAGTGTCTGGGGAGGTACAAATAGCTAAGTTATGGAGAACGCAGTACTCAAACATATTTAACAGCTTGGGGAGAATTAATCTTAATGTAGGCTGCAATGGAACTACACTAGGAGGGGCCAGTGAAAATTAAGAGTCTAATAAAAGAGCTAAAGACAGGGGGGGGGGTTAAATGTTTTAAATGACATAGGCTGGACCTGTAAATCAAAATAACTTTTTATGAAGTAGTTTAGTCGCTTTATTCAAATTTGTCGCTCATTTTTTGTGCAAATGCATATTAATGGTGAAAATTATGATACTAATAATATATATATAAATACACATTTTTGGTCTGATGAGTATAATTTTGGGCTATTTTTTCGCTACTCTCTGCGACTTAATTAGTTTGTTGGTTTCTGTTCTGGCTATTTTTTTTTCTAATTGGATTCAGTTTGGTGGTGTTTGTGATAAAATTATGACGTGCCGTTCGTGTGGTTTCGACTTTGAGAAATTGATTCATCATGTGCCCTAGATGAAGACAAAGCACTGGATGTTTTTATCAATTACGGCGTTATTCTCTCATCCTTAACTTGCCCGAAATGTGACAGTGAGTGCCTAATACGAAAAGATCAGAAGATATTTAGGTGAAATAACTAATATTAACCTGTTAGGTTAATTGAATGACCGGTTAGGTCAACTGAATGCCTGGTTAGGTTAATTGAATGCCCGGTTAAGTCAACTGTACGCCCTGGATGATTGGTCAGGTTAAGTCGTGATATTTTCTTTAGTTTAAACGAAAATGACGAGAGCAAACTTTTCTGGTCAATTTTGAGGTGTTTTGCACGTTTCCTATGGTAATGCATCGTTTACGAGATCTCGTAACATGAACATGTTAGGTTATGCTTTCTTGTATAAAATGTAGTCAAAAATACATTTTTCAAGTGTATTTTCATGTGCTTTGTTCGAATATGACCTTCATTTCTTGTGCAAATGAACAGAAGTACAGTTGTCATTGCATGGCCCAAACACGTATTTCTGTTTATTTGCACAAGAAATGAAGGTTATATTTGAACAGAGCACATCAAAATACACTAGAAAATGTATTTTTTATTTCAACTTCAGGCCGTCATTTGTGACATAATTACCGACAGGCGCCTCACCAAGGATAGATGATTTGTCGAATGAGCATTTAAAGTAGGGTAATGATGTGTGATGTGATCACTCTTCATATATTATTACTGCTCTCAGCCATGCTTGTTTACAATTCTATTCCTGCAGAGTTTATGAGGGCTTATATCACATCCCCTTGTCAAAAATAAATATGGGGAAAGTTCTGTGCAGCGATAACTATAGCCTATAGTTATCGCTGCACAGAACTTTCCCTATGTTTTTTATTCTCAATAGGATGAATGTTTTTTGCAAAATATTTGAAGATAAAGGTAAATTTTGGTTGTAACATACTGGCAGATGAGCAAGGTATTTGAAGATGAAGTCATATTTTTCTTTTAAACAGCATATTGACAGATCTGATGTTATCAAGATTTGCCCAATTAACTAAAACTGGAAATTGAAATATGCATTTTGGGACCTTTTCCAGTTTGTGTACCGTTTTTCATATACTTTATTTTTGCTTCTTTTCAGATAAAAATGAGTGATAATATCAATCTCTTTAGTTAGGCTTATAAGGCTAACTAACGAAAATATCACGACCTAACCTAACCAATCGTTAGGTTAACTGTACGACCTTGACGATTGGTTAGGTTAGGTCATGATATTTTCGTTAGTTAGCCTTATAAAGCAAAAATAAATTATATGAAAAACGGCACACAAACTGGAAAAGGTCCGCATTTTGTTATGGATTAAAATTAAACATGTATTTGAGCCAAAATTAATTGCTTAAAATTTTAAATTAAGTGTTAATTTAGAGTTTTGGCAAGTTATGACTTCTTTTACAACGAAGAAAGAATGAAAAAAAAAAAAAAATTAACATTGCAGAATTTAACATGATTACATGATTAAGCTTAATCTAAAAAATAATTAGGTAATTTAAAAAAGAAATAATTCATCAATTATTTAGCAAAAATAAAATAGAAAGAAAATTAAACATTTTTTCCAAAGTTGCATTTTATATACAGGTAGAATGTCACGCGAGTTTGGACTTTATATGACGCGTTTGGTGGAGAAGGGGCGAACGCAACATTTTCGAATTATGTCACAAAATGCAGTTAAAGTTTGTAAACTTTAAACCTTTGTATTTTTTCGGTTTATTGAAATGTTGTATGAATTTGAACACACATTTGAGTAAAATATTGTTGTGTAATATGTCGATATAATAAAACGCCAAGAAATTTTACAATATTATTTACTGATAGCTTCTGATGTTAACTGGTGTAATCCATTATTTGGTCCTCTTCGTCGAATGTTGTATTACCTGCTTCAACTGTTTCGGTTTCTTCCAGTTCCTTTAACAATCTTGTATAATAGTTCACTACAGTTGCAGGCATTAGGTCTGATAATTCTTTGAGATCTTTATTTTTTCCTTAGTTATTGGCAGCAATTAGGATACTTTGGTTGCAGTGTCTGCTGGGCTAGATTGAATAAACTGACACTGTAGGATTTTTTCCCTTTCTGCAGTCTGACGGGATGGCTATTATCTGGGTTGTGCGGTATGCAGTAGATATTACGTAGCCTTCTTTGTGTTGAAAGTCAAATATTAACTTTCTTGCATCTGTAAATTAGTAGTTGTTGATTTCCTAATGACAATGCACGTTTTTAGGACGTCAAATCGAGAAAATCAGCCTGTTTCACTTCTACAACTAGGAAGCGCTGCGAAACGGCTGTAGTTATGGCCGTAACATAATCGTTTTTGGTGTAAAAATATTGCTGTAATTATTTTTTATATTTGTTCAATTTGGCCAAATTGAGCATCACAGGGCATTGTCGAGTGACCAGAAAGTAGATAGATGTGTTCAATGTGAAGCAATGATGCGGAGTGAATTTCTCTGAGATACATTAAAACCTAAATTTTACCGTGAAAGAGTGCAGACTAACATCTAATTTTTTGCATAGGTAAAGCAAAGGTTTTAAAGGATAATTATATGACCAAAAAACTCATTTTTCGAATTTTGTGGCGTTCGCCCCTTCTCCACCGAACGCGTCAATATGCAAAAATGAATGTTAGAATTATTCATATTTACATATATATTAATATATATTATTTAATATGGTTCGTCGCTGGGTTCAAATCACAGTTTAAAATTAGATGCTATTCGAATCGTAATCTGACACGCTGAAGTATAATTTTTGGATTGTTCGTGATGCAGTACTCGTACTTTTTGTCATATCGTGATTCGATATTAACACTTACAAATAAGTGTTGCATTCTTCTACATTATGATGATTAATTTCAGCTATTGTGCGATTTCATGAAGACGGTTTGATCTCGTAATATCGTCGTTTTTGGTGTATTATTTAAAAGAGAAATAAGATTATTGATATACACGAACATTTTCGGAAGCTGTTGATGTAATTTTTAGTATTATTAAAAATTAAATGTGTGAGTGGATGAGTCAGTTATTACGTAAAAGAATGGATTAGGAGGGGAAGATAAAAAGGAAAGAAGCAAAACACAAATGGCAAAAGTAGTTTTATATATATACTGTATATATATATACAGTATATATACTGTATATACTGTATACAAGAACGACGCTTGTATAGGAGACTATTCCGCGCAAGATGAGGAGGGAGAACGAAACAAATGAAAAAAATGAGGTAACCACCCGGGAATCGAACCCGGGATCTTCCGATTGCCGGTCAGATATGATAACCATTACACCATGGGCCTCACTCGATCAAATGCCGTAATCTCCTACATACGCGCAGAAAACCAATGCCCCAAGGGGCACCTCCCGCATGCCGTACATTATATACATTTTAACTGCAAACACGCAGTATAATTAACGTAAAGAACGACGCTTGTATAGGAGACTATTCCGCGCAAGATGAGGAGGGAGAACGAAACAAATGAAAAAATGAGGTAACCACCCGGGAATCGAACCCGGGATCTTCCGATTGCCTATATTGGCCTATAGTCTATAGGCCAATTGCTGTTGCCTTCTGTTTCTCAAAATTACTTGAGAAACTTCTGCTACGCCGATTAAATGATTATTTATGGACGAGCCTTAATCAGTTTAGTTTTAAAAGGTTTCATTCAACTGACCTGTGTAAATTTTTTTTGACCCCGACTGACACATCATGGACGGTTCTTTTGAAGGCTATAACTTTTCTTAGAGGAAACTACACCACATGCCTTTTACACCAAAAGATGTCGCGAATAATTTGATGTAAACATCGAACAAATTCGCCCACTACAGAAAAGTTTAGAGCAAGGTTTATGTGGCCAAAATGTTGTTCAACTGAGTGAGCTATTTGTCCATATGACGCTGGGCGGAGCTTATTCGTAGAAAGTTCTAAGCTCTGCCCAGCCTCTGCCTCTTGTCGGCTGCACGCAAAAATAAAAATGACCACGTTTGTATAAAAATTTTATACTCTTTTGCAAAATCGGGGAAACAACTCAGTCAGTAAATTTACAAAAATATTACCACCATAAAAATTTTGAGCCTCACGTCCAAAGCCACTGAGACCAAATTTGTGAAGCTGTACCGAAAATATAAGTGGTTTGTAAGCTTAATGTAAATGTTAAGTTCTCAGCAGTTCGAACACTGTTCAAAAGGTAGGATGAACCCTAATTTTGTGAAAAATTTGTGTTTAAAACAAAAAGGCGTTGCCTAAAACAATCATGGACTAGTCTGGAAAATGTGTCCTGCAGAAAGGCAAATCTTTTTTGTGTGCATAATCCTTAAACTATTAAAAATGTTCGAGTGCATATGTAATTGCAATGTTGATAAATTGTTGCAAGATGCCAGCCCCTTCCCCCTGGGGGTGGGGGTAAGGGGGATGGGGTTATGCAACAATGGGGTGGGGGTTAGCCCCCCAAATTGCATAAAGGGGGTGAGGGGGTTTTGGGAGGAGAGGAAGAATGACCTCCCCCCAAAAGGGTAACCGTAACGTGCCCTCGCCGTAGACGAGTTTGCGAAGCACAAACCCCGCCCGTAGGGCATGGAGCCGAAGGCTCTGCTTGTAAACCTTAAAAAGAACAGGACAAGAATGACACACAAAAACCATTTGGCGTTAAAAATTCAAAGTTAAAAAACAAAAATTATTTAGCGGCAGCGCTAAAAATGGAAACTCGTTATGCATTTTAATGTTGTTTTGCAGTTTCAGTTACCACATGTCACTCTAATACACTGAGACTAGAATTTTCATCGCGATTATAAACTGTCAGTTATCAAAACACTCCTATTCTTTAATTTGTATTTAAAATTATGAACAGTGACTCAAGAGGCACTCTTGATGATTCCTCTTTCATTTTATTATATATAAGCAGAAACAGTGTGTATATTAAAATATGTATACTGAAACCAATGCGAAAGAGTATACTATATATATTATAGAACTCTCTCTCAGTGTATCTTAACGTTTCATGGCCGAGTGAGTAATGTGGTGGCTCGCAAAATTCGAATCTTCAGTGGCATCGGTTCGAATCTTACCGAAGTAGGGTATATTTACTTCTAATATATTTAATCTTAAATCTTAAGTTGCTGTTAGTATGTTGTTCCTGATTAACATAAAATTGATATGCATGCAGTTACACTAGGTTAATGAAAGTAAACTGAAATTGTATTTAATTGACATTTCTTCAGTAGATGACGTCACCCACTTCGATTAAATTATTTTCAATGAATCAGTTCCCCCAAAAGTATTTCATCAATCATCGGGGTTTGTTAAAAGTACTGTTATTATTTGAGGACACTTGCTTGATGTAAGAATTTACCACATCATGATGAAAATTCTAGACTCAGTGTAGATGTTAAAAGCTACTGCTAAATATTTTTTGTTTTTTCAGCTTTGAATTTTTAATGCCAAATGTTTTTTTGTGTTATTCTTTTCCTGTTTTTTTTAAGGTTTATTATGATGTACAGAAAAAGATTTGCCTTTTTGCGGGACGCATTTTTCAGACTGGTTTATGTTTTGAAGGAGATTGTAATGAAATATACCGACAGTAATTCAACTATTTATAGTTGTTTTTTGGATATAAGCAAAGCATATGCTCGAGTGAATCACAATATGTTATTGAAAAAAATTAGAAGAGGGGAATGTTCCACTATATATTTTAAATATATTGACATTTTGGTACACTCGCCAAACTTTTATTGTTAGATGGGGCAATTTTTGTTCAGATGTTTTGGTTCTTCATGAGGAGTTAGACAAGGCTCCTTGCTCTCTCCTTCGATGTTTAATGTGTACCATATATATATATATATATATATAATAACCTTTGGTTAACTTATGGTTAGCTTCCGCCCAAATTGTTCATTCTGACGAAGGTCAAGCTTTTCACTCCACCTTAGACCTACAGTTTAACGTGGAATCCGAACTACGCCCCACCAGCACTCCAGCGTCTCAATCACTAGGCCACCCAGGGTACCCATTTATCTACCACCCATTTTCTTTATTGTGTGGAAGGATGAACAGCTGGGTTTTGCTGCGCGCCGGCTGCCGTCAGCGGGCCTCGATTCCAGGGCCGATGGATTCGTAGTCAGCGACGCCAACCACTACGCCACCGAGGCGCATTACTGATGGATTAATTACTTCCC
This sequence comes from Bathynomus jamesi, assembly GCA_023014485.1. Taxonomy (NCBI): domain Eukaryota; kingdom Metazoa; phylum Arthropoda; class Malacostraca; order Isopoda; family Cirolanidae; genus Bathynomus; species Bathynomus jamesi. Next base: position 108,487 of record JAJOZX010002165.1, on the reverse strand, counting down.
TTAATGAGGCGAAAGTGGGATGTTGTATAGATAACATGAGGATAAATAACTTGGTCTGTGGCGATGATATGGTGTTAATAAGCTCTTCGGTTAAAGGTCTAAATTATCTTAGAAAAATTTCGAATAATGTTCACAGAAGTAAGACATTAATTTTGATGTTACTAAAAGTAAGGTTAGGCAATCCCATCCTGAAAGCTCAAACCAAACAGATAATTGATATTATTTTCCAAATGTAAGACGAACGAATAGAGCAAGAATTTAAGAGTTAGGGAATAATTATCTGTAAAAAGTGACAACTTTTTCGCAACAACGGTTAAAAGTCTTAATTTTGGTTCAGAAGTTCTATGGTGTAATCGAAAATATTTTACCCTAAAGGGCAAAGGTTCCAAGGTCATGGTCAAGGTCAATCAAAGTTTCAAGGTCAAATGCTAAAATGCCTCTAGATCAACTCTCCAAAGGTCTAGCTAGTTGGTTCTGATGTCAAAATGATCTTTGTAATAAAATAAAGGTACCTTGTAGGATACGTGCAACACCTCAGGTCACCAGGTCACATACTCGAGGTCAGTAGTATAGCCGCAAAAGGGGAGAGTGCAAGAATGTTGCAAGTGATGACGTAATATTGCAAAGAGGGGTGGGGGTTGTTGCAAAGGGGTGGGGGTTGTTGCAAAAAAAAGAAAAAAAGAAAAAAGAAAAAAAAAGAAAAAAAGAGTACTGGCCTTTGTTGCCAACCGGGGTTGCAAGGGGCATGCAACTTGGGGGCGGAGTTCTCCCCCAAGCTATTCCCCCCAAAGGACCAGAAAGAAGGAGGAGAGAAAGGAGGAGAGGTGTTCACCTGGCAGGAGCCAAGTGCATATTAAGACTTCAGCCGAGTAGGCGTTGTTTTATAGGCTCCTAATCAGCCAGAATCAGCCAGTTGGCTGAGCCAAGGGGGGAGGGGTACACCTGAAGGAGAGAGAGACACCTGAAGGAGAGAGAGAGTAGTGGCCTTTGATTGCAAGGCATGCAACTTGGAGGCGGAGTTCTCCCCCAAGTTATTTTCGTTTACCTAACCTAAGAGGCCTCTAAGGGGTTTTCCCAAAGGGCCAGAAAGAGAAAGAAGGACCAGAGGTCCTTGCTCGGCTGGGAGCCGAGCTGGAATGAATCCGTCAGACGTCTCTCGGCCTTTTATAAACCTCTATTCTGGCTGAGTTGCCAGATAGCGCCATGTATTCAGTTGCTGAGTTGTCAGATCCATGTATTCAGCTGCTGAGTTGCCAGATCGCAGCATCAGATAGCAACATGTATTCCAGAAAACCATATATTAATCATCCATTGTGTACCACAATTGAATCCAATTAAATTCTGTTTATTAAATAAATAATTTTTACACACTTAATTTTATTATAAATAATTGAACAACGAAACAATATGAAAATTTACGAAACAATTCAATTAAAAGTTGAAATTATCCCAAATACAATCCGCTATAACGGGGTCGGACGACATGAGAGATCTTCCTTCCAGACCGCTCTTGATGTATATATATATATATATATATATATATATATATATATATATATAATAAACGAAAAACAACTCGTGCACACACACACACACCTGAGGGTTGAGAGACCTTCCCCCCAATCCCTGATAAGTCTCCCTTCACTTCAAATGAAGAGAAATTTATGAAACACACGCTTGTCTGTGCACAAAGCATATAAAACACCATAATATATTTATATAGTTAATCAATCGAGCCCCATCTATATATATATATACTCGTACATTCCCCAGCTGTGTTTGTATATGAACAACTCGTGCACACACACTCACACACACCCTGGAAACCAATGCATTTTTTCATCTCTCCTGGGGATCTTCTGATTGGATTATCGACCCACAGTTTAATGTGGAAACGAATGCTCTTTTTAAAATATAATTAGAGGATATATATATGGAAGGGCTGTAGTATCTCGTTTCGCCGAAATAAAATCAAAACAAACGATCGTGTTCGCATCAATTCGAATCGTCCCTAGAGACCTTTTTCGGCCCGAGGGAATATCCTTCTACAAGCTATTCGAGCAGAAACACCACTTACTTCAAAATTAATATTTTCATTATTATTATTTCTACAATGAAAATATTTACGCATAATTTGTATGGTATCATATTAGCTAACTTTTCTGTTGTTGAAAGAAATACACACAATTATATTAAATAACAATCCGCGAAAGAAATAAGGTAGGCATACCTGAATTTACTAATAACTATATATATATATATATATATATAGAAAGAGAGCGAGCGTTTTGTTCAAATAAAGGATTCCAAATAATATTTCCATTTACTCAGTTTTCCAATGAGTTATTAGTAATATAACAGAATTAACAAAGTTACCCAATAAATAAATCGTTAGACTGAAAATTATCATATTCACAAATCTACACACACACACACACACACACACACACACACACACACCTCTGTATATATTACGAAAATCAGGAAAAAAGCCAAACGTGTATTAATTTAAATGATCCTAAACGTATATTATAAGAAATTAATTACTATTTTCACCTTTTAAGAGAGCCATTTATTATAAGAATTTATTTACTCAATATAAGAAATTAAACGCGCGCGTAATATATATAACTCAAAACACACGTGCCTGCGTTGAAACCTTTGAAAGGTGTGGGCGTTCACAGAGGAATTTTTGCTGGAACTTCCTCTCTCTCTCTCTCTCTCGTTTCCCTTCTCTCCAAATCTTAGCTTTCACACAAGCACACACACACACACCTGTATATATATATCATGAAAATCAGTAAAATAACAAACGTATATTAATTTAAATGAAACTAACATACGAGCCTTATTCCAAACCCGGCTATATATATATATATATATATAATAAACGAATAAACTCGTGCACACACACACGCACACACACACACACTTCCCGGAATCCGACAAGCTGGGTCAATTCAAAGAACACCTGTTGGTTGAGACTCCCCCCCCCCCCCAATTTTGGAGCTAACCTTTTGCACTTTAGTCATCCATGCCTTTGAATTGTATTTAAAAAAATGATTTTATTAAAGGCAGTGGTTATTTCTCTTGCAAACTTGTATGGTATCAGTTTCCTAGTTTATTGAAATGAATGAATAATGATAATAATAATAATAATAATATACCTTTCCATTTTTATCGTGCATTTTCAAAATTAACACACAGACCGGAAACCAATGCATTTTTCATCTCTCCTGGGGACCTTTTGAACGGATTCTCGACCCACAGTTTAATGTGGAAACCGAATGCTCTTTTTAAAAATATAATACCTTTTAAGAGAATCATTTATTATAAGAAATTAATTACTCAATATAATAAACTAAACATTAAACGCGCGCGAAACACACGTGTTTTCGAGACCTTTTGAAAGGGGCCAGCGATCGCGTGGAAGATATGGGGGAAACAAATCAAAACACACGTTCGCCCTCCCACATTTCTCCCATATATATAATATATATATATAGAAAGAGCCATATAAGCTGAGGTGTGTGGGCGTTCACAGAGGAATTTTGTGCTGGAACTTCTCTCTCTCTCTCTCTCGTCTCCCTTCTCTCAAATCTTAACTTTCACACACACACACACACAACACACACACGCCCCTCGAGGAAAAGGCGACTCTGTTTCAATTCGAATCATCCATTTAAATAGTGTATCACAATATATGATGGTAGATGAAATCCAATTAAATTCTGTTTATTAAATACTCGATTAATATCCTTTTAGGAAGATTTCCATATGTGTGTCTATTTTGTTTTGGTAAGCCATTCATACGTATCAAAAACAAAAAATATTACGCGCTTTTCACCTTAAAGCATCGATGACGGGGGCGAGCCTACATTTGTCAAATTAGCTCCGAAGCCTAGCCTATTTAACCAAAATAATGCTTAACTATTGTATACATAATATAAAATAAAGTTTATTTATAGAGTTGAAAGGGTTTTAGGATTTTGGGGACTTATTTCTGGAAAAATAAAATAAACAAAATATGGCTGAATGTGAAGCAATTGATGCAAAGATTAAATCATTATAAAGGAAGAGATCAGCAAGGAAGGGAGTCATTACCAGGCTTTTAACTACCTTTAATAGCAAAGAAAATCCAAATAAAAGGTATTATGATACTATTTTGGGTGGTTTAAATAGAATTAAACAGGAAATAATAATTAGACGAGGAAATTGTTACAGAAACTGATGGGTTAATAAATATAAACTTTAATACAGTTCTCCCTTTCCAGATAGAATCCTAGTCGAAACGTATTGGTTTTAGAATTTATAAATCTTAAAAAGATAAGGAAAACAAGAAGCATAAAGGAGAAAATGAATTCCCAACTGACGCATTTTACATGCAAAAAATATACGTAATAATATAATAATAATAATATCGCTAACAATAGACATATATCTGCTCTTATTTAGCTATTTTAATTGTAGTTTAAACAGCAGTGAACATTCCTCAAACAGTAGGCTGTGGACCTGACAAGATTGTTGAAGCCAGAAAAAGCTCTCCATAATTAGTGATTGAACCATTCTTCTTATTTGAGCATACAATTCAGTTCCAGTGAATATCTTATGGCTCATTTTAATGAAAATATTGTTTCAGGCACTGTCTCTACATTGTGAACAAAAAAAGAACTACATGTTTAAGTTTAAACGTTATTGTAACCCCTCCAGGAAATCTCTTCAGAGATAATTATGTGACTCTTACATGGTAAATTGGTGTCAATTCTTACTCCAATGAATTTTTTTTTAACTTCTATTATGATAATAGGCTTAACAATTCAGTTAATCCAAATATATATATATATATATATATATATATAAATTTATGAAACTGAAAACTTTTAGTATTTCTTGTATAATTTAAATTGACTTTGTGCATATAACTAAACAAATATTAAAAATAAAAACCCTTCAATGTACAGTACAGCACTGAATAGAAGCTATTTATAAAAGAAAATGGGCTTTTGGTACAACTTGCATAATTATGATAGAGTCCTAGTCCAAACATATTTGTCACACAGTTTACAAATTAGTTGACAAATTTATGAAAAAAGTGTGTGGAAACCATTCATGTGCAAAAGTCTTAGTTTGATAAAATATGGTAAATGTGGTACACAGTAGCTCTTTAGTTAATTTCAAGAAAAATTTAGACACTTTCATGAGTGAAAGAGATAGTTTGTAGATTGTATATCGTGTATATCCTTAGTTTCAGTTTTGTAGGCTCTTTTGGTGGATGTAAATAGTTGTATATTAATTAGCTAGTTTGAGATTGACATTTTACAAAATTTATTATTATTAAAATGTAGCTGATGACTTGGATTACCTCAATAGGCCCAAGTGCCTTCATGTTTTCCAAATGAAATGTAATGTAACGTAATAACTTAGCTAAGAATACGGTATACACTATTCATATTCAGCAAACTATCTCTTTCATTCATGGAACTGTCTAAATTTTCTTAAAATTAACTAATGAGCTACTGTTTACCACATCATATGGCAAGTCATTCCAAAAATCTACTACTCTATGAGTAAAGAAGTATTTTTGTAGATCAAGTCAACAAGTCTGTTTTCTAATTTTCTTATTATGCCCACAAGTTATCCCATCAGTATCTAGTGAGAAAAAGTTATGTACATCTAAAGTGTCCAAACCTGAAAAACATTTTAAACATCTGTATCATATCTCTCTTCATGTCTCTCAAAACTAAACATGCCTAGTTCCTTTAATCTTTTCCAGTATCCCTAACTACTGTCATCAAATGAATTAATTAGCCACAGCCTACTAAGGGCCTATTTCTTTTTATAACATTGAATTGTAATTTTACTTCCATTTTATTACTTGGTAAGTTAATTCACAAATGTTAAATTATCTAAATAAGTTTTACTCATAAAAAAAGACATATACCTAGATTACTACTACATTTGCAGTACAAAACCTTAAATTTAAGTAGCGTATTACTTCCCTTAATACAAGTGTACAGTACTTAGCTATATACAATAATGAATTCCTGAGTTTTTAAGCATGTGAATTATTGGCTATAAGTTCATATTCTTTTTTAATATGTGTTGTTTTATGTAAATTCGTATGTAAACTTATATACAGCTAATAACTCTTATGTTTAGACACTGACTCAGGAATTTATTATTGTACTCAGGCTTTAAGTCTGATAGTCTTCAACACTCCATGGCCTCACAGCCATAAATTGACAATTTATTATTCAGCTTGATACAGGTCTGTAGTTACTTAGGCTTTTTTTAAATACTCCTCAATTTTAGATAAACAATCATTTGATAACTTGTACTGTCTCCCAATTTTCTCAGCAACTGTAGGTGGTTCAATTGAACACAAAACATGTTGGAATGGAATCCTGCAAACATCCTCTTGTTCAGGCCATTTAAAAGGATTCTTTTCATGAAATTTACTAATAGATCCTTCTCAGTATCACACACTTAAACTATGTTTCCAACAAACCAGTCACCTTCATAGAAACAGGCCACATATGTACCAGGTTTATATTGGTAAGCCACATTTTCTTGAACCAAAAATTAATTACTTTAGATGTCACAAATACAATTTTAAGGTATGTATATAGTATAAGGGGTTTATCAGCTATCATGTATTTATTTTGAAGTTGTAGCAAAGTTTGTTTAACCAGCTATTTTTATTTTTCTTGCTCTACTTTGCCCACAACAACAACCTTAAGGGTTTCAAATGTTCAATCAAGAGTTAAAGTTACATTTGCAGTTTTAAAACAGGTTTGTAATGGGTTTTTATTGATAAATGATGAAATAAAGAAATCTTCATTTCCTTGGTGGTTCCTTATTCTTTACATTCAAGGGCTATCCTAACTAAAAACATTGTACATTTTTAATTCAACCTGCGTCACAGGTTGATGTCTTAGTGACAGAATGGGGTTATCTGGCAAACTTTTTTCCTGAAACTGTACTGTGCATGTTTAAAACTAACATTTATTTCAGAAGTTTTGCGCAATGATTCCTCATTTCATGAAAGTAATATAAGTTACTCATTACTAAAACACTTGGTTTTGAATAATAAATATTACACCTTTTGGTTTAAAGAGAAAATATTTGTGAACAAAAAGGGTTAAGAACTACATGTTTAAGTTTAAACGTTATTGTAACCCCTCCTGGAAATCTCTTCAGAGATAATTATGTGACTCTTACATGGTAAATTGGTGTCAATTGTTACTCCAATGAATTTTTTTAACTTCTATTATGATAATAGACTTAACAATTCAGTTAATCCAAATATATATATATATATATACAGTATATATATATATATATATATATATATATATATATATATATTATATATGAATAGAAACGACATAAGTATTAAGGAACGTTTCTGCACACGAGGAGAGAGATAACGAAATAATGCAGAAACGTTCCTTAATACTTATGTCGTTTCTATTCATTTATATACTGCGCGGTCATTGCAGTTATTTGTTGCATATATAATATATATATATATAAATAATTTTATGAAACTGAAAACTTTTAGTATTTCTTATATAATTTAAATTGCTGACAATTAGAAAAAAGAAAGAAATCAATAGTTTAACCATAAACTAAATAAAATAAGCATTTAACTTACTTTGTGTGTACTTTTTTCATAAAATATTTTTCCTGGTTGGGCTATTTTTCACTACTCTGCGATTTAATTAGCTGGTTGGGTTTTGTTCTGGCTATTTTTCAAATTGGATTCAGTTTAGTGGTGTTTGTGATAGAATTATGACGTGCCACTCGTGTGATTTTGATCTGAGTCGTCATGTGTCCTAGATGAAGACAAAGGATTGGATGTTTTTATCAATTACGGCTTTATTCTCTCATCCTTAACTTGTCCGAAATGTGACAGTGAGTGCCTAACACGAAAAGATCAGAAGATATTTAGGTGAAATAACCAATATCAGCCTGTTAGGTTAATTGAATGCCTGGTTAGATCAACTATACACCCTTGATGAGCCAATAAAACATGTCTAGGGCCTACATTTCTAAGTTTAAACATTATAACTGAATGCTCAGTGTGTGAAAAAGTCACATATATATATATATATATATATATATATATATATATGTGGGAAGGGTTCACGTTCCTCTTCACCACACCATTGCCTGCTCCAACAAAACATCATTACCAAATATCTTTTCGGGCATTATTTTATCTAGTTTATTCTCAAAAGTCTCCAAAGTACGGGAACTCACAACTTCTTCATCTGAGCTATTCCAGAATTTTACTATTCTGTTTGAAAAATATGTTGTACTAACTACGATTTACATCTTTGTTGAAAAAGCTTAAGGTCAGTGTCTCTTGGCCTATTATTGCGATCTTTTGTAAAAGTTTCCGCATTAGGTTCAATCTAACATTATCCTTATTTCTAATTTCAATACAGTGAGTTGTAGGCTTAAGAGCATGATTCACATTGACACCCAAATCTCGCTCCTTCTTTTCTTCATTTATCCAACTTCCAACCAAGTTATACTCAAATTCTGGATTGTTATGATCAGGGTTGTTTGGCTTAAACCATGGTTTAAGTCATTTTAAAAAAAACAAAAAAGCCATTGGCTTTTTAAAAAAGGTTTTGCCAGTCCTTGCCACGACCAACATGCATAACTTTACACTTTTCCACATTAAATTTCATCACCCATCTATCTGTCCAAGCATCTACTTCATCAATAGCCTTTTGCTTTCTCATGACATCTGTTAAAGATCTTACGTTTTGGCCCAATTTTGTATCATCTGAAAATAGTGAGGTTTTCCTATTTAGATCCACATTCCAAGTCATTAATATAAACAATAAAAAGTAGAGGTCCAAGTACTGGCTATCTTCAAACTTTTTCACACTCTGAGCATTCAGTTATAATGTTTAAACTTAGAAATGTAGGCCCTAGACATGTTTTATTGGCTCATCAAGGGTGTATAGTTGATCTAACCAGGCATTCAATTAACCTAACAGGCTGATATTGGTTATTTCACCTAAATATCTTCTGATCTTTTCGTGTTAGGCACTCACTGTCACATTTCGGACAAGTTAAGGATGAGAGAATAAAGCCGTAATTGATAAAAACATCCAATCCTTTGTCTTCATCTAGGACACATGACGACTCAGATCAAAATCACACGAGTGGCACGTCATAATTCTATCACAAACACCACTAAACTGAATCCAATTTGAAAAATAGCCAGAACAAAACCCAACCAGCTAATTAAATCGCAGAGTAGTGAAAAATAGCCCAACCAGGAAAAATATTTTATGAAAAAAGTACACACAAAGTCAAGTTAAATGCTTATTTTATTTAGTTTATGGTTAAACTATTGATTTCTTTCTTTTTTCTAATTGTCAGCAATTTAAATTATATAAGAAATACTAAAAGTTTTCAGTTTCATAAATTTATTTATATATATATATATATATATATATATATATATATATATATATATATATACTATATATATATATATATTGGATTAACTGAATTGTTAAGTCTATTATCATAATAGAAGTTAAAAAAAATTCATTGGAGTAACAATTGACACCAATTTACCATGTAAGAGTCACATAATTATCTCTGAAGAGATTTCCAGGAGGGGTTACAATAACGTTTAAACTTAAACATGTAGTTCTTAACCCTTTTTGTTCACAAATATTTTCTCTTTAAACCAAAAGGTGTAATATTTATTATTCAAAACCAAGTGTTTTAGTAATGAGTAACTTATATTACTTTCATGAAATGAGGAATCATTGCGCAAAACTTCTGAAATAAATGTTAGTTTTAAACATGCACAGTACAGTTTCAGGAAAAAAGTTTGCCAGATAACCCCATTCTGTCACTAAGACATCAACCTGTGACGCAGGTTGAATTAAAAATTTACAATGTTTTTAGTTAGGATAGGCCTTGAATGTAAAGAATAAGGAACCACCAAGGAAATGAAGATTTCTCTATTTCATCATTTATCAATAAAAACCCATTACAAACCTGTTTTAAAACTGCAAATGTAACTTTAACTCTTGATTGAACATTTGAAACCCTTAAGGTTGTTGTTGTGGGCAAAGTAGAGCAAGAAAAATAAAAATAGCTGGTTAAGCTGGTTAAACAAACTTTGCTACAACTTCAAAATAAATACATGATAGCTGATAAACCCCTTATACTATATACATACCTTAAAATTGTATTTGTGACATCTAAAGTAATTAATTTTTGGTTCAAGAAAATGTGGCTTACCAATATAAACCTGGTACATATGTGGCCTGTTTCTATGAAGGTGACTGGTTTGTTGGAAACATAGTTTAAGTGTGTGATACTGAGAAGGATCTATTAGTAAATTTCATGAAAAAGAATCCTTTTAAATGGCCTGAACAAGAGGATGTTTGCAGGATTCCATTCCAACATGTTTTGTGTTCAATTGAACCACCTACAGTTGCTGAGAAAATGGGGAGACAGTACAAGTTATCAAATGATTGTTTATCTAAAATTGAGGAGTATTTAAAAAAAGCCTAAGTAACTACAGACCTGTATCAAGCTGAATAATAAATTGTCAATTTATGGCTGTGAGGCCATGGAGTGTTGAAGACTATCAGACTTAAAGCCTGAGTACAATAATAAATTCCTGAGTCAGTGTCTAAACATAAGAGTTATTAGCTGTATATAAGTTTACATACGAATTTACATAAAACAACACATATTAAAAAAGAATATGAACTTATAGCCAATAATTCACATGCTTAAAAACTCAGGAATTCATTATTGTATATAGCTAAGTACTGTACACTTGTATTAAGGGAAGTAATACGCTACTTAAATTTAAGGTTTTGTACTGCAAATGTAGTAATAATCTAGGTATATGTCTTTTTTATGAGTAAAACTTATTTAGATAATTTAACATTTGTGAATTAACTTACCAAGTAATAAAATGGAAGTAAAATTACAATTCAATGTTGTAAAAAGAAATAGGCCCTTAGTAGGCTGTGGCTAATTAATTCATTTGATGACAGTAGTTAGGGATACTGGAAAAGATTAAAGGAACTAGGCATGTTTAGTTTTGAGAGACATGAAGAGAGATATGATACAGATGTTTAAAATGTTTTCAGGTTTGGACACTTTAGATGTACATAACTTTTTCTCACTAGATACTGATGGGATAACTTGTGGGCATAATAAGAAAATTAGAAAACAGACTTGTTGACTTGATCTACAAAAATACTTCTTTACTCATAGAGTAGTAGATTTTTGGAATGACTTGCCATATGATGTGGTAAACAGTAGCTCATTAGTTAATTTTAAGAAAAATTTAGACACTTCCATGAATGAAAGAGATAGTTTGCTGAATATGAATAGTGTATACCGTATTCTTAGCTAAGTTATTACGTTACATTACATTTCATTTGGAAAACATGAAGGCACTTGGGCCTATTGAGGTAATCCAAGTCATCAGCTACATTTTAATAATAATAAAATTTTGTAAAATGTCAATCTCAAACTAGCTAATTAATATACAACTATTTACATCCACCAAAAGAGCCTACAAAACTGAAACTAAGGATATACACGATATACAATCTACAAACTATCTCTTTCACTCATGAAAGTGTCTAAATTTTTCTTGAAATTAACTAAAGAGCTACTGTGTACCACATTTACCATATTTTATCAAACTAAGACTTTTGCACATGAATGGTTTCCACACACTTTTTTCATAAATTTGTCAACTAATTTGTAAACTGTGTGACAAATATGTTTGGACTAGGACTCTATCATAATTATGCAAGTTGTACCAAAAGCCCATTTTCTTTTATAAATAGCTTCTATTCAGTGCTGTACTGTACATTGAAGGGTTTTATTTTTAATATTTGTTTAGTTATATGCACAAAGTCAATTTAAATTATACAAGAAATACTAAAAGTTTTCAGTTTCATAAATTTATATATATATATTATATATATATTTGGATTAACTGAATTGTTAAGCCTATTATCATAATAGAAGTTAAAAAAAAAATTCATTGGAGTAAGAATTGACACCAATTTACCATGTAAGAGTCACATAATTATCTCTGAAGAGATTTCCTGGAGGGGTTACAATAACGTTTAAACTTAAACATGTAGTTCTTTTTTTGTTCACAATGTAGAGACAGTGCCTGAAACAATATTTTCTATTAAATGAGCCATAAGAATATTCACTGGAACTGAATTGTATGCTCAAATAAGAAGAATGGTTCAATCACTAATTATGGAGAGCTTTTTCTGGCTTCAACAATCTTGTCAGGTCCACAGCCTACTGTTTGAGGAATGTTCACTGCTGTTTAAACTACAATTAACAAATAGCTAAATAAGAGCAGATATATGTCTATTGTTAGCGATATTATTATTATTATTATTATTATTACGTATATTTTTTGCATGTAAAATGCGTCAGTTGGGAATTCATTTTCTCCTTTATGCTTCTTGTTTTCCTATATCTTTTTAAGATTTATAAATTCTAAAACCAAATACGTTTCGACTAGGATTCTATCTGGAAAGGGAGAACTGTATTAAAGTTTATATTTATTAACCCATCAGTTTCTGTAACAATTTCCTCGTCTATAATTATTATTTCCTGTTTAATTCTATTTAAACCACCCAAAATAGTATCATAATACCTTTTATTTGGATTTTCTTTGCTATTAAAGGTAGTTAAAAGCCTGGTAATGACTCCCTTCCTTGCTGATCTCTTCCTTTATAATGATTTAATCTTTGCATCAATTGCTTCACATTCAGCCATATTTTGTTTATTTTATTTTTCCAGAAATAAGTCCCCAAAATCCTAAAACCCTTTCAACTCTATAAATAAACTTTATTTTATATTATGTATACAATAGTTAAGCATTATTTTGGTTAAATAGGCTAGGCTTCGGAGCTAATTTGACAAATGTAGGCTCGCCCCCGTCATCGATGCTTTAAGGTGAAAAGCGCGTAATATTTTTTGTTTTTGATACGTATGAATGGCTTACCAAAACAAAATAGACACACATATGGGAAATCTTCCTAAAAGGATATTAATCGGGTATTTAATAAACAGAATTTAATTGGATTTCATCTACCATCATATATTGTGATACACTATTTAAATGGATGATTCGAATTGAAACAGAGTCGCCTTTTCCTCGAGGGGCGTGTGTGTGTGTGTGTGTGTGTGAAAGTTAGATTTGGAGAGAAGGAGACGAGAGAGAGAGAGAGAGGAAGTTCCAGCAAAAATTCCTCTGTGAACGCCCACACCTCAGCTTATATGGCTCTTTCTATATATATATATATATATATATATATGGGAGAAATGTGGGAGGGCGAACGTGTGTTTTGATTTGTTTCCCCCATATCTTCCACGCGATCGCTGGCCCCTTTCAAAAGGTCTCGACAAACACGTGTGTTTCGCGCGCGTTTAATGTTTAGTTTATTATATTGAGTAATTAATTTCTTATAATAAATGATTCTCTTAAAAGGTATTATATTTTTAAAAAGAGCATTCGGTTTCCACATTAAACTGTGGGTCGAGAATCCTTTCAAAAGGTCCCCAGGAGAGATGAAAAATGCATTGGTTTCCGGTCTGTGTAATTTTGAAAATGCACGATAAAAATGGAAAGGTATTATTATTATTATTATTATCATTATTCATTCATTTCAATAAACTAGGAAACTGATACCATACAAGTTTGCAAGAGAAATAACCACTGCCTTTAATAAAATCATTTTTTTAAATACAATTCAAAGGCATGGATGACTAGAAGTGCAAAAGGTTAGCTCCAAAACTGGGGGGGGGGGGGAGTCTCAACCAACAGTGTTCTTTGAATTGACCCAGCTTGTCGGATTCCTGGAAGTGTGTGTGTGTGTGCACGAGTTTATTCGTTTATTATATATATATATAGCCGGGTTGGGAATAAGGCTCGTATGTTAGTTTCATTTAAATTAATATACGTTTGTTATTTTACTGATTTTCATGATATATATATACAGGTGTGTGTGTGTGTGTGCTTGTGTGAAAGCTAAGATTTGGAGAGAAGGGAGACGAGAGAGAGGAAGTTCCAGCAAAAATTCCTCTGTGAACGCCCACTCCTTTCAAAGGTTTCAACGCAGGCACGTGTGTGTTGAGTTATATATATTACGCGCGCGTTTAATTTCTTATATTGAGTAAATAAATTCTTATAATAAATGGCTCTCTTAAAAGGTGAAAATAGTAATTAATTTCTTATAATATACGTTTAGGATCATTTAAATTAATACACGTTTGGCATTTTTCCTGATTTTCGTAATATATACAGAGGTGTGTGTGTGTGTGTGTGTGTGTGTGTGTGTGTAGATTTGAGAATATGATAATTTTCAGTCTAACGATTTATTTATTGGGTAACTTTGTTAATTCTGTTATATTACTAATAACTCATTGGAAAACTGAGTAAATGGAAATATTATTTGGAATCCTTTATTTGAACAAAACTCTCGCTCTCTTTCTATATATATATATATATATATATATATATATATATATATATATATAGTTATTAGTAAATTCAGGTATGCCTACCTTATTTCTTTCGCGGATTGTTATTTATATAATTGTGTGTATTTCTTTCAATAACAGAGAAGTTAGCTAAGAATATGATACCATACAAATTATGCGTAAATATTTTCATTGTAGAAATAATAATAATGAAAATATTAATATTTGAAGTAAGTGGTGGTTTCTGCTCGAATAGCTTGTGAAGGATATTCCCTCGGGCCGAAAAAGGTCTCTAGGGACGATTCGAATTGATGCGAACACGATCGTTTGTTTTGATTTTATTTCGGCGAAACGAGATACTACAGCCCTTCCATATATATATCCTCTAATTATATTTTAAAAAGAGCATTCGTTTCCACATTAAACTGTGGGTCGATAATCCAATCAGAAGATCCCCAGGAGAGATGAAAAAATGCATTGGTTTCCGGGGTGTGTGTGAGTGTGTGTGCACGAGTTGTTCATATACAAACACAGCTGGGGAATGTACGAGTATATATATATATATATATATATATATATATATATATATATATAGATGGGGCTCGATTGATTAACTATATAAATATATTATGGTGTTTTATATGCTTTGTGCACAGACAAGCGTGTGTTTCATAAATTTCTCTTCATTTGAAGTGAAGGGAGACTTATCAGGGATTGGGGGAAGTCTCTCAACCCTCAGGTGTGTGTGTTTGTGTGTGTGTGCACGAGTTGTTTATTCGTTTATTATATATATATATATATATACATCAAGAGCGGTCTGGAAGGAAGATCTCTCATGTCGTCCGACCCCGTTATAGCGGATTGTATTTTGGATAATTTCAACTTTTAATTGAATTGTTTCGTAAATTTTCATATTGTTTCGTTGTTCAATTATTTATAATAAAAATTAAGTGTGTAAAAATTATTTATTTAATAAACAGAATTTAATTGGATTCAATCGTGTTACACAATGGATGATTAATATATGGTTTTCTGGAATACATGTCGCTATCTGATGCTGCGATCTGGCAACTCAGCAGCTGAATACATGGCGTGATCTGACAACTCAGCAACTGAATTCATGGCGCTATCTGGCAACTCAGCCAGAATAGAGGTTTATAAAAGGCCGAGAGACGTCTGACGGATTCATTCCAGCTCGGCTCCCAGCCGAGCAAGGACCTCTGGTCCTTCTCTTTCTGGCCCTTTGGGAAAACCCCTTAGAGGCCTCTTAGGTTAGGTAAACGAAAATAACTTGGGGGAGAACTCCGCCTCCAAGTTGCATGCCTTGCAATCAAAGGCCACTACTCTCTCTCTCCTTCAGGTGTCTCTCTCTCTCCTTCAGGTGTCTCTCTCTCCTTCAGGTGTACCCCTCCCCCCTTGGCTCAGCCAACTGGCTGATTCTGGCTGATTAGGAGCCTATAAAACAACGCCTACTCGGCTGAAGTCTTAATATGCACTTGGCTCCTGCCAGGTGAACACCTCTCCTCCTTTCTCTCCTCCTTCTTTCTGGTCCTTTGGGGGGAATAGCTTGGGGGAGAACTCCGCCCCCAAGTTGCATGCCCCTTGCAACCCCGGTTGGCAACAAAGGCCAGTACTCTTTTTTTCTTTTTTCTTTTTTTTTATTTTTTTATTTTTTTTGCAACAACCCCCACCCCTTTGCAACAACCCCCACCCCTCTTTGCAATATTACGTCATCACTTGCAACATTCTTGCACTCTCCCCTTTTGCGGCTATACTACTGAGGTCATATTGTCGATCAGGTGACGAATTGGTTTGCAGTGTTTTTAGTGACTTTGGGCGTGCTCATGACTACAGAGCTTGTATTAGGCGTTCGTGAAGGTCATAGTCATGGCTCACTTGTTCATCCTCACTTCTCGCAGGAACAACTGCACAGCCGAGTGCAGGCGAATGCAGACTGTTTGCAAGTGCAGTGACATGGCCTCTTACATCTGCTCTGCTAAGGTGGTGCAAAAGGTGGTTGGGACATCCAACGGGGGCTCCAGGAGGGAGTGTCTAAGGTCTTGTTCTATCTGTACGCTTCTGGAGATGGCATTTCCAGAAGAAGAGGACCGCTTCTGGCCCAGATAGACGCCTGATAGAGGGCTCTGTTCGAATGGAGTAACAGAGCATCCGCTGTTGGTCGGAGGCATTCTACTTTTGTGGTTTTGTGGTAGAACAACGAAGGAGAGTGACTTGTTTCAGTTCAAAGGCTTTGTTGTAAAGTGGCACACGAATCGTTGAAAGGTTTGGAAGCTTTCATCCAGGTCTCTGATTGGGGAGAGGTCTCTCATCGTCAAGTCTTTTATCGTCTGCGCCACTTCTTCACCGAAGTTCCTCCATACGTTCGAAGTTGTAACCTTTCCTTTCTCGAAGAACGACGACACGATATCACATCCCGTGAAAGCGTGGAAGAATGGGAGAGCACGATCTATATCTGCATCCAAACCTTCGCCCAAATCATTCAGATAGAGTTGCGTCAAGCTTTTGTTCCTCTCGATCACGAGTCATACTTCAACGCCTGGAGTAAGGCTGGGCAGTTGTCCGCACAAAACAACAGCTATGGAACGAATCTAAAATAACAGAATGAAATGATTGAATACACAGTTAGGCCTTTTACTATAATAGGATAGCAATTAAGTTGAATCTAAACAATTTGGAATTCTCATAAAAAATTAGCGATGAAAAAAGGGAACGAATTACCTCACCTTGATCACTGCAATGACAGATAAACATGTACTGTAGATATTGCAGAAATGACTTAGTAAGTAAGTAAAACTTATTATGTCCCCGGCCAAATATTTTTGGAAGGTCCATATTGGGTTATCCGTCCATTCGTCATACTTTCGTGCCAGAGATAACTTTTCACCCGCTGATGAGGAAACTTCACACACACACATATGGATGATCATAAGACGATGTGTCATTAGCAAGAATTAAATCCATGCATCAAAGTCAAGGTCACAAATAAGTTCAAAGAACAAATGAACTTGTGAACTTCACCAAAATTCTAGGTCACAAATGTAGGAGGGGACATTGATCGTATGCGGACATTTCTTCGAAAACAAAACTTCGAAAACATTTCTTCGAAATCAAAAACTTCGACATCCAATAACTTCGACAAAAAATTACTTCGAAAATAAAACTTCGAATTAGGTTAGGTTAGGTTAGGTTAGGTTAGGTTAGGTCTGTCAGGACGGCCGATCCACGTATCTTCGAAGTAATCAACAACAGGTTCTGCTTCATGTGGAAGAATGTTTTGTTCAATTAGCATATTAAATCCCTCGACAACTTTGTTAGGTGGCACGAAGGCAAGAGCTGTAAGCATTCGAATATTTAGAGCGAATTGGGCATCAGTGTCGTATCGTGCTTTGAGTCCATATTCACAGACTTTCCTATATAAGCATTGGTCAAAATGGAAAAAGCAACCATAGTTTGCAACTGATTGAAATTCCGAAGTTAATGCATTAATCATTCCTGTTTCAAAATCAGTTAAAATTGAATCAATGTTTAAGTTAGGAGCGAGGACTTTTACTTGTCTCAAAATGTTTATGTTTTCGAAGAAATGTCCGCAGTTATTGATTCGAAGTTTTATTTTGGAAGTAATTTTTTGTCGAAGTTATTGGGTGTCGAAGTTTTTGATTTCGAAGTTTTGTTTTCGAAGAAATGTCCGTAAATCGACATTGATGTAGTTCTTGTTAAGATTGAAAAACAAATTAATATTTAGATTTAGGTTTGTGTAAACCGTGTAATGTTTGAAAGAAATGTTCAGAACTCTTGAATGAGGGCAAAGAAGGTACACCAGAAAACCAAGAAGAATTATTAAAAATTATATTTTCTCTTGTAGATGAGATTTTACGTTGGAGTTTACAGAAAATAAAGAAAATATGTTTGGATCGAATATTCACATTTATTAATTGGCAAATTTATAACAAAAATAGCTTTTACAATGGCATACCGGACTGTATATAACATTATTCAAATGTTATATATATGATATAAATCAAGGAAATGTGAGCGCCTTTAAGGGAGTATAGAAGCGAGCGTGGCATCAACAAACTCCTCTCCTTGAAACTGAAAACCCGTAACAGTGAAAAACTGTACTTCGACCAAAGAGAAATAAATGGAAGAGCGAAAGCGTATATTGTTTTGGAAGAGACAGTAGTTTTTAAATTAAGAATGTGTTCCACTTTTCGAGGTGTCCACCGTTATTCGACCTAAAATCACAGTGTTTCATTTATGCACATTCGATAATGTTACAAACCAGTTTTTAATGAAATGAATAGAGCTTTATTTTTGTTAATTTTTTTCAGGAATCGTGTATAAGATTTTTATAAAAATATGACCAAAAATTATTTCGTAGATCATAATTATAATTCCAAAATTATTTTTAAACATTTTTCTTTATTGAACAGTTACTGACAAGTTAAAATTCTGCAACAGTTTTAGAGTACGTAAAAAGCTTTTCTTCAAAGCTTTTTGAACTTGCATTAAAATGGATTCTATAGCGAGAAGATAAAATTCACAATACCATAAAATAACTTCAAAGTTTCGTTTTAAATATTCGTTTTGTTTTGAAGGAAACTCTTTCGATAAAGGGAACACTCATTTATTTATTGTTCTACAAATATTTGGATTTCTTGAACAGATATTGTGACCTGACTGACCTCCATTGTAAGCTTATGTTGATCAGCTATAATTTAGATCATGAACAAAATATACGAGTAATAAATAAACAAATAAACATAATTATTATATAATGTGTGTATACTATATATATATAATATATATATATATATATATATATATATGAGAGTGAACTCAGAATGGTTCCCTGAGATTTTTTATGATACACACAGACAGTGCATGGAAGGAACTCTTCTGGGAAAAATTAAATCCATTATAGTCCGAATAAGTAATGGTAAATGACCAACACTATAGTTTTTTCTTTTTCATGATGTTAGCCTGACGTGGGCAACGGGTCACTCGCAAAGAGGTCCCAAAAATATAGCTTTCCTCACCAGCTATCTGGACATGTTATGTGCTTTGAAAAGTGGACGCTCAATTCTGCCAATTGAGGTTTAAGTTTTGGTTTTTGGCTAAAAATATAATAGTTACCCCTTTTTCTTTGATGTATTCAATCCGACGTGAATGCAACGAGTCTTTTGCTTATATTGAGGCTCTAAATGTAGCGGGGCTAGGCTGCTTTAAACCCTAGATCCTGTCCCAAAGCTGGATCTATCTGCTTTGCAGATAGCTGGTGAAGGAAGCTATATTTTTGGACCTCTTTGCGAATGACTCGTTTCCCACGTCGGGCTAACATCATGAAAAAGAAAAAAAACTATAGTGTTTGTCATTTACCATTACTTATTCGGACTATAGTGGATTTAATTTTTCCCAGAAGAGTTCCTTGTTCAATGCACGGTCTGTGTGTATCTATATATATATATATATATATATATATACACACACAACAAACTCGACTTCTGATTATTACTCATCCAGATTTTATTTGTTCATTTCATCCATCTTTTGTCCGCAAAAATGTCATGGTCTCAAAAAGGAATTTTAACCGCAGTATATCTAGCTTGAAATTAATTTCGAGTTTAAATAAATGATAATACTCAATTAAGCCTCTTACTATAAGGTAATAAAAAAAACTATTTTCAGATTGATTTAATTTTGATATAAACCAATAATAACAACTATAAATTATGAAGAAAATAGCTTGCATCTATTATCGAATCACGTTCACCTTCAGACAGACACTTAACCTTTAAAGTAAACGTTACAACATTAGCTAAATCCTTCAAAAATTTTTTCGATTCATTTTTAGTGCCCCATTCACAGTTTATTATTATTATTATTATTATTATTATTATTATTATTATCATTATTATTACTGACCTGTATCATTCAAAAGTTAATCAAAGTCAGGCTTCACTTCACTTTGTTTGGATGTTAGAATTTTCTGAATATATTTTTCCATAGGTTAACAATGATGGTTACCTATACGAAGTCTTTTTATGTGTGCACTTTATAAAAAGTAGAAATATGATGTCTGCACTTTTAAATGAAAAAATAACAGTGAGGCAAATCAAGGTCCTTGATTAGCTCTATTAGCTTGTATCGAGAAGTAGTTTGGGTGGTTTCTGTTCAGTGAATGTCCACAGACTGTTGAAGTTAAAATGTAATTTGACGTTCCTGTTTTAACCCTAAAATATGAAATATACAGTAATTGCTTTTAAAAGAAATCTAATATGGAGCCACCGCCAGTTTAAATTTTAAAGCAAACTCGCCTCTTACATATTTGTTTCCATTTCAGGATGTAGTATTTTCAGTTTTATGTTTTTAAGGCCTGATTTTTGTTTTTACAGTCAGGATGGGGAATTTTGGACGTTAAATTTAACTCTCATACAAAGAGAAAAATCTGTTATTAAAAACAACAAAAACACGAAACGAAAGTTGACCTCTTTTTGTTTGGATCAAATAAGTAATGGTTAAAAATAATAACTGCTTTATTTCGAATTACCAAATGTATTTTGTTGGCTTCATTTTGTTATAGAAACAGAAACAGAAACAATCTTTATTCAGAAAGAACACTTTACATAAGATATACATCACATCCATATAAGTTTACACAAAATTTTCATCAACGTTTAATTTTGTATTTTCAGTGTCAAGTAATCTAATTACACCATTCTTATATGATTATGCCATCGGGAAGCATGACAGCTTTTCAGGCAAAAATCTTTGAGATTCATTTCAACTTTTACAAAAGAAAATAAGAAATATAAATACTATTAGTGGAAAAGTAAAGTTGCATTTAATTAAGTCTGTCATTACAAATGAAAATTAAGATAAATCTTCGAAATAACAGAAAAAGAAGTGATATAATAAAACGATATAATAATAGAAATAATAACACTGGGGAACAAATTTTAACTTTTTTTTGTTTTTTGGACGTGAACAGGTCGGTCGTATAGGATTTTTTCCGCTGATTCCGAATATAGCCGTAGAATTTCTCTATCACCCAAGGTTACTGAGAAATTTGTATTTTAATATTTATTCAAAAAGTGTATAGAAGTTAGTAAAAATACTTCATAAAAATTATATTAGTGGCAGATTGGCATTTAAAATATTCTTCTTAAAACTTCTTTGTCACTGATTTTCTCTTGTAGTTTTCATTAGGAGCTTCTCGCATCAATGTCCAGCAGTAATCAGCTAACATTGCCGGATCCCACCTCCCTTGGTAGCGTTTCTCCATAGTAGCTATATCTTGGTGGAACCTTTCTCCATGCTCATCGCTTACGTCGCCGAGGTTTTCAGGGAAGAAATCTAAATGGGAGTGCAAGAAATGGATTTTTAGTGACATATTACATCCCAATAACCTATATGCTTCAATCATGTCCTGCACTATTATTTCATAGTTAGACGCTTTGATGTTCCCTAGAAAATTTGTGACAACATTCTTCATGGCCTCCCATGCCACTTTTTCTTTTCCTCTCAAGGCATCATCAAACTTTTGATCTTTCATGAGCTCTCTGATTTGGGGACCAACAAAGATCCCTTCTTTTATCTTTGCATCGCTAAGTCGTGAAAACTTTTTCTTCAAATATTTGAATGCCTCATCTTCCTTGTTCATCGCTTTGACAAAATTTTTCATGATGCCAAGTTTGATGTGAAGTGGCGGTAAGTATATTTTCTTGTGGTCAACTAAGGGTTCATGAGACACATTCTTCAGTCCTGGGATACATTTTTGACGAAGTGGCCAATCCTTTACAAAATAATGCGAATCTCTGGCTCTGCTGTCCCATTCACAAAGGAAGCAGCAGAACTTCGTATAGCCGAGCTGCATTCCCAGAAGAAGCGCGACGACTTTTAAATCCCCACATATATACCAACGAAACTGGTCATAATTAATCTGCTGAAGGATGAGTTTCATAGTTTCGTAAGATTCCTTCATGTGGACAGCGTGCCCTACAGGAATGGAAGGGTATTTATTTCCATTGTGAAGTAGTACAACCTTGAGGCTTAGCTTCGAAGAGTCAATAAATAAACGCCAATCTTCAGATTTGTGCTCATGACCGAGAGCTAACAGCAGTCCATTTACATTATTACGGTAGCATAAACCACCTGACGAGGAGAAATACTGCATCAGATCTTTTTGGCGAGTGCGGAACGCCGATATGCTTGTATCTTTTGCCAGCAAATTCCATTCACGTAGCCTGGAGCCCAATAATTCCGCTTTCTTTTTCGGAAGGTCCAAATCTCTCACGAGATCATTCAGCATAACCTGCGTTATCATACGTTGTTTATTTGATTCAGGTTGCTGAAAGTCTGTATCTTTAGTGTCATCAATTTCCATTGGTTCAACTTCAGACTCTTCATCCAGTGTCCATGACTTTGGGGGAGTTGGAATTGGGTTATCATCGTCATGTAGTACTGGTCTCATGGCAGATGCAAGATTTGGGTATTGAATTTTATGTTTATTTTTGGCAGAGAATCCTGAAACGTTACAAATCATTGGTATGGCAAATGGCATAGATTTGCGGGTACCTTTAATCCAACCCCTAAGAGTGACGGCACAGGAAATGCATGAGATATGAGGTGCCCAGGATTTGTCTTGGTCGCCTACCTTACATCCAAAAATAAAGTTCGTAAGCCTTCTTCACGAGTGGGGTCATCGTCTTCCTCTGTGCCATTATGGTCAGTTCTCCACATACGTAGCAAAATGTATCTCTGGGATTAATACTGTTTCGATTCATGCTGGCGGAAAATTATTGAAATCACGGAAAACATTTTGGAATGAAAAACCAATTTTTTCTATTATGAAAATTTTTAAAATTTGAGCAAAACTTGAAAAAAATTTCTTTCTTTTTATTAAAAATCTGTTTGTTTAAATAGCTATATTTTTTTAATGCAAAAAATACTATTAAATATAGTTAACCTGGAAAAAAAAGAAAGTAAAATTAAATTAGTACACTTAATTTTAACTAATATTTTGGGAAAACAGTAAATGGAAATATTATTTTCTCGAAAACTATGGGTGATAGAAAAATTCTGAAACCATATTTGGAATCAGCATCAAAAGTTCTATAAGAAACACCAAATAGTTTTCAAGAAACAAAAATGTTGTTCCTAGTGTAATAGAAATAATAGAAAAGAAGAAAGGGTAAACAATACGGTAAACAGTATATGTTGAAATAGCAATAATAATTTATTTCCATTATTACAAATGAGAAATTATACAATTTTAAAATTATGAAAATATAGATAAATTGAGGCACATTATAAATTTATATTTGTTGTAAGTAGTATGGGCGAAAAATGGACGAGTGCAAGAATGTTGCAATGAGATAATGATCAATGTTGCAAAGGGGTTATGCACCAAGGGGTAGGGTTATCCAATGAAGGGGGGGGTTATGCAATGAGGGGGAGGGGATATGCAATGGAAGGGGTTATGCAACAACTCAATGTTGCAAAGGGGGTAAGGTGATACAACAACTCAATGCTGCCAAGGGGGAGAGGGGAGGGAGAGGGCAGGGAGCTTCGGGGAAGAGGATGACCTCCCCCAAAGGGGTAGCCTTAACCTAAGAAAGGAAGAGAAAGGAGACGGAGGAGTCTTTGGGGGAGAAGCTGGGATGTCCTCACCCCCGCAAAGGAAAACCTAACCTAAGCCTTAACTTAAGAAGGAAGGAGAGAGAGAGAGTTCTTTATTCCACCGGAATCTGCAGCATTATGAGCGTCCAGGGCCCAAGCAGGTGTTATATAGAGGATCGTAAGTTGCCAGATATCACTTATTTATATATGGAGGGGGTTACCAGATACCACCATTTATTTTAATTGTTCAGGTATAACTTATTAGGGTGAGTTGCTAGATACCACCATTTATTTTAATTTTTTATTTATATGAGGATAGTTGGCAGATACCACCACTTATCTTAATATACAAGATTTGCCAAATAATGTTTTTATTTATTAAAAGTAAGAGCGACTATCTCCTTAAAGTTATTCAGCAAGAGACCTAATTATTTAAAACGAAACCCAATATTAACAATAAAAGAAATACATTTAAACCGAAGTATTAGGTCATCCCATAAGTAATGCGGCATTTTTAAAATTTTTTTTTTTCCATTTTTATCATTATTTTACGGATAGAAATCAAACAACTCTTTGAAGTTATTTATATTTAAATACATATTTATTTAAATATAAATAACTTCAAAGAGTTGTTTGATTTCTATCCGTAAAATAATGATAAAAATAGAAAAAAAAATTAAAAAATGCCGCATTACTTATGGGATGACCTAATAAATAAAACACCATTACATCATTCTGTTTATTTAGACGATTTATTAGAAATATATAGAAGATAAATATACACTCCTATACATACGATGGAATATGTATACAATCAAAATAAAATAAAAAAATAATATAATACGAAACGTGTAATCATCAAAATAATAGTTCAGGCGAAATACACACACACACAATTGTATTAAATAATGACCGACTTTCTCCTTAAAGTTGTTCAGCAAAATAACTAATTATTTAAACGTCGTTCTGTCTATTTACTTTT
Organism: Bathynomus jamesi; assembly: GCA_023014485.1. NCBI lineage: Eukaryota > Metazoa > Arthropoda > Malacostraca > Isopoda > Cirolanidae > Bathynomus > Bathynomus jamesi. Next base: position 83,340 of record JAJOZX010002165.1, on the reverse strand, counting down.
GACAATCCTTTCTGTATATTGTCAGAAGTGAAAGAAAAAACAAATTGTATCAGAAAAAATAACAATACACACCTATATATATATATATATATATATATATATATATATATATAATATATATGAATAGAAACGACATAAGTATTAAGGAACGTTTCTGCACACGAGGAGGAGAGATAACGAATAAATGAAAAATGAGGCGAACCGCCAGGGAAACGAACCCAGGGCCTTCCAATTGCCGGTTGGACGCGCTACCATTATGCTACGGACCTCAATTAATCACAAATCGAAATTCTCCCACAAAGGGCAGAAACCAATGCCCTGAGAGGGCACCCTCGCAAATCATGAACATGCGCATATAACTGCAATGACCACGCAGTATATAAATGAATAGAAACGACATAAGTATTAAGGAAGGTTTCTGCACACGAGGAGGAGAGATAACGAATAAATGAAAAATGAGGCGAACCGCCCGGGAATCGAACCCAGGGCCTTCCAATTGCCGGTTGGACGCGCTACCATTATGCTACGGACCTCAATTAATCACAAATCGAAATTCTCCCATTGCAGTTATATGCGCATGTTCACGATTTGCGAGGGTGCCCTCTCAGGGCATTGGTTTCTGCCCTATGTGGGAGAATTTCGATTTGTGATTAATTGAGGTCCGTAGCATAATGGTAGCGCGTCCAACCGGCAATTGGAAGGCCCTGGGTTCGATTCCCGGGCGGTTCGCCTCATTTTTCATTTATTCGTTATCTCTCCTCCTCGTGTGCAGAAACGTTCCTTAATACTTATGTCGTTTCTATTCATTTATATACTGCGTGGTCATTGCAGTTATATGCGCATGTTCACGATTTGCGAGGGTGCCCTCTCAGGGCATTGGTTTCTGCCCTATGTGGGAGAATTTCGATTTGTGATTAATTGAGGTCCGTAGCATAATGGTAGCGCGTCCAACCGGCAATTGGAAGGCCCTGGGTTCGATTCCCGGGCGGTTCGCCTCATTTTTCATTTATTCGTTATCTCTCCTCCTCGTGTGCAGAAACGTTCCTTAATACTTATGTCGTTTCTATTCATTTATATACTGCGTGGTCATTGCAGTTATATGCATATATATATATATATATATATATATATATATATATGAATAAAACCACGAAGGAAAGGAAACACAAAACGGTGCTCAAGCAGTGTTCCTGAGGATGTCATTAGACGAATGCGCTTGAGCACCGTTTTGTGTTTCCTTTCCTTCGTGGTTTTATTCATCATAAATATTTTTCACGTGTTACTTTCGTGAAATAATTTTCATATATATATATATATATATATATATAAAATAAAAACAATATTTATTTTAACTAACTTCACCTAAAGTGTTTATTTACTTTCTTTCCTTTCTCTGAAAACATATCTGGAAAAAAATGTATAAATCCGAAGCAGGTGAGCTCTAGAGCTGACCGCAAAGGCTGACCGCAAAGGACCATTTGGCCTAAATTCAACCATACAGCTTTAGAAAACCTCTCTTCACTCGTAATATTGTTTGCATCATTGTTATTATCACACTTAAGTTAAAACAGCATAATATGTTCATAAGCATCACGTGATTGTTTTCCAAAAGACTAAATTAGCCTTTGAGTAAGTAATAAGTTTCCTTATCATATTCCCAATGCAACAATATATATATATATATATATAATATATATATATATATATATATATATATATATATATATATATATATATATATATACACACACAGAGAACCGAAAAACTGAAGACGACACACACACACACACACACACACACACACACACGCACATATATATAAAACCAATTCCACAAGTCAAGAATCTTGGGAAAGCTGAGAATAGTATGAACGCAAAAAAAAATAATGCACAAAAACAATCTAGATTTCTTATTTCCTAATGATATTTGTGTCATCGGATGTTACTGTGCTGTTTCTGGTAATGATCTATGTCAGGATTATGAAGAGTAGCGGCGCTAATTTTGTTTTCGTATGGTACTGAGCTGAGCGACTCTGATGAAGATATTCCTGTAACGACGTGCATCCGAACTGGGGAAAATTGAGGATCAAATAGTATGCCCGCAAAAAATAATGTAACATATTATTGTGAGAGAGATGGTTGATCAATGTTGCGAGGGATATTGCATAAAGGGGTGGGTTCTAAAATGGGAAAACCGAGAAAAGTATGGGCGAAAATGCAAATATTGTCGTGGTAGAGACTGCAAGGGGTAATACACGATGTGAGCATTAAATCTACGGAGATAATATAAAGACACCATTGGTCGACCAATCAGTACGTCCAAAGCGTGAGCCCATTATATCGGTGTTACAAATGACCAGAATTGCACAGCATACTCCAGGGAACCAGGTAATTGTACAGAGAGAGCACAATCTCCTTGTTTCCGCCTCCTAATATAAACCGATCGCTTTCTCTGTTTGTGGTATTTACTTTACCTATAAGTTCTATGGCGCGTGCAACAGGCTACCTTCAGAAGAGGAGAACAGTTCCTCTGCGGTTCAGTTCAAGAAAATGGATAGGCCGAACCTTGCACACTATTGGCAGTGTAAGAATTTTTTTCCCTGGAACCGTAACCACTAATACATCCTTGGTATGGGATGTATTACTTATTGAGGTACTTCTTGTCCTTGTAACTCCCTATCTCTCATGTACACTTTCCACACTGTGTCCGGCAACTAATACAGAAACTCTTTCCAAAATTGTTGTGAAAGAAGAAAATAAAACGCACCAATGAAACTCTAGACTCATTTAAAATAACCTAAAGTATGCATATATCATCCCTCAATTTCGTACAATTTTTTTCTACAACGCATTCTTTCATCTCTCCTTGGACTATCTCGTGATGGGAGGCCGTTCTCTGCGCCAAGATGATGTAGTGACCCATGGTACGGTACAGTCCACATCAATCAATCGACAGAATGCACTGACGACGCAACGTCGTATATATCCGGTTACAACAACCAAATATGAATTATGACAACCAAACCTAATGATTACTTTAATTACGACACAACTTGATTGAAGTTTGTAACCCAACCACGGTTAGAGAATTAACTTTTGGATTAACCTTCTGGACTAGTTGTGCAAATTATTTTTTTATGTACGTACGTATGTAAGTATGTACGTATATATATATATATTTGCAGCAGTTATACGAGTACATTTTATGCATAAGAGACAGATTTGTGGTTGCAGATATAGATATGCTAATAATTTTTAACTAAACATAACTATTGTACGCAATACGATATTTCTGTGACCCCTCTAAACTATTTTTTGTTCTTATATATAAATGATTTTGTCATAAATAAATTTATACAAATAAATTATATTAACATAGTGATGGTATGCATTGTACAAATTATACCATTGTTGCGAGTTGTCATTTAAACTAAACATGCTTCTAAAATCGACATCGTTGAACCCGTGTAAGAACTTGAAATCCTCGATGAGTTGACCGCGCAGCCTCAGAGTTTCCAGCGAAAACAATAGGATGCTCACTTATCTACCAACCAACCAGACATTTTCGTGCATTTTTCACGAACTAAACACATTTTATTCACACTCCGGCACACTATTTGAGAGAAACATGTGCCTATATTTTTCCTTTTTGCCTAGCAAACGATACTCGTCTCTAAATTCTATTAAATACTCACGCAGACCTTTAGCCACAATCTCACTACAAACCTTATCATGATATATATTAATGTAGTGGTAAAAATACTTAAGATTCTCCATGATCACAAGATTTACATTCTCAGTCGCATGGTACGAGTACTCGGTATGATGCAACATGACATAATTTCGCTTGTCGCACCACTCATCAACAAGACTCACTAACCATATCCGTTGCTTCTCTTCTGCACGTGTTGTTTCTTCTACTTCACGGTGTATGTAAGCTTTTATAAAGTTTAGTCCTATAACATAGTTCAATACATCACTTGTATCACGAAATCCTGCAATGCTCTCGCCAGAATAGTCGTAGAGTATTTGGACCTCTTGTTCCTTTGGCGACTCGAAGAACAGATTTTGCACGATTCCGGGCACAAATGTGAGACAGGAGATGGATGGCGACGGCAATTTCAACAATTTGAACGGCAATTCAACTGCAATTTTCAACTTCAACGTCAATTTGCAATCTGAAGCAATCTTTCATAAATTTTTAAACTTAATAAATTCTTTCTATCTTAGTCATTCTATTACCAAACCCACTCGAGTCTGCAGTTATGGCAATCGAATAACAGAATCTACGATTGATAATATATTTGTAAATAGCAATGCCCTTGTAAACTCTGGAATTATAACCACTAACATCAGTGATCATTTTCCTACTTACGCTATTTTCAATAACATTGTTCAGGTTGCGGACAAAACAACTATTGATTACAGAATATTCTCAGAGGTTAACAAAAGAAAATTTATTAGGGCAGTAGAAAATACTCGACTTGACTGTGACGAACCTTTAAATGACCCAGATCATATGTTTCAGTTCTTCTATGACACCTTGTTCCATATTTTTAATATTTGCTTTCCTTTAAGGAGAAAAACAGTTTCGCCCAAAAGGGTCGCAAATCCATGGATCACTCCAGGAATTATCACTTCAATAAAGAATAGAGATAAATTATTCAAATTGCAATTGCAGAGCAAAATTCCTAAAATACAATATACTCAATACAGAAACAAATTAACTAAAATAATCAAAATTGCAAAATATAACTATGATAACAATCAATTTTCCAAACATAAAGGAGACATGAAAAACACTTGGACAACCATAAACAATCTTCTCGGAAAACAAATTAAGAAAAATCCAATAGAGAAATTAAATGTTGGTAATAAAGAAATCACTGATGATACTGCTATTGCAGACTCTTTAAATGCACATTTTACTTCAATAGCGGATAAGCTTCGCTCACAATTAATAAATAATGATCACTCACCTCTAGAATATATGCCACCCAGCGCCCCCTAAATTCATTTTCTTTTGTTCCTGCTACCTCTACTGAGGTCCAGAATATTATTGGTAAATTAAAAAATACAAAAAATAACATTCATAACATTCCTGTACCTATATTGAAACTTGTTAAAGATAAGATATCTGTAACTTTGGCTAAAATTATCAATCAAAGTATTTCCAAAGGAATATTCCCATCAATGCTAAAAACTGGTTGTATAACACCCCTTTTTAAAGGGGGTGATCCTACACTAGCAACAAATTACAGGCCGGTGTGTTCATTATCTGTGTTCAGCAAAGTTTTCGAAAAAATTGTAAAAAGTAGAATGCAGCGATATTTAGAATCCTACAATTTATTATCTCCAAATCAATATGGCTTCCGTAATAATAGAACAACGGAAATGGCTATTTTAAATCTTATGGAAAATGTAAATATAGCTAAGGAGAACAAAGAAATAATGATAATATTTATGGATTTGAGTAAGGCGTTTGATGTAATAGACCATAATACTGTATTCTACTTAATAAATTATATTGTTACGGCTTTAGAGGGGCAATTAGTGATTGGTTTAAAAGTCATTTGTTCGATAGATATAATTTTGTATCAGTAAATAAGGTTTGCTCCACTAAAGCGCTTGTCAAACATGGTGTGCCACAGGGCTCAGTGCTGGGTCCACTGTTATTTTTATTATATATAAATGACCTTCCACGTTCATCTGACATACTGAACTTCATAATGTTTGCAGATGATACAACTCTCTCCTTTTCTTGCAAAGATGTTAATACAGCTAAGAATATATTTCATTCAGAATTCATCAGTGTAATGAAATGGTTGACCACCAATAAACTCTTCCTAAATACCAGTAAAACAAATTTCATGATTTTTACTAATAAAAGAAATGTATATCTTGATGAACTTAATGTTAATGAAATCACCATAAAGGAGTGTACTGTAACAAAATTTCTTGGTGTAATGCTAGATAAGAATTTGCAATGGAGTGATCATGTAAATTATATCGCGAAAAAGATTTCAAGGAGCGTTGCTATAATGTTTAAACTTAGAAATGTAGTCCCTAAACAAGTTTTATTGACTCTTTATCATACTCTTGTTCTTCCTTATATAACATACTGCACCCTTGTTTGGGGAACTCCGCTAACAACGCATTAAATGGTATCTTTGTCATCCAAAAACGAGTAATAAGGTTATTATCTGATGCTGATTTCCTTAATCACTCTAGTGCATTATTTAAAGAGCTAAACCTACTAAAGCTCAATGATATAACCAAACTGGCACATTTTATTTTTATTTACAAGTGTAAGAGCAAAATCATTAATTTGCAATGGGTAAATAGATATTTTGTAACTCATCAAGAAATCCACTCGTATCAGACCAGAAATAGATCAAAGCTTGTTATACATCAATTTAGATTGTCTTCATCTCAAAAACTACCCATTTTCATTGGATTGAAACTATGGAATGACTTGCATGCCGATATAAAAAATATTGCGAATGTAAATTTGTTTAAAACCAAGTTGAAATCCCGATTAATAATGGGATACTAACAAAAATCTTGGATTAATGTCCACTAATAATGTTTAATATTGTCCATTAATATTGTTTAACATTGAAATACAAGCTTTAACTATTAATAATACTTATTTACTTATTTATTATTATTAATTTATAACAACTAGCTGCTTATTTTTAATAAGAGCCCAGTAAAGCCTAAAGCTTAAGGGCCAAATAAAAAAAATAAATAAATAAATAAAAAAAAAAATAAATAGTCGAGCTTCACAATTATTAATGTCATTGTAAAAATTGTAAATTGTAAAAAGACTACTGTATTTATTTTATTATTAATAAAGGTTATTCAATTCAATTCAAAAAAATTTCTGAAAAACTCATTTCTGTTGCTGCTAGCATTAGAAGAAGTAAAGTTAAACCAAGGTTTTGTTCCCATTAGTAGTAGTAGGAATAGAATATGGAATGTATAAAATTAACAATATCTTGTTAAAATGTCTTTCGCTTTTAATCAATGCTTGTTAACCATGTGCTAATCTCTTTATTTCTCTGTTCCGTTGTACATATGTATATATTTTCGTCACTCGCCTTCTCTATTCCCCAACGAGGTGTACTTTTGAGTACACGAAAGGACTTGTAAACATTTCTTCTTTTTCCTTGTGGTTTGCATCATTCATTCATTTCATGTGTTTAAGTGTGAAAGTCACCCTAAAGAAATGTAAGTTGGGTTAGGTACAGTTAAGTTACGTTAAGAATTAGGCATTTCCTTAAGATAATATTGGTATGTCTACGATATTCGATCCCTGTAGCTTTGTTCCTTCCACAATGATCTCACGAAGATGGAATTCCAAACTATTACTTCCATACTGGATGCAACATCTTCCCAGTTTATACCTTTGGTGTGAAAATTAAAAGTTTCGAATTTGCTTCTTTCTGTTGTTCGTGTTCTTTCCTTTCTTCTTGCTGTTATATTGGATGTTATTTCAATAATGTTTTGGTTCGATATTATAGTTGGGGATATCTCTACATTATTTATTAGGTTGCTGTTGTTTGTGATCACCAAATCTATGCCGTTGTTTTTTCTTGTGTTTTCTGTTATTTCTTGTGTTAACATAAATTCATCAGCCAGAGCTATTAGCATTATATATATATATATATATATATATATATATATATATATATATATATATATATATATATATATATATATATATCAATCGGGAAAGTTACGCTAATGTTACACATCGAATTCAGTGTTACAAAAACGTTTCGTTCAAATACCTAACTGACATACAAGTTGTATGTAAAATTTAGCAGTGATAGGATTTCACTCAAGAATTGAATACTATAAAAGTGGGATTTGTAAGAGAAGACCTACTCTCTCCTTCAGCAGCTCAATACTCCTCTAAAGAAATTTAACTCCTTTCATTTGAGGATAAATTTATCACAGTACTAATTCATTTCTACGTCATATCCTTTAAAGACAACATTAACAAAATAGGACGAAAACCTTAAGGACCAAAGAGTGAAGAGCTTTCAGATAACAGAGCTCGAAAGATGAAGAACTATCAAACCACAAATAAGTAATTGGTTTTAATACATAACAAAAAGCAAGTTTAAAGTTAACTAAACATTATGTAAGCTTAAGTTTTAAACTGACTTAATATCAGTTTTGAAGAAAACTTACGCCTATGTTTAACTATGAACAGAGAAGTGCGTAAAACCTTGAAATCATAGTATCAAAATTATTACGAGTTTTTTGTAAGTTTAACCCTTAAACTCTATCCGGGGTACTACTGTGCCCCAGTACCCCCGGAATTCCTAGCGTAACTTTTATAATGGGATATCTCGCGCTTATTCTTTCTCCTAGAAATTAACAGGTGGTAAGATATTAATAAATTCATTCATTTGAATTATCTCTCCTAAGCTCCGCCCCCTGTATGATCGGTCACATGACTCCTGCTACTACCTGGCCATGTCTCTACCCCTGCGTGCTCAGTTGAGCGCCGCAAGCCGTGGATCTGAGAGGTGTATTTGAAGAAATCTCACGTAGACGAAAAATAGTGAAGGCTACCTTTAATATTGCGTACTCGAGTTTTATGAAGTGATATTCGGTAAAGTGTGAAGATGTGGTGAACACTGAAAGACCCTATTCTACCATCCTTTGATGCTTTAAGGCTACATTGAACCGTGCGAAGGAACAAGAAGTCCAAATACTCTACGACTATTCTGGCGAGAGCATTGCAGGATTTCGTGGTACAAGTGATGTATTGAACTATGTTATAGGATTAAACTTTATAAAAGCTTACATACACCGTGAAGTAGAAGAAACAACACGTGCAGAAGAGAAGCAACGGATATGGTTAGTGAGTCTTGTTGATGAGTGGTGCGACAAGCGAAATTATGTCATGTTGCATCATACCGAGTACTCCTACCATGCGACTGAGAATGTAAATCTTGTGATCATGGAGAATCTTAAGTATTTTTACCACTACATTAATATATATCTTGATAAGGTTTGTAGTGAGATTGTGGCTAAAGGTCTGCGTGAGTATTTAATAGAATTTAGAGACGAGTATCGTTTGCTAGGCAAAAAGGAAAAATATGGGCACATGTTTCTCTCAAATAGTGTGCCGGAGTGTGAATAAAATGTGTTTAGTTCGTGAAAAATGCACGAAAATGTCTGGTTGGTTGGTAGATAAATGAGCATCCTATTGTTTTCGCTGGAAACTCTGAGGCTGCGCGGTCAACTCATCGAGGATTTCAAGTTCTTACACGGGTTCAACGATGTCGATTTTAGAAGCATGTTTAGTTTAAATGACAACTCGCAACAATGGTATAATTTGTACAATGCATACCATCACTATGTTAATATAATTTATTTGTATAAATTTATTTATGACAAAATCATTTATATATAAGAACAAAAATAGTTTAGAGGGGTCACAGAAATATCGTATTGCGTACAATAGTTATATTTAGTTAAAAATTATTAGCCTATCTATATCTGCAACCACAAATCTGTCTCTTATGCATAAAATGTACTCGTATAACTGCTGCAAATATATATATATATATATATATATACGTACATCATACTTACATACGTACGTACATAAAAAATAATTTGCACAACTAGTCCAGAAGGTTAATCCAAAAGTTAATTCTCTAACCGTGGTTGGGTTACAAACTTCAATCCAGTTGTGTCGTAATTAAAGTAACCATTAAGTTTGGTTGTCATATAATTCATATTTGGTTGTTGTAACCGGATGTATACGACGTTGCGTCGTCAGTGCATTCTGTGAATTGATTGATGTGGACTGTTTAACTCCCTTCGCAATATCTAAGGTCATTTGACGAAGGGGATCTACAGTTTTACGTAGCACCCGTACCACGGGTCACTACATCATCTTGGCGCAGAGAACGGCCTCCCATCACGAGGTAGTCCAAGGAGAGATGAAAGAATGCGTTGTAGGAAAAAATTGTACGAAATTGAGGGATGATATATGTATACTTTAGGTTATTTTAAATGAGTCTAGAGTTTCATTGGTGTGTTTTATTTTCCACTAGCGGTATACACGAGATAAGTGTACGCATGGTGTGAATGAACTCTGAAGCTCTTCTTTTTTCATTACACTTTTGCATAAAGCTTCTTTCACAACAATTTTGGAAAGAGTTTCTGTATTAGTTGCCGGACACAATGTGGAAAGTGTACATGAAAGGTAGGGAGTTACAAGGACAAGAAGTACCTCAATAAGTAATACATCCCATACCGAAGATGTATTAGTGGTTACGGTTCAGGGGAAAAAATTCTACACTGCCAATAGTGTGCAAGGTTCGGCCTATCCATTTTCTTGAACTGAACCGCAGAGGAACTGTTCTCCTCTTCTGAAGGTAGCCTATTGCACGCGCCACAGAACTTATAGGTAAAGTAAATACCACAAACAGAGAAAGCGATCGGGTTATATTAGGAGACGGAAACAAGGAGATTGTGCTCTCTCTGTACAATTACCTGGTTCCCTGGAGTATACTGTGCAATTCTGGTCATTTGTAACACCGATATAACGGGCCCACGCTTTGGACGTACTGATTGGTCGACCAATGGTGTCTTTATATTATCTCCGTAGATTTAATGCTTACATCGTGTATTACCCTTACAGTCTCTACCACGACAATATTTGCATTTGTGCCCATCTTTTCTCGGTTTTCCCATTTTAGAACCCACCCCTTTATGCAATATCCCTCGCAACAATGATCAACCATCTCTCTCACAATAATATTTTACATCATTATTTTTTGCGGGCATACTATTTGATCCTCAATTTTCCCCAGTTCGGATGCAAGTCGTTACAGGAATATCTTCATCAGAGTCGCTCAGCTCAGCACCACAGGAAACAAAATTAGCGCCGCTACTCTTCATAATCCTGACATTGATCATTATCAGAAACAGCACAGTAACATCCGATGACACAAATATAAGGAAATAAGAAATCTAGATTGTTTTTGTGCATTTTTTTGCGGTCATACTATTCTCAGCTTCCGTAAGATTCCTGATTTGTGGAATTGGTTATATATATGTACAGATCTACAGATCTACAGAAGCTAAGGCTAACAAAGACCCTAAGATCCACTCTAAGGTTAGCCCGAGAGAAAGGAAAGAGTAGGGGTTTAAGAGAAGAAAATAAGGGGTTAAGTAAGTAGCAACACCTATCACTCATGGGTTAAAATTCATTCAGAAAAAGAGAAAAAAAGACTCACCATCATCATCCGCCGGCCACTGCCGACAAGTCAGAAAAATAGTCGGAGAGAATAGGAAAGGGGTGAAAGATGAAAAGAAGTAAAATAAGAAGGCTTACGAACCATGCAAACACAGTCTTAACTCACAGTCATACCATGCAAACTACAGACATGCAAGTAAAGAGAGTTATAGACATTCAAATAAGGAGAGGAAAAAAAACGTAGATAAAGTTAAAAAAAGTGGGTTAGTTTAGTCTCCGAGCTACATCTACGTTCGTGTTAGTCTATTTTTTTATTTTATTGCTGGCATCACACGCTGGCATGTCACAAGCTGGCATTAATCGTCAACAGACTCATCCTCGACCACCACCCCTAGAGCTCCTGTTACAAATTTTTTATTTTATTTTAAACAACGTTAATATTTTTAAAATGCCTATCTAGACGGTTCTTAAACATATTAACGCAGGTAGAGTTCACGACTGACGGGGGAAGATTATTCCATTTATCAATTACTTTAAACGTAAAGATGTTTTTAGCGATATTAGTAATGAAACGTCTGCCACGCAACTTAAATCCGTTATCCAATAACATTTTTCTTTATCATTTGTCAAGAAAACTGATTGCAGAAACCAAATCAGGGTCATCGACTGCCCTTGTTTGCAATTTCGTAGGAAAATCGAGAGCAGTCCATGAAACATACTAGTCCCGAAACGTCTGCCACGCAACTTAAATCCGTTATTACGAGTATTGCTATTATCGAAAGTGAACAGTTTGTCAAAATTTACGTTATCGATGTTATTAACGATTTTGAAAACTTCAATAAGCTCCCCCATTAATCTCCTAGTTTCGAGTGAATGCAAGTCTAACACTTTAATACTATCTTCATAAGGCTAGTTGCGCAATGACGGAATTAGTTTCGTGGCACGACGCTGAACCCTTTCTAACCTATCAATATCCTCGTTCAAATACGGGCACCAAAACTGAACGGCATATTCTAAATGAGGCCTGACTAGGGACTTGTAAAGGGGCAATATAATATCCTTCGATTTAAATTCGAAATTACGCGCTATGAAGCCTAACATCCTATTAGCTTTTGCGCAAGACTCAAGGCACTGGTTCCTAATCTTTAAATCCTTAGATACGCGTACGCCTAAATCTACTTCCTCGTCAACGCTCGCTAACTCAGTATCATCCATCGTGTACGTGTAATTATTGTTACGAGAACCTATATGCAAAACTTTACATTTGTCTACGGTAAATTGCATCTGCCACTTATCCGTCCACTCCATAATCCTATTTACATCGTCTTGGAGCCTATTTCTATCGTCCTCGTTAACAACCTTACCGCCTATTTTAGTATCGTCCGCGAATTTTGAAACGTTACTAGTCAATCCTACATCTATGTCGTTAATGTAAATTACGAATAGCAATGGGCCTAACACTGAACCCTGTGGGACACCGCTACCTACATCCAACCACCCCGATTCACTACCATTAACAACGACCCTCTGTCTCCTAGCACGAAGCCATTCCTCTAACCAGTTAGCTACCTGACCGCGTATACCGTGCGCTTTAACCTTCGCAATTAATCTTCTATGCGGAACTGTATCGAACGCCTTTTTAAAATCTAAATAAATAACGTCAGCCGCTCTATGCCTATCGTATTCGCGCACTATTTCGTTATAAAATTCTAACAAATTAGTTAAACAAGATCTATGGCGTCGAAACCCATGCTGACTACTATTAATCAAATCTCTACTTTCTAAGTGATCGATGATACGATCCCTAACTACGGATTCCAAAAGTTTACCGACAATTGACGTTAAGCTAATGGGCCTATAATTGCTAGCTACTGTGCGGTCGCCTTTTTTAAAAATAGGCGTGACGTTAGCTAATTTGAAGTCTTCAGGAATAATCCCCGTTTCGAGTGACTGATTAAAAATCTTCGTTAAGGGGCCTATGATACATCTTTCAAATCTTTCAAATGGGGATAAAGCGTCAGGGCCTGGAGCCTTGCTAACTTTTAGCCTATCGATATAATGCGCAATCTCATCCTCGTAAACAGTTATTTCATCCAAAATAGTCTCGCTACTAAATGGAACGATATCGTCCACGTCGGGGACATTATTTACGTCTTCTACGGTAAAAACTGTCGCAAAAAAGTTATTGAAAATACCCGCCATCGCCTGAGCGTCAGAAGCCAAAGCGCCATTAACATCCACTAGAGGGCCTATGTTATCTTTTATCGGCTTACGATTATTGACGTATTCAAAAAACTTTTTTGGATTATGTTTACTATCCGCAGCTATAAGTATCTCTAAATTACGCTTAGCATTCCTAACTGATCTTTTAACCTGACGTCTAAGCTCGATATATCTATTAAAGTTAGCTGCCGTGCCATTGCGCTTATTAAGTCTATACGCTCTGTTACGCTCGTTTATGAACTCGCCTATTTCCCTAGTCCACCACTTGGGCCTACGAGGAATAAACTCCCTTTCAATATTCATAAAACTTTCTTTAAACGCCTCCCAATGCAAATTTGTGTCATTACCCATAAATAAGTTATCCCAGTCCACTACTCATCCTATCCGCAAAACTATCAAAATTAGCCCTACGAAAATCAGGGACTTCTATTACGTTACTATCCTTAGTGTTTTCTATCAATAACTTAAACCTAAGAATTTGATGATCACTACATCCTAAACTCTCGCCTACTTCTAAACCTTCGACTATATTTTCGCCGTTCGTCATCACCAAATCTAAAATATTGTCACCGCGCGTTGGTTCGGTAACCATCTGTCGTAAAAAATTATCTCCATGAACTCAATCAATCTCAAACCCTCCTCATTACCAGTAAAAGTCTCGTAATTAACATTAGGGCAGTTAAAGTCTCCGACAATTATACTATTCCGATTGTCAATAAAGTTACCAAGAAGTGAGTAAAATCTAGTATCGGTATCGGGGTTGAACGGGAGGTCTATAAACAACAACAAAATTAAAACTAATACTACGCGCCCTAACTTCAACGCATATCGCATTAATTGCTGCCGGAAAATCTATCTTAACCTCGATAGCCCTAAGGGAATTACGAATGTACAGCAAAACGCCGCCACCAAACCTATGTAACCTATCATTAGTAAAGAGTTTAAAACCCGGTATATCAAGTTCCCCCAACAAGTCCCGAGTCACGGTATTTAACCACGTTTCAGTGATAGCAACTATATCGTAGTTGCCGGAATAAATTATCGCCTTAAATTCTTTAATTTATTTCTAATACTACGCGCTTACAATAAAAGACGTTTAAGTTATTTTTTACCACGGGCCGCGTTTTAAACTATTTTTCACGTCGGGCCCGCTTCCCCGGACCCACAACGTTTAAAGAAGGCTTCGACCTATACAGCTTTCGTACGTTTTCGTCATTAACCTACCTAGCCTAGCATTACCTATTTCATTAAAATGCACCCCATCTTTTATAAAAAGGCTAGGATCACTGAATTCTGACCACAGCTTTACGAAGGGTACATTTTCCTCAGCACAAATCTCTTCTAATTTATTATTAAAAAATATTGTTTTGACGTAATCCTAAGACCCAAACCGTGCCTAGGGGTAATACCTAGAACTAAAGACCTATCTGACCTCGCCTTCAGGGACCTAATTAACCCCCTATATCTCCAAAAGGTCAGGCACTCTCGTATCGGGCCTATACGAGTCGTTGCCTCCTACCATCGTCACCAACATCGAGTGACGGGAGGCAACGTCAATCCTATCCACTTCGTCTCTAACTCTGTCAACCCTGGCCCCTGGGAGACAGACCCTCCTCCTCTTGGTTGGATGCCGTTCAACGAACTCTTTGTCCATGTGGAGCACTAAAGAGTCCCCAATTAAAATAATTTTCCCCTCATTCACGTCCATTTCCAAATGGGCGAAAGGGTTCGAAACCTCGACAGGGGGGGGGGATTCCTATCACCTAACGTACGCGGCCTAGCTCCAACCTTAACTTCTCTAAATCCCTCCTCATCTACTAATCTCGGACCAACCTTAACCCCTTCCTCAACTCTATCCAACCTTCTCGACAAGCTACCTAAACTAGAAACTAGGTTACGTACCTCACCCTTCAAATTAGTAACCTCTTCAACGTTAGTATTGGTTCGGCTTTCGTCAACCTTAGCTCTACCCCTGCCCTCATCAAGCGTTGCAAGTCTTTTCGTTACCTCACATACTGTACACTGTGTTTTATGTCAACTATTTCCTCCATTAACTCGCAAAAGAAACAAACTGATCTCTCGGTAATCGCCATAGGACCGCCGTTATAATCTTTAAATTCCGAATACCACCGGTTTACCCCACCCCTAAAACACGACGCTTTCTGCGACGGCATCGCGCAGTTAAAAATTAGTTTATAGCCGTCACAAGTTTAAGTTAAATTTAGCCGGTACGCTAAGAAAACTTCTAAATCGCTAAAAACCACTAATATTGAATTACTTAACTATAACAATGTGAATATAAACGCAAGTATATAAAATTCAAAACGTTCCAAAAGTAAAATTATTAGCAATATGCAAAAGTAAAAGCAATATCAGAGAGCTTAGGAAATGCGTCAGTTCAGTACAGAGTCTGGCTGACGAGTGTGTGTGTGTGTGTGTGTGTGTGTGTGTTTTAATTGCCTTTTACAGTCTCTGCCACGATGGTTTCAAATATTTTCAAAATATGAGTTTGCGGTCATACTATTCGATCTTCAAATTTGGATCTACTTGGCAATTCTCGCGTAGGAGTGTGATTAAATTGCGTTTAGCTCATGAAAATGAATGTCTGCCTTGGTTGGTAGTTAAATGGGCGCCCTAGTCCTAGGGGTTAAGACGCTGGGGTGCTGGTTGAGAGATCGAGTCTGGGTGATGACATTGTTCTGAAAATTAATGCTATGAATATTATAGCCATATAGAATAAACAAAACTTTCTTTCTATGTGTGTGTGTGTGTGTGTGTGTGTGTGTGTGTGTGTGTGTGTGTGCCGTCTTCAGTTTTTCGATTCTCTTTCTGTATATATATATATATTGTTGCATTGGAAATATAAGGTAACTTATTACCTAATCAAAGGCTAATTTAGTCTATTGGAAACCAATCACGTGATGCTTATGTACATATTTATGTTGTTTTAAATTCATTATGATAATAACAATGATGCAGACAATAATAGGAGTGAAGAGAGGTTTTCTAAGCTGTATGGTTGAATTTAGGCCAAATGGTCGTTTGCGGTCAGCCTTTGCGGTCAGCTGGAGGGCTCACTTGCTCCGGATTTATACATTTTTTCCAGATATGTTTTCAAAGAAAGGAATGGAAGTAAATAAACACTTTAGGTGAAGTTAGTTAAAATAAATATTGTTTTTCTTTTATATATATATATATATATATATATATATAAGGTGTGTATTGTTATTTTTCTGATGCAATTTGTTTTTTCATTCACTTCTGACAATATACAGAAAGAAATGTCAAAAGTAAATAGACAGAACGACGTTTAAATAACACTGAGTAACACTGATTCTGTTTATATAGAATTTTTTATGTTTTTATATGCATTTGTGGGCGCTGAGTTCAAATCTGGCCTTGGTTTGTGTGTATCATCAATTGTTTCAGAGATAATCCATTTTTCATGTTTTACCAGTATAATGTTATTATGGGCGCAGCAATATCAGAATAATCAGGAATTGTTGAGAACAATCCGGATGTTCGTTGACAGTTTCTTGCTCTAGAAATTGCCCGAAACTTCCACTGTGCTATATAAGAAGGGCGCAGAGTCTGAGAAGTCAGTAAGTGTGAGCACACAAAGAAAGCAGGTTGTTTGTCTGATGGTTACCAGCACTGAGGTACTGTGTTTCTCTACTTCTCTGTGCTGACGATTTGAGTGTTATCGATCCTTTTTTATTGCGAACATTATTTCAGTGTTGTGAATACATCTTTTTTCTGGAATCTGTAATCTGTTGCAGATTTAATAACTCTTCTCTCTATATCTGCAGGTTATGATTAATGTAGTACAGCTTGGTAAAGAGAATGGCAACTAGAGCTTGTAAACATTCGCCGGATATATTCTGCTACGTTTGTGGGTATTATATAGGCCCCAAGCAAGTATCGCACAAGATTGTGAAAGGCACCAAGTTCTGGATCGCGTATCGGCCCTATTTTGGTATGCCTATGGGTGACCAAGATAAGCCCTGGGCACCCCATGTGATCTGTGGAAGCTGCCGCTCCACACTTGAAGGGTGGTTGCGGGGAGTACGCAAGGCATTGCCCTTTGCGGTACCCAGAATATGGAGAGAACCAAAGAGCCACCACGACGATTGCTACTACTGCATGGTAGATGTTTCTAAGTACAGGAAAGTTAAAGGAAGGCAGACTCTTCAGTATCCAAGCATAGCGTCGTCCATAGCTCCTGTACCACATGGCGAAGGTCTTCCAATACCACGTCCACCAGAACAGGTATCTATCCATTACTTTACCTTCTGTATTTACAGACTGTGGGTCATTATGTGTCGATTTTTCTTAGTGCTGATGCTCTTCTACATATATAGCTATGCCTATATTTTGTTTCTTTGCTTTGTAGGTTGAAAATGAGGATGCAGCTAGCTCATCTGAGATGTCGGCTGGTGAGGACAGTCATGATGAAGAATATACAGTAACTTTCAGTACAAACCGTCACTTTCCAAATCAGAGGGAATTAGACGACTTAATTAGAGCTTTGGGTCTGACGAAATCAGGGTCTAAGCATCTGACCTCCAGACTCAAAGAGTGGAATTTGCTTGGAGAAGACTGCAAGAGCACTGTATACCGAAAGCGACATGAAGAGTTTGCAAGGTTCTACGATGTCAATGGCTCTCTGTTATTGCAGCGAGGTTAATGGTCTATTCACACCTATTGGGTTAACACATATACCCTCAGAGTGGCGCCTGTTTATTGACAGTTCAACTCGGAGTTTAAAAGCTGTTCTACTCCACAATGGGAACAAATATCCATCTATACCAGTTGCACATTCTGTTCAAATGAAAGAGGACTATGAAAATGTCAAACAACTGCTCACTCAAATCAGGTATGGACAATATAACTGGGACGTGTGTGGTGATTTTAAAATGATTGGTTTCCTGTTAGGTTTACAAGGAGGGTTTACTAAATATTCATGTTTTCTTTGCCTGTGGGATAGCAGGGCTTCAACTGAGCACTATAAAAAGTTCAGTGGCCTCCACGTGAAGGACTGCAACCAGGAAAGTACAATGCACTCAGGGAACCTCTTGTGAAGCCTGACATATTTCTGCTACCACCTCTCCATATTAAGTTGGGTCTAATTAAGCAGTTTGTAAATGCGTTAGATTTTGGAGGGAAAATTTTCCAACAGATTCGGGTCATGTTCCCTAAACTCTCTGAGGCCAAAGTCAAGGCTGGCATCTTTGTAGGACCACAAGTCAAGGCGCTGTTGAATTCAAAGAACCTTGAAGCCAAGATGACTCCGATCGAAAAAGAGGCTTGGTGTGCTTTCCGTGATGTGGTTCGTGGATTTTTAGGCAACCATAAAGCACCAAACTATAAGGAGTTAGCGTCAAACTTGATTAAGTGCTATGGCAAAATGGGGTGCCGTATGTCTTTAAAATTACACTATCTGCATTCACATCTAGACTTTTTTCGTGATAACCTGGGCGATGTGAGTGAAGAACATGGCGAAAGATTCCATCAAGATGTTCAAACGATGGAGAAAAGGTACCAGGGCCATTGGGATGCTTCCATGATGGGAGACTACGTATGGTCACTGATCCGAAAGGATAAGAATGTTCATACGCGGAGTCGCGTTCTTCAGTGCATTTTTAAGGAACGCACACTGCATAACGATGCTTGTTATTCTCTTATCGGTTCTCCTCATGATATATATTATATCCTTTGCGCCATTTTGGGTTTGTCAAACAATTTTGGCTCAATAAACATTAATTTCCAATAGTGTTTTTATTTTCAGAAAATATTTATGTTAGCCTTCTTTATATATTTTGCCATATGAAAAGTGTGATAACCTATATTTTTGAAACGGTTGATGATCGACCAAAACTAATATAATTTTTGGAATCAGCGCCCCGAAATCATTAAGAAACGACAGAAAAATCACAATAAACAGAAAATTTTAAAAATTTTGTTACCCAGTGTAATTAGTTCTTTTGCTGAACAACTTTAAGGAGAAAGTCGGTCATTATCTAATACAATTTTGTGTATATATTTCGCCTGAACTATTATTTTGATGATTATACGTTTCGTATTTCTTATATTATTTTTTTATTTTATTTTTGATTATATACATATTCCATCGTATGAATAGGAGTGTATATTTATCTTCTATATATTTCCAATAAATCGTCTAAATAAACAGAATGATGTAATGGTGTTTTATTTAATTAGGTTTAAATGTATTCTATTGTTAATATTGGGTTTCGTTTTAATAGTTAGTTTAATAGTTAGTCTCTTGCTGAATAACTTTAAGGAGAAAGTCGCTCTTGCTTTTAATAAATAAAAACATTATTTGGCAACTCGTGTGAATTAAGATAAATGGTGGTATCTGCCAACTATCCTCATATAAAAAAAATTAAAATAAATGGTGGTATCTAGCAACTCACCCTAATAAGATATACCTGAACAATTAAAATAAATGGTGGTATCTGGTAACCCCCTCCATATATAAATAAGTGATATCTGGCACCTCACGATCCTCTATATAACACCTGCTTGGCCCCCTGGACGCTCATAATGCTGCGTACTCCGGTGGAATAAAGAACTTTCTCTCCCTTCTTCGGTTAAGGCTTAGGTTAGGTTTCCCTTTGGGGGTTGAGGACATCCCACCTTCTCCCCAAAGACCTCCTCCGTCTCCTTTCTCTTCCTCTCTTAGGTTAAGGCTTACCCCTTTGGGGAGAGTTCATCCTCCCTTCTCCCCCCGAAGCTCCCTCCCCTCTCCCCCCTTGGCAGCATTTTGTTGCTGCATTACCCTACCCCCCCTTTGCAACATTGAGTTGTTGCATAACCCCCTTCATTGCATACCCCCTCCCCTCATTGGATAACCCCTTTGCAACATCTTGCAACATTGATCATTATCCCATTGCAACATTGCAACATTCTTGTACTCGTCCATTTTGCGCCCATACTGCTGGCGTAATAGAATGGAAACTTTGAACATATAATTTACTGTATATAACTTGTACTGCATCCGCTACTATGATTGTGAATTTTGTATATATTATAGTAATTTTTTTTGTTTAGTAATATTTACAAGTTGCAGTGTGTGTGTATAATATATATATATATATATATATATATATATATATATATATATATATATATATATATATATAATATATATATACAGGCCCCTTTGAAGGGTTTTAATTTTTTTGCTTATTTGTTTAATAATATAATTTGTATAAGACGCTGCTGAACGTCAAAAGAAGAGCAGCGTAGTCAGCAAAAATTTAATATAAACAAGGGTATTTGAGTCTAGCAAAGCTAAAGTGATGTTGTTTGTGTGAGTTTTTATGTGGTGTGTTGGTGGAATGCATAGCTACCGGCATAGCCGCTGGCTGTCAACATAGACCGGCATATTGTTAATTATGTGGATTGTGCTTGTGCTAGTCTTAGTTCATATAGGTGTATTATTTTCGTGTTATTAACTTGAGTGTTCTCATCTTTTCACAATTAATGAAGAAGATTACTTAATTTTTTGTGCCGATTAAGCGGCAGAGAATTGATACTAATGAGGACAAAGTTCCCAAAGTGAAAATGTGATACGACAGAACAAATTACAAATTTACCAGTGAGCAATCCCATTGAGAATGAAAACATCCAGGTGGAGGGGAATTTTTTTTTGTGTAAAAAATGCCAAAAAATTATCTTCCCACTGAATCATATTACATTACAAATCGTTTGTTCTGTAAAATAATTTACAGATCGTCGCATTTCCTTACGTTGATTTTAGTTCTACAGAAATAAAAGTTTGCTTTTGAATATGGAATAAAATTTTGATTTCAGAGACATTCATTTGAATTTTTTTCTGAGCTTCATTTCATACATCATCTACTTGCAGTTAATGAATTTAAAGTAACGCCACCCTATGCACCCTCAATGCTCCTAAGAAGAGCTATACACACTATTATCTATTTTCTGAAGTTGGTGTGCCCACTCCCCGAAAAAAAATCCTGGATACGGGCCTGTGTATATATATATATATATATATATTATATATATATATATATATATATAGAAACCTGGAAATTTGTACGCCAACATTTGTACGCCAGAACATTTATATGACGGAATTTATACGCCAAGCATTTGTACGACGGTAATTTACACGTTATACGCAAGAAATTCAAGATCAGTTAATAAAATTGAATTTGAAACCAGGTAAGTTAAAATACAAATTATCACAAATTATGAAATTACAATAATTAAATGCATAACTGAAACTAGATTTCAGCTTATCAATTTAAGAGAAAATGTAAATAGCGATATACAGAACGAATGTCATTTAAAAAATCGGAGAACAAATCTTGCGAGTTTTTTCTCATTAATCTCCAGACCTAACCTAACCTAACCTAACCTAACCAATGTCATTTAAAAAATCGGAGAACAAATCTTGCGAGTTTTTCTCGTTAATCTCCAGACCTAACCTAACCTAACCTAACCTAACCTAACCACCTGAACCTATTCAATAACCATTTACCTACCAGTTAATCCTTTAATGCGCTGTGATATATGATAAAATTGAAAATTCTTCAAATTGAAATTATTTTCACAATATTTAAATAAAGTTTACTTTTATTTATTTATTTATTTTTTGCACCTGTGCTTATGTTTATATAAAAAAATGAAGTCACGGTTATTATCATGGGTAGATCGCATACTTAAGTCAAAAAAGTCCGGTAGAGCGCATACTTAAATTATCGTCGTACAAATGTCAGTCGTATAAATTTCCACTCGTATAAATGTTCTGGCGGACAAATGCTGGCGTATAAATTTCCATCGTACAAATGTTGACGTACAAATTTCCGCACACGATATATATATATAATATATATATATATATATATATCTATATATATAATATATATTAACTGCAAACAACACAGTATAATTAATGTAAAGAACGACGCTTGTGTAGAAGAACGTTCCGCACAAGATGAGGAGGGAGAACGAACAAATGAAAAATGAGGTAACCACCCGGGAATCGAACCCGGGATCTTCCGATTGCCGGTCAGATATTCAGATATGCTATCCACTACACCATGGGCCTCGATTAATCAGAAGTCGTAATTCTCCTACATACGAGTAGAAACCAATGCCCTGAGGGGGCACCTTCGCATGCCGCACACATATACATTTTAACTGCAAACAACACACAGTATAATTAACGGAAAGAACGACGCTTGTGTAGAAGAACGTTCCGCACAAAATGAGGAGGGAGAACGAACAAATGAAAAATGAGGTAACCACCCGGGAATCGAACCCGAGATCTTCCGATTGCCGGTCAGATATGCTATCCACTTTTGTTTCAGACCAACAAAGACCCTAGGATCTACTCATAGCTGGTCTACCTAACTGTGTTCGTAATTGTGTATTGTGCATGTCCTCCGTGGTGGCGGAGAGGACCTACAATTTTATGTGGGTTCCGAACCACAAAACCTTAATTTTACTACTTTAAACTATACCCAATCTATCAACATATGTGTCTAATCGATTTTTAAACATGTTTATAGACGTGCTAGTAATTACTTCTACCGGGAAACTATTCAACTTATTCATTATTCTATGCGTAAAAAAGTTTTTGGCAACTGCTGTCTCGATAATTCTACATGTCAACTTACACCCATTATTTCTAGTCCTATTATATTGAGATATTTCGAAAAAGCTATCTCTATCTACGTTATCAAACCCATTCATAATTTTGAAAACCTGGATTAGATCACCCCTTAGCCTCCTAGTCTCGAGTGTAGTCAATTTTAACTCCTTAAGCCTATCCTCGTACGACTTCGACCGAAGCGACGGAATCATCTTAGCTGCTCGTCTTTGAACTCTTTCGATTTTGTCTATATGTTTTCGCATATGCAGATTCCAAAATTGGATCGCGTACTCCAAATGAGGTTTAACTAATGATTTATAAAGAGGAACAATAATATCGCGCGATTTGTACTCAAAATTCCGAGCTATAAAACCTAACACTTTGTTCGCTTTATTGACCGTTGCAATACTTTGTTTCGCTACTTTTAAATCACCAGTGACTATAATTCCTAAATCGTTTTCCTGCTCTACGCTTGCTAACCCTTCCCTGACATACTATACGCAAAATTACCGTTACGCGAACCTATATGTAAAATTTTGCACTTATCGACGTTAAATCTCATTTGCCATGTGACTGACCAATCAACGATTTTATTCAGATCTTCCTGGATTTTACCTCTATCTTCGTCATTAATCGCCCTACCACAGGCCCTCTCAGAGGTCCAGAGAGGTCCGGGCCACTTCCAGCTTTTGAGGCCCATAGCTAAACCCAATTATTACTTTCACTGCACTTCAGCCCAGTAAAGCCTAAAGCTGAGCCCAGTAAAGCCTAAAGCTTTAGGGCCAAATTAAATAAAATAAATAGTCGAGCTTCACAATTATTCATATCATTGTAAATTGAAAAAATTTATTTATTTTATTATTAATAAAGGGTATTCTATATTTATAAAAAATATTAAATAAATATTAAATAAAATATAAACATTATATTCAAACCTGAAAGTTTCTAAATTTGAGCCCCCCCCTTAAGCTTGAGGCCCAGGCCAAATGGCTCTCCTAGCCCGCCTTCTCATAGGCCCTGTATATATATATATATATATATATATATATATATATACACACACACATATATATACTGTATACACACACACACACACACACACACACACACCACCATTAATAGGAGTTAATAAAGTGTTTATCTAGTCATTTGAAATTAATGATGGTGCTTGTCTGACATTTATAGGTATAGCATTCGGCGTTGCAGATATCTGCCTCTTTATAGGAGAGAGCATTTCCTGCAATTTAAAACAATATAATACAAAGCATCCCAATGAAATCATTGGGAAGCTTTGTATTATGATTATGGTCGGTCTGATTTGGGGTAATCGTCCTCTAAATGGGCGAAGTATAGTTTCTATTATTAGCAACTTTGTATATACTGATACCGACAGTAAGTTCATACAAGTCATTTAGTTTTAGAATCTTTGTATGAGATTGTCTGTTTTCATGGTTTGAGAGAGTTCGAAGCATTTTTTATGGATTGCTTCTTGTGGATATCGTATGTAATTCTTTGTACTACCCCATGCTGTGATTCCATATTGTAAGTGTGGATGAATAAACGAGTAATACAGTGTGAGGGAGGCATTTTGGGATTTTTTTTTTAGTTTGAATGTTATGTAGAGAAATCTAAATATTTTGAACTTGATGTGTTGTGTTTGTCTTTTGAAATTTAATTTGTCATCTAACTTTATGCCAAGAACTTTAACTTCAATTACATTTGCAAAAGGAGTGTTTCCAATTATTAATGGAGTGTGCGCGATTACAAGTTTTTTGGTTATAATCATGTACTGTATGATGATTTTGTCAAGTTCAGTAAAAGCTTATTTGCACACATCTATTTATAAACGATCTAATTGCCTGTGAATGTTGTACGTTTTGTATCGTCTGTACACTGAATACAGTTTAATGTTGTAAATAATTTTTATCGATCAACATGTATTACGAAAAGTAAGGATTCAAGGATAAATCATTGTGGAACCCCATTTTCCAATACAGCATATTCTGATGAAAGAAAAATCATATCTTTAAAACAACAAACCAAATTCAATTAACCACTTTTTGTTTGGATCAAAGAAAGCAATGGTTAAAATGTAATAATTGCTTTAATTAGTTACCACAACAATTTTTGGCTTCATTTTGTTAACGTAAAACTTTATTTTCACTGCTGTATAAACACTAATGAATTATATTTCCGAACGACAACCCATGCTGCATCCATATATGCATGCATGCACCCGCCCATTAATACTAATTGTTTTAGTTTAGAAAACAGTGTATTTCTTTATTTTCTTCTGAATGTAAAGTTTCAAATGCAAATATAAAATTTTTTACCCCAAAAATTATTTAATAAAATTCAAAGCAAACGAATAAATACCCAATTTATTAAACGCGTCCGTAATTCGGGATGGAGTAACAGGTGGCGTAACTCTGAAGTGGAGGGTGGAGTGAAACAGGGTACTTAGTGTTGAATTGTTTGTAATTCCTATGTTCCTGACCCAAAATATCTGATTTTTCTGCTCACACAAGCTTTATCTAGTCTACTTTAAATTATTAAGGTTGATTTGTTTTCATTGTTAACTGTTAGTGTGCAAATCTGTTTTCTCAGAAGAGGAAGACATACCCATTTTACCTCATTGGTAAGGTAAAACTGGGTACATGTGTTAAACTGTAGTTATAATAGGTCTCTACCGAAAAAAAAATGCTTGACATATTTTATTTCAAACGAAATAACACTGCAATGTGAAAAACCCTTCATAGGCTTATATAAAAGTAGCAAGTCCTATAGTTAATCACATCCACAAAGCGTCTCTATTGCACAGGTTCTACCTCCATACCGACGAAACATGATTAAGCAATTAGTGACTGTATTCACAATTAGATAGCAGTGCTATCAGAGCAGAAAAGGCGAGTGCCCTGTTTTACCCTACCACCCCGTTTTACCCCACTACCCTATTTAGTTGTTTTAACCAAATACGTGAATAAGAATTTCTTTCTCGAGAATTTATGGAAACCAATGTTTTAAATTTATTTAAAAAATTATTTTAAACATTTACTGTACAGGGAATTCATAAAGAAATAATATTAAATTTTTGGCCGCAGTACTTTGAATCTTGCCCATCTCTCCATTAACTGTTATCTTTATTTCTGAGTCTGCAGTAGTATGGGCACATTTGGTTAGAGGAAGTTGGGGTGCTTTGAATCCTACCCCTGGAGGGGGCCCCTGAAGGCCTTCGCCTTCGTTATGAGGGGCTCCCTTACTAAGTTCATAACCGTTTATGGGGTCTCACCATCCTTAATGAAGGGCATTTGGCCCTTGAGGGACCCATGCGGGGCCCCATCCTCCTTGGGAAAAAAAAGTTTCGTTCTTCACCTTCCTTAAAAAAAAATAATAATAAAAATAAAAATTAAATTTGTTAAAAATTAAATTTAAAAAGAAAAAAAAGATTCATCTTCGCCTTCCTTCAAAAAAAACCTTCATGGTCTTTCATGAGACAAACAAAAACAAACAAACAATAAACAAAAACACACAAAAACAAACAAACAAGCATTCGAGTACTTTCTGTTCAGACAAGTTCCGCCAGACAATAGAAATGAAAACTTAAAATGAATATCTGAAAAGGGCTTAATAGGCCTAACGAGAGTATGCATTGACATCAACACATTCAATAACTTGTATTGTATTCTCAAAGCATATTATTATTATATATCACATTGCCTCATCGAATGTTACTCCACTTTCATATGTTAACAAATTGCGAGCAAAAAATCAAAATCAGACTGAACACATTTTAAGTCGAAAAAAACCTCTTTGTTTAATATCTGTATTATGAAAAATAAAATGAACGTTTATTATCTTAATTTAATTAAATTAATTTCTCTCTTTTTTAAGGGAAACTGACTTATTTTCAACCGAGCTGAGCCTCAAATAGAAGACCTTTTTATACACTCATATCACATGCTTAATTTTTTATTTAGTTTTAAATATATAGTTTCCTATTATTTACAACGCTATATACCATCGCATTCACATGACATCTTCTGGGTTGTGAACTAGTAATTTTACTGCACATCAATTTTCGTTATAAATATGCGTGTGTTTAAAGAATTTAACAACGTAATTTAAAAATTTTAATGAACTGATATTTGTAAATAATATTTGTATGTATGTACTGATATTTAGGTTATACATTTCGTGAATCAACACACGTAAATAAGCGAGATAATATAGCCACCCTCTTTCTCTATTGTGTAATTAATTATATATATATATATATATATATATATATGAGGGTATTCTATCCAGCAATAATTACAGGGCTGTTGCTAGCACCTCTTGCTTCTCGAAAATACTAGAGAAACTCTTGTTACTACACCGCTTAAATGATTACTTAGTGACTAAATGAGTTTGGTATTAAAAGGTCCAGCTCAAATGATGTGTGTGTCTATATACAGTCTAATGCAGCGATTTAAAAAATTAACCACCCCGATTATCCAAGCTATTAGCATTTCTACCGTACGTCTTCTAAGCAATGGAATTTATGATATGAAAACGGGTGGTTGTAGCTTCACACAACTTCGAAAGTACTCTATTATTTCTCATTAATTGTATATCACATCCTAGTACTTGCTATGTCATTGTATTATTAATATTTGTCATATGGATAATGGCCTATCAATAAACTTATTTCATTTTCATTTTCACATATATAAGTAGTAGGTTTGTGCCGAAAACAACTTTCTTAGATACTCAATTAATAGAAAACGGTTATAGGGTTACTCTTGTATTTAACCTCGTTTCACTATACATTTAATCAACTTTTGTATCGAAACAGTTATAGAATAACCTTTAAACCTTTATTAATAATTAATAAAATAAATACATTTTTCAATTTACATGACATGAATAATTGTGAAGCTCGACTATTTATTTTATTTAATTTGGCCCTTAAGCTTTAGGCCCTAACTCTATTCGCAGATTGTGATGAAAGGAGTTGTTTATATACTTTTACCTTATATCTCTCACATATTGTACTGTTCAATTAGAACATCCTAGATTGTTGGCTTAAAATATCGCACAATCTTTCATGGAGCAATGCCACTAAAGTAATTGAGTACGTATCTTCAATAATAATTGCAACAAACATCTTTCACATATGGTCGCTTCCGATTATTTAATCAAACCTGAAAGATGCATTCTCTGCAAATTCTGTGCACAACAATCCGGAGTGAACCACACATATTTATTATAGCTTCTTTCAAGGCAATCCTAAACACTCCTCTGAAGCAGGAGGCACACCAAACTTTTTACGATTTCTAACACACAGTATGCAGAATATAATGTGTACAATATACGAATTTTATCAGCTTGGTTATTTCCTTTTGTATCACACATACCTAGCTGCACTACCTAAAAAGCTGCACTACATTAAAAAGCGCTAGCTACCCCAGGGATATAATATATATATATATATATATCCGGGGTAGCTAGCGCTTTTTATGTGTAAGCACCGAGGTGTGAAGCA
Source organism: Bathynomus jamesi (assembly GCA_023014485.1). Lineage (NCBI taxonomy): Eukaryota > Metazoa > Arthropoda > Malacostraca > Isopoda > Cirolanidae > Bathynomus > Bathynomus jamesi. The sequence goes on along the minus strand of JAJOZX010002165.1, from coordinate 54,712 downwards.
CGAAGCTGTGGGAAATGTGGAAGCAGTCTATCCCCAACCCTACACTGTTGGAGGAGAAAATTAAATACAGATTCCTGTAAATTCTCTCTCATGCACTAAAAATTAGGGATTTATGGTAGATGTTAATAGTTACACAATCATCTGAGATGGAAAATTCACTTTTATTCAAAGCACAGGATAGAAACACATAATATTGGGACAAAGTAGTGTATTTTCCAACTTGCAATAATTAATATTAATCTTTTCCATAATATAATTATAATAGACTATTATAATGATAAATAATTTCTTGAGAACTTTATATAAAATATCATGAATTTTCAATTCATTGTGCAAGCACATGCTGTTTTTCTTATGCCTATCTACACTCCTGTGTGTGTGTGTATATATATATATATATATAGTTTTACAATCATGTACACTGTTTTGATCCAAAACAATTATTCAACCTTTAATGTTATCATATCTGGTCAAATAAATTTCTATAAATAAAAGTTTTATTAGTTCATTCACCTCAAATTTGCGTTTATGTACAGTGCTTACAATAAGTCTCGCGCCTCTGTCTCGTCCCAAGCTAGTCTGTTAGGTATAAAATGGGCGGTCCTTATGGCAGTGGAGGTGTGTTCGGATTGGTGCACATAATTGCTCTAACCCCATCAATGACGTCCACATTATCATTGTGTCGATCACGCTATCTATTTATAAGGGTGTCCAAGGAAGAAATGTCAATAATGCACCATTTGACTCTTTGGGTATTTCTAAGTAGAAAGTATTATATCGACGTGTGCCTGATTCCCAACCGTTACCGAGATACAGGCCTCTACATTTGGGTAACTAAAACATAATAAAAAGCCGATCTTAGATAATATTCAGTGACATTTAATGATACATTGGCAACTGTGCAGATCCTCACATTATTTATTTACATTATTTTTTTGTCTGGGGGTTAATGAAGAGTGACGTTTATCAGCGGGGTAAGCCCGAAACTAGGGAGCAGTTGGTTGCACGTATACAGGATAGGTAGATAAACCTCAGAAATGAACTTCCGCGTTTTCCTTGGCAAGACTCGATGGATCGGAGGCTCGCCGCGTGCATTGAAGAAGGAGGGGGTCACTTTGAAACCATTCTGTCATTAAATAGTATCTAAGATCGCCTTTTTATTATGTTTTAATTACCCAAATGTAGAGGCCTGTATCTCGGAAACGGTTGGGACTCAGACCCATATCGATATAATACTTTCTACTTAGAAATACCCAAAGAGTGAAATGGTGCATTCTTGACATTTCCTCCTGGGACACCCTGCATATAGACACATACTGTATATAGATATATATAGAGTATGCAGGAGATAACGCTCTCTCTCTCTCCATCCTCTCTCTCCCCTCTCTCTCTCTCTCTCCCCATCCTCTCTCTCTCTCTCTTATCCTCTCTCTCTCTCTCTCTCTCTCTCTCCATCCTCTCTCTCTCTCTCTCTCTCTCCCATCCTCTCTCTCTCTCTCTCTCTCTCCATCCTCTCTCTCTCTCTCTCTCCCCATCCTCTCTCTCTCTCTCTCTCTCTCCATCCTCTCTCTCTCTCTCTCTCCATCCTCTCTCTCTCTATCCCCATCCTCTCTCTCTCTCTCTCCCCATCTCTCTCCCCATCCTCTCTCTCTCTCTCCATCCTCTCTCTCTCTCTCTCAGAAAGCGTTTGATAAGGTATCTCACCGCTGGCTAATGGCGAAAGTGCGCGCGCTGGGTATCGGTGGGGAAGTAGGCAGGTGGATTGAAAACTGGCTGAAGAATAGGCGGCAGAGGGTTGTAATTAAAGGGGTTAGTTCGGGTTGGGCCTCGGTCACTAGTGGGGTTCCTCAGGGTTCCGTTTTGGGGCCACTGTTGTTTATCATTTACATAAATGATATCGACGGTGGCATCGTCAGTCGGATCGCCAAATTCGCTGATGACACCAAGCTTGGGGCCAATGTTGGGACGCCCGAAGCGATCGAGCAACTGCGTGCGGACCTAGGTAGGATAGGAGAGTGGTCCGAAAAATGGCAAATGCCGTTTAACTTGGATAAATGCAAAGTATGTTGGGGGAGTCATATCGAGGCGACTGATTTGGAAAAGGACTTGGGTGTGTTAATTAGCAGCGACCTTAAATTTACCAAACAGTGCGTAGAGGTTGAAAAGAAAGCCCAGAAGCTGTTAGATTATATCAGGAGGCAATTTCAGTTTCGGAACAAGGAGATTGTGCTCTCTCTGTACAATTCCCTGGTTCGGCCGCACCTGGAATATGCTGTGCAGTTTTGGTCGCCCACCCTCAGGAAAGATATTGAGAGGCTGGAGCGAGTGCAGGCGAGGGCCACAAAGTTAATCCCTTCCGTTAGGCATATGGGCTACAATCGACGGTTACGCGCCCTGAACTTGTTTTCGCTGGAACTCGGAGGCTGCGCGGTCAACTGATCGAGGTTTTCAAGTTCTTGCGCGGGTTCAACGATGTCGATTTTAGAAGCATGTTTAGTTTAAATGATAACCCAACTCGCAACAATGGTTGGAAGTTGGATTTGAAGCGGTTTAGGACTAGTGTGTGTGGGAATTACTTTGCGTATAAGATCTGTCACACGTGGAACAGGTTACCTTCAGATGTTGTGAACAGTTCCTCTGTGGATCAGTTCAAGAAAAGGTTAGACCAAATCTTGCACACTATTTGAGGGTGTAAAAAATTTTCCCTGGCACTCGTTGCCATTGGTACCTCCTCGGTATGGGCCGCAAGGCCTTTTGAGGTGCTTCTTTTCCTTGTAACTCCTTGTAACTCTCTCTCTCTCTATCTCTCTCTCTCTCATCACACCGCATGGCAATGTATCCATATAACGTTAATAATAACCGAAACTCGAGAAAATATACTCTCTGCCTTCCGCTCTATCCCAAATCCTTTTCTCTTAGTAACCTCTTAATACAAACTAATCTATCATATTTTGCGACTTTTTAACTCTGGTAGGATTCAATTCCATTCCTATAGTGTAAGATACTTAAATTCATTTGTGTATTATGCCATATGATGTGCGTAATAAATAATCATTTTTAAATAGTTGGAGCGTTCAAGGTCATCTGTAGTAATCTCTAGACTACTCAAGCCCACTCTCAACACTTAGATTCCCCTAAGACACAGGCGTCTTCAAGTAACATGAATGCGTAGAGATCTAAGGTGTTAGATTCCATATTATATAATTTATGTGCTAGGTTTAAGAACGCTGGCATTGAAGGATGGAAGGAAGGGACAGTAAAAGCGATAATAGGTTTAATGAAGGAAGTGGAATGAGGATGGAGGTAAGCGTTGCTATGTCGAAGGAAACGAGGTTGGGTGGGAAATTACGAAGGGAGGAGGAAAGGGATCCAGAGATTATTAATCTAATTCTACCACCACGTTCTCCTGATATGAATCCGATTGAAAACCTTTGGGCAATAACACCAGTACACATTTGAAAACTTGTCGATCGATTTTTACAAACTAGTTGGTGATTCTATATAATTTGAGTGCGCTGATATAAAAAATATAGTTAGTTTTTCCCTATCACGTATGGTTTTCTTACTACAGGGTGTGTCATAAATCCCCTATTTATCCCCAAATGTGAACCATCTTATCGAGACCAACATTGGATTGCACATGCTAATAAATTTTGTTGTTATAGACTACAGTAACACTTACATAATAATGTAGGGTAAATATATATAACAACCAGTCCCGTTCCCAGCAAAATACTCTCTCCCCTCCCATCAATGGGTGGTTAACATTTGGGGACAGATGAGGTATTACAATACCCCTTGTAGCACGAAATATTTAGGTGATAGAGTAAAACCTAATTAAAGCAGAATTAAATAGCTCCTAGCTCTTGGACAAGCATATTGCTTGTTTATGAAAGAATAAAAAAATAACTGAAAGGAACAAAATATATTTACCTTCTTTACTTGCAAACATTTCAGGACTTATTCCAAAGACTTAAGACTATGAAGGTAGATCTGACTAATGACGACTAAACCGGTGCTTCTTTGATGTTTTCTTATGCTGTGCGAAGTATGTGTCGGATGCCAATAAATTGTTCTCCTGCAATCTAGACCCCAAAAGTTCTGCAGAGTCCTTAGGCAGATTCAAATCCCTGACTAAGTCATTTAGTTCGGCTTGGGTTAATGGTTTAGGATCTCGGTCAGCTGTTGGCTGTTCATAAACATCATCATTGTCTGGATTTGGAGCTGAATCAGAATCTGAATTGTATTGATCCAGACTCTCGGGTGGGCGGGGAATAGGAACTTCTGGACCATGGGGTACCGGCCTTATTGCAGATGGAAGACTTGGGTATTGAAGGCTCTCTTTATTCTTTGCATTATAACTTTTAACATTGCAAGAACAGAAGTAGCAGTCGTCGGTATGGTTTCTAGGCTCGCGCCATACCATAGGGATCCCAAATGGCAAACTTTTCTTTTTACCTTTGCTCCAATTCCTTAGTGCCGCAACACACGTAAGACAAACCTTGTGTGGAGCCCAACTTTTGTTTTGATCTCATAATTTAATTCCAAAATAAGCATGATAAGCTCTCTTAATGAAGGTCGTTACATTTGTCCTTTGTTTTACAACAACATACCGACCACAAATATAACAAAATATGTCTGGACTATGGGTACATCCTCTAGAAGCCATTATTAAAATTTTAAAGACGTAATGTTAGAATTATCTATCTGAAAAATATGAAAAAACGAAATTAATTAGATAAAAAGGGTAAAAAATTACAAAACGCCCCAAACTTGTTTTGCTAATAACTTTAAAACTGTGGGTGATAGAAACAAACTGGTAGCATTTTTGAATTCAGCGCAGCGAACTGCTTCAGAATCACAACTCAAAATAAAGAAATCGATTTTCATGCAGACCGGTGTAATGATTAACGAATGAGAGCAACGCAATGAAAGAACATTTGAAGCACTTTTAGCTCGCACGAGGAATAGTTGGGAGAGCTTACGTCGAACACCAAACATTCCCTACAATCTGGCCTCTTCTATGCCGCAACGATTGCAAGAAATTATTGATGCCGGAGTAAGCTATACGAAATACTGATGTTAAAGCCATGACGTAAATGTGTATCGAATATATATTTGTGTTAATATAGAATTTTTTAATATTTTTGTTTGACATCTATAAAAGTATATATTGTGACCATGAAAGAACTTTACTTATATTTGTTAGAAACTTTTCTTGCAAGGTCTACGCTCGTGGAGATGATAATATATGCATTGTTGAAAAAACTATGAGAAGGTAATAGTTTCAGGAAAAAAATAAAAACTGGCAACATCGAGGCCATCACATGTTTATGGGAATTGTCATATGATATGCTACCAATAAACTCTTAATAATAGTATATACAGTATACTATATTACGTAATAATTACGATGAACAAATCAAATGCAAATTTCTCTGATTCACGGCCCACCAGTCTTGCTTTAGACTAATGACTTTCATAAGATGGAATAGGTTACCACTTAAAACAATGGATAAACTATCCATTAGTGAGACGACCGTGACTTCCTCGAAATGTGAGCGCGTGAGAGGTTCACTGAGGAATTTGATCATTAGATTCTTCACGTAGGATATGTATCACAAACAACAATATTGACAACAATTCCCAACAATTACTTTATATCAATCATTGCATTTGAGCAAATAATTTAGACCTGCGTCAAAATAACTTAGGTATTATGCAATGATTTGGGATATTTTCCGAATTAGTCGTTCTCTATAGTCTACAGTATATACTGAGACGGTATAATGTAATGCCCAGCTAATATTATGATGACTAGGATTGCTCCATAACCATCCCAACATCCCGAAACTTGGTCATTCTGTTTCTTAATCATTTGTATTTTAAACACTAAAATGTAGCAGAAGTGACGTAATAATGGACGTCATTGATGGGGTTAGAGCAATTATGTTCACCAATCCGAACACACCTCCGCTGCCATAAGGACCGCCCATTTTATACCTAACAGACTAGCTTGGGACGAGACAGAGGCGCGAGACTTATTGTAAGCACTGTACATTGCTTCTGGTAGCAGTTAGATGAGTGAAACTATATAAAGATTTCGTATGATTTAACTATTTGAACAAAACACACAGCTCTTTATATACATGAATGCTCTATCGTTGAAGGTAATGAGTAGTTGTCTGTTTATAATACATCATTTACTTAGAGAAATAACAGATGCACGATCACAGCTATGAATTCGTGGCATCTACCACATGAAAACTTCCCAACCGACCAAAAATTTCCGTCAGAAACGTAACACTTATGGTATAGAATTACATAATTCGGCACTGATGAATCAATTTATAAACTATCATTCATGAAATCATCCAACATTTCCTTAAAATAATCTTAACTATTATTTATTATCATATCACTTCAAGTTAAATTGCCATAATCGGTGATTAAAACATCGCTTTCAACGCTTCAGTTGATGGATGTTGACAAAGTTCCTCATTTCCGCCATATCTTAAGAAGGGAAATTTTTCAATGTTAAATGTAACATTGATATTTTTGCAGATATTAAGGACAGTATTGTATCATGTTTCGCAGATGACACAAAGATATGTAAGGAAATATTGAACGAAGGTGACATAAGAAAATTACAAAACGACAATGAAACATTATTCCAGTGGGCAGAAGACAACAATATGAAGTTTAATGAAGAAAATTCCTACTTCGAAGATGTGGTAATAACAAGAAGCTACAGAAAAAAGTACAAAACTCTGCAAGCCAAACAGATAACACCAAATCCACAAGTCAGGGATCTTGGCGTAATAATGTCGTCGGATGCAGAATTCAGATAGCACTATAACATCAAAATTACGGCGACGAGAAAAATAATGGGAATCATCTGGAGGAGCTTCCGTAGCACATCATGCTCAAATTATGGAAGAGTCTAGTCCTGCCAATAATTGAGTAATGCTCAGTACTCACAAACCCCATACAGAAAACGGGACATTGCGAACATTGAAGCTATACTTTAAAGGAGTTTTACGTCTAAGATAGAGGAAACAGAAGGAGAAGACTACCTGTCTCGATTACATTCCCTGGGCATCTACTCTCTCGAAAGAAGGAGCGAGCGGCACACAATAATAATATACATATGGAAAATACTTGAGGGATCTGTCCCTAACCCTAGAAATGAAATAGAAACAAACTGGAATGAGAGAAGAGACAGATTTATGCGATCTCAGATGCAGTGGGGCAAGAGTCTATAAAAACGAGAATGGAAAATGCCGTCAGAATACGAGGCCCAAAGCTTTTCAATGGCCTGCCAAAAGAAGTGAGGGATCTCCAGCACACCAACCTGAATAACTTCAAGAACCAGCTGAAAAGATTCCTGTGCAAAGTCCTTGATCAGTCATGCGAGGCTGGCTACGAGGGCAGTAGGAGATCAGACAGCAATTCCCTCCTTCACCAAATCCTGCAAATGAGTCGAGGTTGCTGCGGAGGTGTCGAACGCAGGTCGATCCTGAACCGTCGTTCAAACTCACCTAAATAACCTAAAGTATATATATATATATATATATATATATATATATATATATATATATATACACACACACATGTCAGTACTATATTACATTTTGATACCAAGGATAGTAGGGGGAGACACTGTACTAATATTTAATTCTTTCAATTATTGCCAAACGTTTCTTGGATTTTTACTGGCAAACTTCCCGGCCACAGCATCCCAGCTTAACCCATCCTCATGATTTTTATATACCTTATCGCATACTTGAATGTGGCATTAGCCCTATTTTTTGTTGTAATATAGGGTCTTGCCATGGCTTCCCTTGTTCACACCACATTAAGAAAGCATCTCTGGGTGCATTATGAAGTTCAGTCGCATAAACGTTCCATCCAGGTCTACATGTATAATTTTTCTCCTAAAGGTATTTAAGTCTAGGTTAACATTATTGAGAGAGGAATCATTTTGTTCATACATATCTTTAAATTCCGAAATATGTGTTTGAATTCTACAGTTTACATCCTGACAAGCTAGAGTAACAGTATTTCTTTTGCTAGCAAAAAAATATTCAGTAGACTAAACTAAAATGAAAGATGGTAATTGTTACAACACTAGCATGCAAACATTTTTTAATATAGTGGATTACCGTACAAATGAACTGCCTACGGACAACCAGCTTGGGTAAGTATTGTAGATTTGACTTAGTGAGAGAGAAAGTAACTGAAGCATATTTATGAGCAAAAGAATACGGTTGTAATGTTGTATAGTAAACCTGAATCTGAAATGCCAAATTAAAAAAATCAATAATCCATTTTTTTACGTTCTCTGTTAAATTTATCATTATAAGGGTGAGTGCTGGATGTTCTAATAGGATTTATTGTATGTATTTTACAAGGATACGTCATAGATAGTCAAAAGTTTAATGGCTAGTAAGTGTATACGGAAATTGTTTTCATTATTAGGAATTTTGTTATATACCATTTTGAAGTGTAGACAAATCTCAGTCAACTCTTATATTGTTGTTTTAAAAACTAATTTCATTTGAGGTCTTTAGCTCTTTGTATAAAGGGACAGTGTTTGCGTTCTTTAATGATAGTGGAATTTGCTACGTGTAGAATGATTTCCTCCATAGCAAGTATAGCGGTTTGTCAATACTCTCTTTACATTTCATCGGAAATGTGGCACTCCATGTGTCTGTCCCCTGGTATCAAATGAAATTAGTTTTTAAAACAACAATATAAGAATTGACTGAGATTTGTCTACAATTCAAAATGGTATATAACAAAACTCCTAATAATGAAAACAATTTCCGTATACACTTACTAGCCATTAAACTTTTGACTATCTATGACGTATCCTTGTAAAATACATACAATAAATCCTATTAGAACATCCAGCACCCAACCTTATAATGATAAATTTAACAGAGAACGTTAAAAATTGGATTATTGATTTTTTTTAATTTGGCATTTCAGATTCAGGTTTATTATACAACATTACAACCGTATTGTTTTGCTCATAAATATGCTTCAGTTACTTTCTCTCTCACTAAGTCAAATCTACAATACTTACCCAAGCTGGTTGTCCGTAGGCAGTTCATTTGTACGGTAATCCACTATATTAAAAAAATGTTTGCATGCTAGTGTTGTAACAATTACCATCTTTCATTTTAGTTTAGTCTACTGAATATTTTTTTGCCAGCAAAAGTAATTATAATTAAATACTGTCAGGATGTAAACTGTAGAATTCAAACACATATTTCGGAATTTAAAGATATGTATGAACAAAATGATTCCTCTCTCAATAATGCTAACCTAGACTTAAATACCTTTAGGAGAAAAATTATACATGTAGCCCTGGATGGAACGTTTATGCGACTGAACTTCATAATGCACCCAGAGATGCTTTTTTAATGTGGCGTGAACAAGGGAAGCTATGGCAAGACCCTATATTACAACAAAAATAGGGCTAGTGCCACATTCAAGTATGCGATAAGGTATATAAAAAATCATGAGGATGAGTTAAGCTGAGATGCTGTGGCTGGGAAGTTTGCCAATAAGAATCCAAAAAACTTTTGGCAAGAATTAAATATTAGTATAGTGTCTCCCTCTACTATCCTTGGTATCAAAATGTAATATAGTACTGACATGGGTATATATATATATATATATATATATTTTTTTTTTTTTTTAAGTTCAGGAAGAACCGATTCGCCTCTATTTAAAAGGGCATATCTCAGCGGAAAAACAAAGAAAAAGGGAGAGGAAAGACAGAGGAAAAAGAAAGGGTGGAAGGGACAGTCGAAGTGGAAAAAGACCAAGGATGACAAGGACTGCAGGGTCGAGCCCCATCATCCTTGGGTGCTAGGGCCGGGAGGGCGCACGTGAAACCTCCAGGAACAAGCACGTACAAACGAGCACAAAGAGCACTCAAGAGCACGAGCTTAGAACCCCCTTGCGGGGGTATATAATATATATATATATATATATATATAAAATTTAGGTTATTTAGGTGAGTTTGAACGACGGTTCAGGATCGACCTGCGGTCGACACCTCCGCAGCAACCTCGACTCATTTGCAGGATTTGGTGAAGGAGGGAATTGTTGTCTGATCTTCTACTGCCCTCGTAGCCAGCCTCGCATGACTGATCAAGGACTTTGCACAGGAATCTTTTCAGCTGGTTCTTGAAGTTATTCAGGTTGGTGCGCTGGAGATCCCTCACTTCTTTTGGCAGGCCATTGAAAAGCTTTGGGCCTCGTATTCTGACGGCATTTTCCATTCTCGTTTTCATAGACTCTTGCCCCACCGCATCTGAGATCGCATAAATCTGTCTCTTCTCTCATTCCAGTTTGTTTCTATTTCATTTCTAGGGTTAGGGACAGATCCCTCAAGTATTTTCCATATGTATATTATTATTGTGTACCGCTCGCTCCTTCTTTCGAGAGAGTAGATGCCCAGGGAATGTAATCGAGACCGGTAGTCTTCACCTGTTTCCTCTATCTTAAACGTAAAAGTCCTTTAAAGTATAGCTTCAATGTTCGCAATGTCCCGTTTTCTGTATGGGGTTTGTGAGTACTGAGCATTACTGAATTATTGGCAGGACTAGACTCTTCCATAATTTGAGCATGATGTGCTACGGAAGCCCATCCAGATGATTCCTATTATTTTTCTCGTCGCCGTAATTTTGATGTTATAGTACTCTCTGAATTCTGCATCCGACGACATTATTACACCAAGTTCCCTGACTTGTGGATTTGGTGTTATCTGTTTGGCTTGCAGAGTTTTGTACTTTTTTTCTGTAGCTTCTTGTTATTACCACATCTTAGAAGTAGGAATTTTCTTCATTGAATTTCATATTGTTGTCATCTGCCCACTGGAATAATGTTTCACTGTCGTTTTGTAATTTTCTTATGTCACCTTCGTTCAATATTTCCTTACATATCTTTGTGTCATCTGCGAAGCATGATACAATACTGTCCTTAATATCTGCATCAATATCAATGTTACATTTAACATTGAAAAATTTCCCTTCTTAAGATATAGCGGAAATGAGGAACTTTGTCAACATCCATCAACTGAAGCGTTGAAAGCGATGTTTTAATCACCGAGTATGGCAATTTAACTTGAAGTGATATGATAATAAATAATAGTTGTTAAGATTATTTTAAGAAAATGTTGAATGATTTCAAAAATGATAGTTTATAAATTGATTCATCAGTGCCGAATTATGTAATTCTATACCATAAGTGTTACGTTTCGGACGGAAATATTTGGTCGGTTGGGAAGTTTTCATGTGGTAGATGCCACGAGTTCATAGTTGTGATCGTGCATCTGTTATTTCTTTAAGTAAATGATGTATTATAAACAGACAACTACTCATTACCTTCAACGATAGAGCATTCATGTATATAAAGAGCTGTGTGTTTTGTGCAAATAGTTAAATCAATGAAATCGTTATACTATATAGTTTCACTCATCTAACTGCTACCAGAAGCAATGTACATAAACGCAAAGTTGAGGTGAATGAACTTATAAAACTTTTATTTATAGAAATTTATTTGACCAAATATGATAATATTAAAGGTTGAATAATTGTTTTGGATCAAAACAGTGTAGATAGGCATAAGCAAAACAGCATGTGCTTGCACAGTGAATTGAAAATTCATGATATTTTATATAAAGTTCTCAAGAAATCATTTATCATTATAATAGTCTATTATAATTATATGATGGAAAGATTAATATTAATTATTACAAGTTGCAAAATACACTACTTTGTCCCAATATTATGTGTTTCTATCCTGTGCTTTGAATAAAAGTGGATTTTCCATCTCAGATGATTGTGTAACTATTGATAGCTACCATAAATTCCTAACTAATTTTTAGTGCATCATAGAGAATTTACAGGAATCTGTATTTAATTTTCTCCTTCAACAGTGTAGGGTTGGGGATAGGCTGCTTCTACATTTTCCCACAGCTTCGTGCTTCACACCTCGGTGTTTACACATTAAAAAGCGCTAGCTACCCCCGGATATATATATATATATATATATATATATCCGGGGGTAGCTAGCGCTTTTTAATGTAGTGCAGCTTTTTAGGTAGTGCAGCTAGGTATGTGTGATACAAAAGGAAATAACCAAGCTGATAAAATTCGTATATTGTACTACAATTATATATCTGCATACTGTAAGTGTTAGAAATCGTAAAAAAGTTTGGTGTGCCTCCTGCTTCAGAGGAGTGTTTAGGATTGCCTTGAAAGAAGCTATAATAAATATGTGTGGTTCACTCCGGATTGTTGCGCACAGAATTTGCAGAGAATGCATCTTTCAGGTTTGATTAAATAATCGAAGCGACCGTATGTGAAAGATGTTTGTTGCAATTATTATTGAAGATACGTACTCAATTACTTTAGTGGCATTGCTCCATGAAAGATTGTGCGATATTTTAAGCCAACAATCTAGGATGTTGTAATTGAACAGTACAATATGTGAGAGATATAAGGTAAAAGTATATAAACAACTCCTTTCATCACAATCTGCGAATAGAGTTAGGGCCTAAAGTTTAAGGGCCAAATTAAATAAAATAAATAGTCGAGCTTCACAATTATTCATGTCATTGTAAATTGAAAAATGTATTTATTTTATTATTATTATTAATAAAGGTTAATAAAGGTTATTCTATAACTGTTTCGATACAAAAGTTGATTAAATGTATAGTGAAACGAGGTTAAATACAAGAGTATACCCTATAACCGTTTTCTATTAATTGAGTATCTAAGAAAGTTGTTTTCGGCACAAACCTACTTATATATATATGTGAAAATGAAAATGAATAAGTTTATTGATAGGCCATTATCCATATGACAAATATTAATAATACAATGACATAGCAAGTACTAAGGATGTGATATACAATTAATGAGAAATAATAGAGTACTTTCGAAGTTGTGTGAAGCTACAAGTACAACCACCCGTTTTCATATCATAAATTCCATTGCTTAGAAGACGTACGGTAGAAATGCTAATAGCTTTGATAATCGGGGTGATTAATTTTTTAAATCGCTGCATTAGACTGTATATAGACACACACATCATTTGAGCTGGACCTTTTAATACCAAACTCATTTAGTTCATAAGTAATCATTTAAGCGGTGTAGTAACAAGAATTTCTCTAGTAATTTCGAGAAGCAAGAGGTGCTAGCAATAGCCCTGTAATTATTGCTGGATAGAATACCCTCACATATTCACACACACACATATATATATAATATATATATATATATATATTATATATATATATATATATATATATATATATATATATATATATATATACAGGGCGTCCCAAAAAAATGTATACACACTTTAACAGCTGATAGCTCAATTGATGTTTCTTTCTTTCCAAGTTAAACCCATTAGAATTAATAATGGCAGTCAGACTAAGCTTTGAACAAAGGAAATTCATTCTAAAATGCTACTGGAAGTGTGAAAACGCAGTTGAAGTGCAAAGACAGTTTAGGAGGGAGTTTTAAACAGATCCACCAACGCGACTTACCATCACTCGAATTAGAGATAAGTTTGAAGCCGATGGAACTGTTCAGAATGTCCACAAGAAGCGTTCCGGAAGACCACGGACATCGACAAGCCCCACAAAGCAAGAAAGAGTACTGGAAACGTATCACGAAAGTCCCAGAAAATCTGTGCGGCAAGCGAGTTGTGAGGTAGGAATTTCAGAATCGTCTGTCCAACGCATTTTGAAGCGCTGTCAATGGAAAAGTTACATTCCAAGATTAGTCCATGCTATTAATGAAGATGATCCGGACCGAAGAGTGGAGTATTGCGAGTGGTACTTGGCACGATGTGGATGTGGATTGGACGAAGGGGTTTCGTAGAATACCCTCCGCGTTCACCAGACCTCACACTACTAGACTTTTTTTTATGGGGATACTTAAAAGACAAAGTCTACGCTATAAAACCTGCAACAGTCGCTGAATTGAGAGCAGCCATTGAACGAGAATGCACACAAATACCAAACGAAATGTTTCGTGATGTTTGCGATTCCATTGCTTCGCGTTATCAGCAGTGCCTGGACCAGAACGGACGTCAGTTTGAAAACAGGCGTTGACAAAACAATTAAATAATGTCTGTAGATTCTATTACATTTTGAAAATGAAATGTATTTTAATAAACACTGCCTTTATAATTATTTAAAGTGTGTATACATTTTTTTGGGACGCCCTGTATATATATATATAATTAATTAATTACACAATAGAGAGAGAGGGTGGCTATATTATCTCGCTTATTTACGTGTGTTGATTCACGAAATGTATAACCTAAATATCAGTACATACATACAAATATTATATACAAATATCAGTTCATTAAAATTTTTAAATTACGTTGTTAAATTCTTTAAACACACGCATATTTATAACGAAAATTGATGTGTAGTAAAATTACTAGTTCACAACCTAGAAGATGTCATGTGAATGCGATGGTATATAGCGTTGCAAATAATAGAAAAGCATATATTTAAAAGTAAATAAAAAATTAAGCATGTGATATGAGTGTATAAAAAGGTCTTGTATTTGAGGCTCAGCTCGGTTTCCCTTTCAGCTCAGTCAGTTTCCCTTAAAAAAGAGAAATTAATTTAATTAAATTAAAATAATAAACGTTCATTTTATTTTTCATAATACAGATATTAAACAAAGCGTTTGTTTTCGATTTAAAATGTGTTCAATCTGATTTTGATTTTTGTGATGCTCGCAATTTGTTAACATATGAAAGTGGACTAACATTCGATGAGGCAATGTGATATTAATAATAATATGCTTTGAGAATACAATACAAGTTATTGAATGTGTTGATGTCAATGCATACTCTCGTTAGGCCTATTAAGCCCTTTTCAGATATTCATTTTAAGTTTTCATTTCTATTGTCTGGCGGAACTTGCCTGAACAGAAAGTACTCGAATTCTTGTTTGTTTGTTTTTGTCTGTTTTTATATGTTTGTTTTTGTTTGTCACATGAAAGACCATGAAGGTTTTTTTTTTGAGGAAGACGAGGATGAATCTTTTTTTCTTTTTAAATTTTATTTTTTATTATTTTTTTTTTTGAAGGAAGGTGAAGACGAAACTTTTTTTTCCCAAGGAGGATGGGGCCCCACATGGGCCCCCCAAAGGCCAAATGCCCTTCATTAAGGACGGTGAGACCCCATAAACGGGTTATTAACTTAAGTAAGGGGCCCCTCATAACGAAGGCAAATGCCTTCAGGGGGCCCCTCCAGGGGCAGGATTCAAAGCACCCCAACTTCCTCTAACCAAATGCGCCCATACTACTTCTACATCACTAGGAGTATGTGTTATGCGAGTTTAATTTTATTTTTTCTTTCCAGGTTATTTGAAGAAGACAATTTTCTCTTTAAAAGAGATGCACTGCAACTGTGAAGAATAAGATATGATGCCATTTAAAAAGTATAGTTTAATACATTAAGTATGCTACTATAATTTAAAGAAATGTACCTGAATCTCTCATGAATTCTTCCTACTTCGATAGACTTTCATTTGGGTGAGAGTCTCACTCGTGTGTTCAGTGGAATAAGTATAAGAGACTTGTAAAATGTAAAGAAAGGATAAACACTTTTTGAAGTTGTTTAAAGAACTATAAATTATTTTTAAAATGACACTTGAAAATAAAAAGTAAATAATTTTCAGTACTATTTAAACATTAATTTAAGACCTCAGTCTCAATAATAAGAAAATGTCAAGTCTAAAAGCATGTGACTTCTGTGTAATTTCGATTAAAAGAAAGATAACGTTCAACGATTTGGAAACAGACATAAAGTCAGCAGAAACACCATCTCAGCCAATTTATTCCAGACTTTCTAAGTTACGTGATACCGAATCAAATGACGACGAATCCGAACGAGCGGATCTTTATTCGAAAATGAGTGCAAACAAATCAAGAAAGTATTACACACCAGATTCATTTTCAAAGGCTTCAACGAAAGCACGCAAATTACAATCAAACTGGACCGAAACATACTCGAAAGCACTAAGATCAACCTTATTAATCAACTCAAATGAAGTGAAGAGTGCTAAAAACTGTAGAAATATCAGTGAAGGGAGCGTTGTAAAGAAGAAATATTTTCTTCAGCGTTCTTCTCATCAAAAATTTCCTCAAAGAAATAAAGTCGAAAATCTTTACCAAAGAATCTTCTTGGCTACAGTCCTACTATTTCTCTATCAAAGTAAGTAATTTTCTTTCTTGCTTTTAGAATTTATTTTTTAATTAAGATTCTCCATTTCTCTACAAATAAACGGTGCTGGTTAAGTGTGCGGTCTACCTACGATTGGTTAGGTTTAATCATGATATTTTCGTTAAAACTAACGAAAATATCATGACTAAACCTAACCAATCGTCAAGGGCGATTGACAATGGGATGTAAACAAACAATTAGTAAACAAGATAAGAAGCTATAATTAAAAGGTAGACCGCCGAATCGTAGGTAGACCGCACACTTAACCAGCACCAAATAAACTTTAATGATGTTGGATCTATACCCATTATTCAACCGTTAATATATAGAACCTGGTCTACTTTTAACCATTTTAACCACAACTATTTTTGACGGATGCGAAACAGGTCTAAAAATTAATTTACTCATGTATGTCTCCATACATAGGCAAAATGGTCACTTTATTATGCAATCACTTATAAGTCACAAAATATGCTCTATGTGGGCACCATTACACTGAATGCACATACGGATGCGTTCCTCCCAGTCATGGCAAACGCGCGTTAACACGTCTCGTGTTATGCATGCACACGCATCACGAATGTGTTCCTTTAGGTGGTCCGTGTTTTGTATTTTCACCTGGTACACCATGGCCTTCAAGTGCCCCCACAAGTAAAAATCAAGGAGGGGCGTGAGGTCTGGGGACCTCGGAGGCCACTCCACGGGACCACGGCGGCCAATCCAGTGACCCGGAAACTGCTGATCCAGCCACTGGCGCACGCAGATACATTTCGGCATTCAGATTGGTGTCAATGAAAAAAGGGCCAACAATTGTGTTGCCCCATATCCCGCACCACACCATCACTTTTCCAGCGCCTTGCGTCTTTGAGGGACTCATCCAGCGCGGGTTGTCATCACTCCAATAACGTACGTTTTGACGATTAACCTCTCC